>PVIU01000188.1:0-407556 GCA_004026605.1 Ondatra zibethicus | reverse complement strand
GGTGGGGTTCCAGTGCAGGGGTGGGGGAGTAGCCACAGAGAGGGTGGGGCTCCAGTACAGAGGGGGGGGAGTAGCCGCAGAGAGGGTGGGTCTCCAGTGCAGTTTGACCTCAGCAGAATCTTGAAGAACCAGCGGTGTCAGACAGGGAAAGAGAGCAATAGAATAGCAAGTGTCGGACAGGCCACGGTGCTGACAGGGGGCCGAGAGTCCTCTGCCACGGTCAGGACAAGGGTCATTGCAGAGGACGAGATGTGGCTGTGGGGACATTGCTTGTGTTCTGAGTCTCCTCTCATCCTACACACATGGCTTCCTGAAATCAGAACGTGATGGCCAATTGCGGCTTTAGGTGACATGTGACAGCTTTTAAAGAAATTGTATACATATGTATGCACATTTGATATGTATATACATGCACGTATATATATCTAATGGTTATCCATTTTAGCCCCTTTAAAATATATAATCTGGTGGTATTAAGTACATGATGCCACCCTTAAAGACTTACACTTTAGGGTAGGACCTCGCACATGATCAGATATGTATGGCCTGACACATAAGCTGTGCAGGGGTCACAACTACTGGGACATTTTCATCATTCCAAACAGAGAGGCTGCAGTCATTAAACAACAAGTTCCCAGCTCCTTCCTCTAGCTCCTGGATGCCCTTCCCTGTTTGTTTGTTTGTTTGTTTGTTTTTTGTTGTTGTTGTTTTGTTTTTGGTAAAATTGTCTATTGTAGTGATTATGCAACATACATTTGTGTGTATGTGTCTGTCTGATTTATTTCATTTGGTATAATGATTTCAAGTTTCATCTATATTACATGAATCAGAATGTCCTCTCTGTATAGAACTGAATAACATTATCGACAGAATTTTGACTTTTTTTTTCTGGAAGCACTGGGTTGCTGGGCAGAGTTTTCTGTGGGGAACCACAGAGAAGCACCTTCTGTACAGGATGCCCTCGATCTCTTCATGGGAGGATGGGGATAAGGTAGGTCCCACACAAGTTGTGGCAATGATGTCATCATACCTGGTGCAGGCTCCCCTCCCTCTTCTCCTCTCCCTTTGAAGCCACCAAGGCCCTTTCTGTCTCCTGCGGGTCTACCACGGAACAAGCAGAATCTAGTCTGCTGTTTCTTGGGTTTTTGTCTAGTATGGACTGTATGTGAGCCTTCTGGGACTGCTAGCTCTTCTTTTCCCTTCTCTGACCCCGACCCGCGGGAGCTGGTTAGGGGGGTAGAGAGGAGGCATGGTTTCTCCCACCCCCGACTCTAGCCTGCCAGGCAAGTTTCATCTGCGAAGCTGGGGTTTTGAAGGAGACAGAACAAGCCCCAGGGGTGCCAATAACAGGGTTATAATCCAGCGGGATGAGACTGAGCTCTCTGGAGCCTCATAGCGTTTTTCCAGGCCCGGCCACTTTATTACCGTAGTGCTGAATGATGGGGCTCTGGGGAGCTGTGGCTCCAGAAGCCGCACCCGCCACGCTTGCGGCTCCCGATTGATCAAGCTGCAATTGGGCAGAGCAAATTCATGCAACTTCCTGCCACCCTGTGTTCTGCTCCCCACTCCTCTTCTCTTTTCCTTAGGCATCCCCTTTGGGCAGCTGGGATTCGGTCCCCGTGTCTGCATGAGCTCATGAGCTCAAGGCACGTGAGGTGCTGTTACAGCTACCTCAGGCTTCAGATTCAAGGCTACCCCTCACCCTCCGCCCAATACTGGGACCTTGGACATCAGGCTGGTCATTTCTGATCCCCCCACGACCTTTCAGAGAATTTAACTGTTTTATGGATTCTTTTGGGGTAAGATAAGTTTTTTTTGTTTATTTTATTTATTTTTTTCGAGACAGGGTATCTCCAACAGCCCTGGCTGTCCTGAAACGAACTTGATTTGTAGACCAGGTTGGCCTCGAACTCACTGAGATCCTCCTGCCTCTGCCTACCAAATTCTGGGATTAAAGGCGAGCTCCACCACCGCCTGGCCTAAGGTGGGGTTTTATGTAGTCCAGGATGTCTTTAAATTACTTATATAGCTAAGGATAACCTTTTGTCATCTCCTGAATATTTACCTCCACCTCCCAAGTGACATTAAACAAGACACACACAAACACAAACACACACGCACATACACAACACATCTGCTTTAGAGTGAATTGTACATTGCAGAATTTGGGTGGACAAAGGTAAGGGGGAGCATGCAGCTCCTCTTCCTCTCCACCAGAGGGCACCCTTCTTTCCTTTCTAGAGAAACGCAGCACTTGTCCAGGGCCAATGAGTCAGGAACTCTCTTCAAAGTTGCCTGAAGGCTGAGCTTCTGAGGAAATCAGATGCTTCTGTGGCTCAGTAAATAGGGTGCAGTACACCCAGTGACAGAGGGGGCAGTGTAGCCCTGCAGAGAACCCGGAGCCACATCTAACTGGGCTCTAAGGTGCTCACAAAGAGCTGTCAGGTGTCTGTGTGTGCTTTGGAAGCTCCCTGGGGAAGAACATTTCACAGATGAGGGAATTTACCAGGCTAGGGTTTTATAGGCACAATATTGGTCCAAGTCACTCTCACGAGAAGTTGTCAATGATTTACTTTCTTCCCAAGCAGTTGGAAATATTAACTAAAGGACACAAGGCCTGAAGTTAAGCAGCCACAAAGACAAACGGTGTTTTTTTTTGTTTTGTTTTGTTTTTGTTTTTTAAACAAGAGCCCCCTCCCCTCCACCTTGAACACTTTATCTCTGGTCCTGTAAGAAAGCCCTCCTGATGTCCACCTCAGAAAGCAGCTGATGGAGGCAGGCTCTGGTAATCACAGTGTCTGTCTAGGTCAGATGAGAGATCAGATTCCCCAGGGAGAGTAAGGGAGCCTGGATTGCTAGGCAGGGTTCCCTGGGCACTGCTGTAATGAAGTCACACGCAGAAGATTGGTCTGAACTGTCTAAGGAAGGAGACTTGAAGGCAAGATTCTTCGAAGTTCTCCTGGGGGTGGTCTGGGAGATGTAGGAGATGCTGGAGAGATGGGGCTAAATGCCTGCACATCTCCAACTCTCTATGGTTGCCCCATCCTCCTCCCACATCACCGACTGTTGAGGGAATCACCATGAGGTAGAAGTCTTAAAAGTCATTTGGCACAGATTGCTTCTCTCATACAGCGTTCAAACATTCTTGCTGACAAGTTGGTCCTAGTGGGTAAAGGCAACAGAAACCAAGCCTAACAAACTAAATTTGATTCCTGGAACCCACATGGTTGAAGGAGAGAAATGACCTGCTTAGGTGGTCGTCTGACCTCTGCATGTGTAGCACAGCACTCCCTCCCCTCCCCTCTTTCCCTCTCCCACCCCACAAAAAAGAAAAAAAAAGCCTACACATTTAAAGTCTATCAATAGTGAGTGGCACATCCCAGAACTTGGAAGGCAGAGCTAGGAGAATCAGGAGCTCAAGTCTAGCCTTGGCTGCATAGTGAGTTCTAGGTGAACTTGAGCTACATGACATCTTGACTCAAAAAAAAAAATCAACCAATCAACCTTCAAACAGAATCTATCACTAGACCTCCCAAGGAAAGATTAGACTAACCAAACAAATAATAACTTTTCAGATAGACAAGGTCAAAATAAAAAATTTATAATATCCTAAGAAGTAGCTTCTGCGTGGTGGATGTGAGAAGCATAATCCCTTGGCATCTGCACCTCCCAGCTGTTTTCTGTTTCATACTGTTGACATAATTGGTGTTTTCTTCCTTCTACTTTATTTGGGCCGGTTTTCTGTTCTTTAATTGCATTACCTGTGCATGTGTGTGAGAGTGGTGTGTGTGTGCGCGTGCGTGTGAATGTATCATAGTATGAATGTTCATGTATGAAATTCAGAGACAGCCCAAGGGAGTTAGCTCTTTCCTTTCACTGCGTGGGTTCTGGGACTCGAACTCAGTCAGTCAGGCTTGGCAGCAAGCCCCTTTACCTGCTGAGTCAGCTCGCTGGTTTTGTTTTGTTCTCCTCATTTGGGCTTACGCACTCATCTCCAAACTGCTTTGGCTGTGCACCACACGCTGTATATTGTATTCATCTTTAGTGCTTACTCTTTCCTTTCTTTGCCAAATTTTTTATTGTGGTGAAATAGACCTAGTATAAAATTTATCTTTTGAATCATTTTAGATGCACAGCTCAGCGGCGTATACACTCTCAGTGCTATGAGCTATTGCTACCACCTATTTCCATAGCTCCCTTCATCTTGCAAAAATGAAATGGTTTCTATTAAACAGTGATGCCCCGTTTAAATTTTCCTTTTGATCTTGGCAATTACCATTCTGCTTACTTTGAAGAATCATTTTTTAAAGCTTTTTTATTATTAGTGTGTATGTGTGCGTCATGGTGCACATGTGTTTTCCTGGGCTTGAACTCAGGCTGCCAAACTTATAAAGCAAGTAGCTTTACTTGCTGACTGACGATCTTACAGTCTTATGATCTTACTGTCTTTAAGTAGCTCACATATAGGCAGAACCCTACAGTGTTGATCTCTGTAGAGTGCTTACATCACTTACATATGTCCTCAGTATTCAGGCTGCTGTTCTCTGTCTCAGTTTCCTCTGTCTGAGGGTCTAGGAATCAGTCCCAGGCTTTGCACATGACGGAAAAGCAGTCAAACACTGAGTCGTACTCTAGCCCTCCAGCCCTTAAAGTTTCCTTCCTTTGTTCTTCCTCCCTCCCTTCCTCCTTTTCTCCCTCCTTCCCTCCCTCCCCTCTCCCTCCCTCTCTCCTTCCCTCCATCTCTCCTTTCCTTCCTCTCTCCTTCCCTTTTTGTCGTTCTTATTTTTTTTTGAGACAAAGTGTTACTGTGTAGCCCTGGCTGTCCTGGAACTCACTCTGTAGACCAGGCTGATCTTGAATTTAGAGATATCTCTGCCTCCTGAGTGCTGGGATTAAGGGCATACTCTATTATACTTGATTATTCCAGGCTGCTTTTTAAAATAACTGTATAACAGTCTTCCATGTGACTACATCTTGCTTATCTATTCTCTTGAATGGTACTGGGGGCTCCCTTGTTTTGTCTTTTTCAGGTAGTGTTGATATGAACATAGGCACGTAGATGTCTCTCAAGTCCCTACATTCAATTCTTTTGAGAATACAGGATTGTTGGATCTTATGGTGACCCCAATTCTAACTTTTCCAGGAGTTTCCATCCTTTTCCACTGTTACTAGACCACTTCACTGTCTCTTCAGTAGAGGATTATGTTCAAGATGTAAAATACAGTCTCAAACTCCTTTAAACAGGTAGATAACCTACAGAATATATTCTGTAACTACAACAGCAGAGTTAGAAGTCAATAGCTAAAGCAAAAGGAGAAATTCCACAAATTTGTGGAAATTTAAGCACAATCTGGAGCAAGCAGTGGATCAAAGAAGAGATCACAAGGGAATTTGGAAAATATCTAGAGATAAACGGAGATGAAAGCAGACTTGCTAAAGCTTGTGGGATAACACCAACGCAATGTGAAGACAAAAATTACAGCTACAGATGCCTACATCCCATCATAAGATGGAGGGGCTAGGGATGAGGTTGAGTTAGTAGGTTGCTTGTCTGCCGTGAAAGAGGCCCTGGGGTCATGTAAACTGTGTGTCCTGGCACATATCTGTAATTCCGGCACTTGAGGAGCTCAAGGTCATCGTGAGTTCAGGACTAGCCTGGGCTACATGAGACAGTGTCTTAAAAAAAGAAGAGAAATAAAGAAAGATTTTAAATCAACAATTTAACTTACAACTTTAGGAACTGGAAAAGTAAAAGTAAAACCCAAAAGGACAGTAGGAAGGAATGGATAGTGACAGGAAGGAATGATAGCAGAGAGAAATAAACAGAGAGCAGGAAAGTGACAAAGACTATCCAGGGGACCAAAGCCAGATCTCCAAAAATAAGATAAAATTGACAAACCTTTAACTGGATGAACACACACACACACACACACACACACACACACACACACACACAGAGAGAGAGAGAGAGAGAGAGAGAGAGAGAGAGAGAGAGAGAGAGAGTTAAATTACTAAAGTCAGAAATAGAAGTAGTTAGACCAGGCCATAGTGGTGCACACCTTTAATCCCAGCACTTGGGAGGCAGAGGCAGGTGGATCTCTGTGAGTTCAAGGCCATCCTGGTCTACAGAGTGAGTTCTGGGACAGCCAGGGCTACACAGAGATTCTGTCACAGAAAACCAAACCAAAAGAAAGAAAAGAAGTAGAAGTGAAGCCATGGCTGCTGACCGCACAGGGGAAGGGAGTGTTGTGAACTGCTGGTGCCAGCCCTGGCTAACACTGATGAGGTGGACAAACCACTAGGAGAGCAACATCTGCCAATCATGAAGTTAGAAAATTAGAACAGGCTCATACTCAGCAAGGAAACTGAATCTCTGAGACAGACAACAAACAAAATCTCCCAATAAAGAAAACCCCTGGACCTGACAAACATTTAGAGGAAAACATATCAAATCTTTCTTTTTTTTTTTTTTAAGATTTATTTATTATGTATACAATGTTCCTCCTGCATGTACACCTCCATGCCAGAAGAGGGCACCAGATCTCATTACAGATGGTTATGAGCCATCATGTGGTTGCTGGGAATTGAACTCTGGACCTTTAGAAGAGCAGCCAGTGTGCTTAACCTTTGAGCCATCTCTCCAGCCCCATATCAAATCTTTCTAAATTTTTTTTTAAATTTGAAAACACTTTCTTACTCAACTTATGAAGCTAGCATACTGTCAAGTTAAAGCCCGACTGACTAACCACTGACTAACCTCCACGATCCAGTGTTTGGCTAGCATGCCTGAGGTTCGAGGTCCTAGGTTCAATCACCAGTTGCAGCAAAACACACACACACAACCCCCCACCCCCACCCCCAGTGTAACTATAGATCTAATCACTCACGCAGAAACCTTCTATTAGGGCAGCCAGGATAGATCAGTGGGTAAAGGAGCTTGCCACCATGTCTGATGACCTAAGTCTAATCCTTAGATCCTATAAAGTAGAAGGAAAAAACTAGCTCTTCAAGCTGTCCTCTGAACCCCACACATGTATTGTGTAAACTACCCCTAGACACACACACACAAAATAAAATAAAGAAGTATAATAAAATTATTTTAAATCCTTGGTAAAATACTAGCAAACTGAATATAGTGGCATATCAAATGGATTTTATAATATGACCAAATAGGATTTATTCTTGAAATGGAAGGATGGTTCAGTATATAAAAAAATCAATTAATGCAATAGGCTGTATTAATGAATGAATTGGGGGAAAGCTGTAAAATTATTTAATTTAAATTTTTTGTATCTATATATTCATCATCTGTGTGTGTGTGCGCACACGCATGTGCACCTACACACACACATGTGGTGTGTACTCACAGGCATGTACCCATGAGCCCTGGTATGTGTGTGGAAGTTAGAGGACAGCTTGCCAGGACTGGTCCTCTCCTACCACATCTGCTCATGTCTTCAAGCTGGTCAGGAGGGGCCTATACTTGTGGAAACATCTCTAAGCCCTTCCCCTTTGTTTCTTTGAAACAGCGTATCATGTAACCCAGGCTGGTCTCAAACACTCTACATAGCTGAGAATGACCACAGACTTCTGTTCTTCCCATTGCAGATTCTCAAGTGCTGGGTTAGAGATACCCAGAACTGAGCTACCTCCTACTGCCCCAGCTCCTGACTATTGACATTGATGCAGAAAAAGCACTTGACAAAGTCATGTCCTTTCAAGATAAAATTAAGGAACAATGGAAACAACTCAATGTAATAGAAGCCATGTGAGCAAAACACACAGAAAATACCATACTCAACTGCGGTAGGCTTCCCTGTTGTCTTAGTTAGGGCAGTACATGGAGGCATGCAGACAGACATGGTGCTGGAGGAGCTGCGAGTCCTACATTTTGATCTGCCCGCAAAAGGAAGTGAACTGAGGCACTGGGCGTGGCTTGAACATGTGAGACCTCACAGCCCACCCCACAGTGGTACACTTCCTCAAACAAGGCCACACCTACTTCAACAAAGCCACAGTTCCTAATAGTGCCACTCCCTATGAGCGTATGGGGGTCAATTACATTCAGACTACCATACCTGCTAAGATGGGGACACAGCCTGAGTGACCAAAGTCTGCCAGTTTTATTCAACATAGTACTGGAAATTCTAACCAGAGCAATTAAGCAAGAAAAATGAAGACATGCAAACTAGAAAAGAAGAAATAAAAGCTGTCTTTACTAACAGATGATATGATCTTATGTGTAGAAAACCCTCAAGACTGTACACAAAAGTTGTTAGAACAAATGAGCTCACCATCTGGAATGCAGTTGCAAACCCATACACGATAATGACAAAAAGAAAATCGGGAAGATAATTTCACTCATAATAGCACCGAGAAAATAAAATAAGCCACTTAGTGGCACAGGCCTGTAATATCAACTACTAGGGAGGCTGAGACAGGAGGATCTTAGTTCAAGGCCTCCTTTGGCTATGGGGTAAGTTCAAGGCCTGCCTAGGTAACTTAGATGAAAAAGTGACAACAGATATAGGTCAGATATACTTAACATGTTTGAGGCCTGAGGCTTTGTGCATGCTACTGCAAAACCAACCAAACGAAAAAACCTTAGAAGTTTCCTGTGGAGGACATGTATGAGAACCATTCATCTGTGGCTCAAAATTAAAGAAGATAAATACCAACCAATCGTATTTCACATTAATGAGCTGAGCGGCTTCATAGGGTTAAGATGTCAGTATTACCCAAAGCAATCTATAAGCTCAAAGCAATCCTTATCCAAATCTCAAGAATAAATTCTACAGAAATGAAATAACCTATCAGGGAATTTCCCAATGAATTCTCCAGGCACCTCGAATAACTAGACCAGTTCTGAAAAAGAACAAAGCTGGGGTGCTTAAGGGGTTCAGCTTCAAAGCTCACTACGAAGCTACAGTGACCAGAACTGTGTGAGACTGACATGAAGACAGACAGACAGCTTCATGGACGAGAATAAAAGAGAGCCCAGTGTTAGTGGGCAGAGCATTCTGTGCCTGGCTGTCAGCTAGAGAGTTGGTCTACTGTGTTAGTCTCTGTTTACTCTTGTCTGCCCGGCTCTGCACCTGCTATTGCAGAGATGACGTATTGAAGGGGTTTACATGTTAATGTACATGTGACTCTAGGGCAGGGTTCTCATCCTTTGTCACGCTGAGACCCTTTAATACAGTTCCTTGTGTTGTAGTGGCTCCAACCATAAAATTATTTTCTTTGCTACTTCATAACTGTAATTTTGGTACTGTTATGAATATAATATAAATATCTGAAATGCAGAATATTTGATATGTGATCCCCGTGAAAGGGTCATTAGATCCCCCAAGAGCTCATGACCCACAAGTTGAGAACCTCTGTTCTAGGTTCTTCAAAGTCCAAGAAATGTTCAAAATAATTTTTACCCTTCTGGATGGTAAAAGATTTTTTTTTAATTCCATAATTTTAGTTAAATCTTTCTTCCAAACATAGTTACAGCTATTATCACCATTGACACTGTTTTATTGTTAAGAATTCAATATATATGTATATTTAAAACCAATTTTTATATTTGCTCCTGTTTTCACATCTACTTTTCCTCCAGCTTCAATTTTCTCTTTGTTGGTGTACCACCTTTTCAACTTCTTCCAACAAAGATCGGCAAACAGTGGGTAAACTTTCCCAGGCTTTGTATATGTGAAAAGGGCCTGAGTTTGCTTTTAATCTTGAGCAACTATTTGACAACAAATACATTTTACCTCCATTGAAAAATGCAACAAACTTCACACTTAGCAGTGTTTGTTCCGTGGTTTTCTGGCCTCCTTGCTGTTGGTGAGAGGCCTACGCGTCATCTGCATCCCTCGGCAGGTGGAAGGTCTACTCCCGTGCTTGGCCTGGAGTTCTGTGTTTGATCTGCAATTGTGCTAAGGGTGGCTGAGTTGTGTATGTGAGTCCAGACACTCAGTGTGTACCACACTTTCAATGTGGAAACTGACTTTTTATGATAGGAAATTCTGGGTCCTAGGTCACCTCTGGACACCTGGAAAGAGGGTTGCTCCCCTGAAGAGTCACCTCCACCAGACTGGCCTCTGTGTGTGTTTGGGAGGCATCTTCTAAATTACTAATTGCTGTACAAGGGCCTAGGCCACTGTGGGTGATGCCATCTCAGGGCGGGTGAGTCTGGTTGGATAAGATGTGCATCTGAGCAGGCCGGAGGACACAAGCTCGTAAGCAGCGTTCATCTGTGGTTTCTGTTTCGAGCTCCTGCTTTGGCTTCACTGAGGGATGTAAACTGTCAGAGGAGGTTAGCCCTTGTTCCCAGAGTTGCTTTTTTATTCTGTTATTTCTCATATCTGTTTATTCTATTTTATGTGGATGAGTGTTTTGCCTGCATATCTGCAAACATGCGTGGATCTGGTGCCCTCAGAGGCCAGAAGAGGGCAGTAGAACCCCTGGAACTGGAATTACAGACAGTTGTGAGTCATCACAGATGTGCTGGGAACTGAACCCTGGTTCTTTGGAAGAGCAGCTAGTGCTCTTAATTGCTGAACCCCCCCCTCCCGCCCTGAGTTGATTTTGGTCACAGTTTTTATCACAGCAACAGAGAAGCAAACTAGATGCACTGGCTGGTTTCATGTGACAATGTAACATAAGCTAGAGTCATCAGAGAAGGAGCCTCAGCTGAGGAAATGTCTTCATGAGACCAAACTGTAAGGCATTTAGTGATCAGTGGGGAGGGCCATCCATCCTTGGGTTGGTGAACCTGGGTTCTACAAGGAGGCAGACTGAGCAAGCCACGGGGAAGCAAGCCAGTAAGCAGCATCCTCCATGGCCTCTGATCCTGACCTGATTGAGTTCCTGTCCTGACTTCCTTTTGTGATGGAAGTGTAAGCCAAATAAACCCTTTCATCTCCAACTTGCTTTTTGGTCATGGTGTTTCGTTGCAGCAATAGAAACCCTAACTAAGATAGTAGGGCATTATTTTGTTTTTGTTTTTGGAGACATGGTTTCTGTGTGCATCTTAGGTGTCTTGGAACTCGCTCTGTAGACCAGGCTGGCCTTGAACTCAGAGATCCTCCAGCCTCTGCCTCTACCTGCTAAATGCTGGGATTAAAGGCATGCGACGCCACTGCCTGGCTTAGGACATAATTTTGATGATCACTTATTGTCCCTTGATTCTCTTCAGACACTTCCATCAGGTGCTTGTTGGGACTCCTCAGTTTGCCTTCTGTTTTTTGATGGATTTTTCATTTTTCAAGTTTTTTCATTATTGTGGTCTATGTAAATTCCTTAGTAATAGATTACATGTCACTAAATTTTCTTTGGCCTTGTCTAATCTAGAATTTATCCAATTATTGAGATTCATTTTTCTGATGCCTATATATTTTCACCTTTAGTATTTTAATGGTTTTTTCATATTTATTTATTCTTGTTACGTTTCTGTTCATTTTTGCCTCATATTTCTTATTCTTTTTCACAGATGCCATTTTCCTTATGGTTTAAGCAGTTTCCAAACAAGTGTATAATAGGTCTTTTAAGATCGGTAGATTTGTTCATCTAGATGTTGATTTTGTTTTGGCATCAATGACCTTTGTGTTGAAAATTCGCTGTTCAGGTTCATCTTGAGGGGATTCCCACCGCCCCCATCCCTGTAATCACTGCATATCCAGCTGTTCCTCCTACTTTCCTCGTGACCCCAATACAAAACCAGCTCTTAAATCTTTTTTGTTGTCCAAAATTTTGGTTTTACACCCTTCTTACTATGCTGCTGTTTTACTATGGGATCCTCCAACAAAATACCACAAAATGGATGGCTTAAAAAACAGACATTAGTTTCTTGCGGTTCTGAAGGCTGGAAAGATGAAGGTCATGGTGTTAGCAGATCCAGTACCCAAAGAGGACCCATCTCTTGTATCTTAAAAAATATTTTTTTTATTTTGTGTGTGTTGGGGGTGGGTTGCAGATGACCCCCTGAGTGTGTTAGAGGGTAGAGAACAGCTTGTGGGTGTGGGTTCTCTTCCTTCACCATGTGGGTCCCAGGGATTGAATTTAGGTTGTCAGGTTTGTAGCAAGGGCTCCTTACCTGCTGAGCCATCTCGCTCGCTCCAGGACCCACTTCTTGACTAGTGGATAACTCTGCTTTTACTTCATGCTCAAATACTTATTTCTCAGCTACACATATGTGTCTTTTTATATGGGCCCGGACTCCATGTGTGAGGGCCCCACCTTTATAACCTAATCTAAATCTAGTTGCCTCTTGAATGCCCCACATCCTAGAGTAATGCATGAAGGTTCTGGCTTCAGCTTATGAATGTACTTGTGTATGTGACTTCTCAGTATAGACGACTTTATGGGCATTCTGAGTCCCGCATCCCACTGCAAACGTGACCTGTTGCTGCAAAGTTTTCACACCATTTCAAAGATCTGTATTGACATCGTGAGTGCCACGGTCATGAAGCTTTGGGCATACTTTTAGACTGTGTTCTTAGGAAAGACCCTGAGAAGGAACGGCAAGGTGAAAATGTAAGCCCTTCACTGTTCATGCGTTTCTGAGGTGTAATCTTGTTATTGGTATGTACACATGATGTGTGTGGCTGCGTGTGGAGGAGAGAGGACAACTTCGCGCAGTTGGCTCTCTCTCCCCTTCTGCCTGGTTTCCAGGGATCGAACTCAGGCCATCGGGCTTTGTTGGCAATCACCTTTGTTTGCTGAGCCATCTTGCTGGCCCATTGATATTTCTGAGAAGAGATAGATACCTTCAGCCTTCTGATGCAGGGTCGTGAGCTGCCTGCTCCACTGGCCCCAGCACGCTGTGAGAAGGCTGTGTTCTAGACAGAGGAATTTCATTTCTTCTAGGCAAGATTTTTCTTTAAATCTTTGATTCCTTTAAGAATTTTCTGGCTGGACACTGGATGCACAGAATAAAAGTAATCCTAAGAGACAGGTCTCTGACTTTCCAGGTTAAGATCCTAAAATACTACTGGGCGTGAGGTCCGATATCACAGCAGAACGGCTCAGGGTGATAACGTGCACATTTCTCTGAGTCTCTTGCTTTGCAATTTATCAGACAGTTTTCAGTACCACAATCTTTGCAAACTACCTGCAAAGCAGATATTGGCATTCCCATTTTATAGAGGAGTAGGTTGAGGCTCAGGGCTTGGCAACGGGCGATGCTTCTTAAAGGGTGAAGCGTAAGTGAATTACTAATGGGCTTGTGAAAGTGCAGGCTTTAGTTCAGGCCACTTGCAGTGGGTACAGAGGGCGTTTCTAACAGGAACAGGTGATGTGGCTGCTGACTGAGGTTTTAATCAGAGCAAACCCAAGCTGTTGATCAAGTCTATGTGTGTTTCTGCGTCTGTACTCCTTGTGAGGAATCCCATTATTCTCCCTGTTTTATGGTATAGGAGGTGAAGAAGAGACCAGAGAGTCCAGGGAGAGCAGGGCAGTTCCCAGGGAGGGGCTGCTTTCCTCTTTCCTCAACGTCTTCCCTCTCCCTAGGCTTAGTGAGGAAAGTAGGCTATGGGCTCATCTCCTGGGTAGGAAGTACCACAGTCCAGCAGCAGACAGTGGGTGTGTTAGAAAATTAATTTTTTAATTAAAAACATCTTTTTTTCTCCTCTTCTCCTTTTGCTTTAATGTCTCAGTCTGGAGTAATCATGAGATGTTCTGGGGAGAGTTAACCTTAGAAAGATTGTTGGTGTGTCTGGCAGGGGATTTGTCTGATTAACTGGGGTTTGGGCTTTGAAAGGAGAAAGGGAAGGAAAAGGCAAAGAGGGGAGAGGAAGCTTGGGGCTCTGCTGTTCTCCACCTGTTACAGAACTTAATCACAGGTAAGATGGAGAACCAGAGCTCGGCTCCTTGCCTTACCATCCTTTTCTTGGCCTTGGTTTCTCCAGGCTATCTTCTATCACGATGCCGAGCCCTATAGGGAAGATGGCGGGTTTTTTGTTTTGCTATTTTGAGACAGGGGCTCTCTGTGTAGCCCTGGCTTTCCTGGAACTCACTCTGTAGACCAGGCTGGCCTTGAACTCAGAGATCCGCCTGCCTCTGCCTCCAGAGTGCTGGAATTAAAGGTGTCTGCCACCACTATCTAGCAGGAGGTGTGAGGCATGAATGATAAAGACTCAGGGTCAAAAATTGGGGTTCAACCTGAAGACCTGAAAAGCAAAACAGCCAGCCACTGGTTCTTACCTCGACCTCAGTCCAAAATGGCGATCCTGCCTCCAGGAATCTCAGAATGAGACTGTGTTGAGAGCTGTTTCCTCCTGTTTTATAATCCTCTCTAGGGCTGAGATTAAAGGTGTGCACCACCTTGATTAAAGGCATGCACCGCCCGGTTTCTATGGCAACTAGTGTGGCTACTGGGATTAAAGGTATGTGTTACCATTACCTGGTCTGTAAAGCTGACCGGTGGGACCGTTTTACTCTCAGATCTTCAGGCAGACTTTATTTGTTAAAATACAATTGAAATGCCGCTCTAGAGGTGGTGTCTTAAGTTGGGCTCCTGAGAAGTAGACCCTAATAAAGAGGAACCCAGGGACACCCTCTGGGTCGACAGAGCAGGTGGGACAGTGAGAGCAGCCGGGTGGCTCAAGTCTCTGCAGAGCTCTGAGATGAGGAGCCCTGTGAACCCTAGGAAGCTGGGCTTGGGCTCTTGTTCTTAGATCTGTCACTCAGTGGCTGTGGCTGTTCTGGGAGGATCGTGGTCCTCAGGCATCTCTGGGTGAGGTCTGTCTCTGCAGGCTGAGCAGAGGCTCCAGTCATTAGCAGCACACATCCTCGGCAGACAGAAGTAGGTGCCTGGCAAAGGGGGTCTGTGTGGGACGCCACTAATGCCTGCCACAAGCTGAGGTAAGGGTGAGTCTAGTGATCTGGGGAAAAATGGAGGGATCAAGAATAGTGTAGAATGAACACATACACATACAGAGAGAGAGGGAGAGGGAGAGAGAGAGAATGAATGAATGAATGAAGAAGGAATGGTGTAGGAGGCAGAGTAGAGAGGACTTTGTGGGCAGCCGAGTGAGGAGGTAAGAGAGGGACTGGGGAGGCAGGTCTAACATGAGCACCCAAGGCAGTATATATAGCCTTGGGAGGGAGGGGCATCTGACATCTGGATATGCTCAGCATCTGGATGGAGATGCTGAGCCACAGCTGGACGTGCTGGGCTGCAGTAGAGATATAGATGCCATCTGCATGGAGATGGGAGAGAATGAGTAGGCTGAGGCCTGAGCAGGAAGGAGGAAGGGCCAGGCCCTGTGAGCTCCATGTGTTGGAGGCTGCCAGAAGGGGGGGACCAAGGGCAGCTTGAGAAGGGGCAGCACAAATGCAGGAGGGAACCCACTGAAGGGGTCCTGACACCAGTACTTGACACCCTCCTCCTTCCTGCCAAGCACGCTGGCCTCAAACATTCCTGTTCTCTTTCATTGTGCCTTCGTGGATGAAGGATGGAGACAGTCTGAGGAGCCTCCATAAACAATGAACTCCTTGAGGGTAGGAATTGTGCTGGTCTTGACCAGCATCATGACCCAGCAGCTTCTCCTATGCTCCCAGCACATAGCAGGCTCTCAGTGAGTCTTTGCTAAAAAACAACACCCGCCCACACCCAGCACCTACCAGGCCCTATGTATTCATTCACTTAACTCTGTGAGAATCCAACACCTCCTGTTGCGCAGACCCGGGAAAAGTTTCCACAAATACCTTGGCTGTCCATAGTTTTCCCCTGAGACCTAGAAGCTGCCATTGTCCTCGTGGACCGATGCAGACTAGAGGCACTGACAGAGGCTCCTTGTCCAAGGTCAAACAAGGGGTTAAATGGCAGAGTCAGGACGTGCTCTGACTCTCAGTTCCCATGCTCTTAGCTCCTGTGTGAATGAGGGGAACTTGATGATAGTCAGGGCACACGACTGCTTCATGTGGCACACATGCACGCAGCTACATATATGCAGTCAACAGAGGGTAGCTCCTGTCCACTGCAAGAAAGAAGAGCCATAAGGTTTCTGCTCACACAGGCTGAAGTTTGCTCAGAATTCACTGTTGCCTTCATGATGTCTGAGAGCAGAGCTACTGGGGTAGCAGAGGGCAGACAGAAAGCTCTGGTATGATGCAGGACATGTCCAGTCCCAGCTCTGCAAGGGCAGTGTAGGTTGAATAAATCCTTGAACTTTAATTTTCTCTTGTGCAAAATGAGGCTGTTCTTCCTTGTTAGGACTTTGGTGAGGATTAGAAGTGACACATGTCATGTAGCACCCTAAGAGTGACACACTGTGACAGTGATGCCATTATGATAAGGAGCAACATTTTTGATACACAGCCACCTCTTTGCCCGACAGTGGGAATACAAATACTTCCCTGCAGAGAAGGGCATCCCATGGTGAACTGCTGTCTGACTGCATCTAAGCTCACCCAGTCTGTCCAGTTAGGTGGCCTCTTGCTGCCTCCAGCCTACCATAGGTGATGGCTGAGGGGAAGACAAGAAACAGGAGCTTCAGAGAAGACATTACGAGAGACACTTCTGGGAAGGGATGTTTCATCTGGCAGCCTGTAATCAGCCCCATCCATGACTAGTGACAGAGCAGAAGTGGCATTAGGGATCCCTGGGCTGCCCTGAGCCCCCAAGAGTTTCTGCACCATCCAGTTCTAGGGGGTTCCAGTTATGTTGTGGGCTATGCAGTAGGGCTCCAGGGAATGGGGGCAGGTACTTAGACACAGAAAACAACATGACTAATACCCCTGGTGCTGGCTGGCAGAGGCTGAGGTGGGGCAGCATGCCACAGCGCAACTGGTTAGGGAGCTCTGGGGGAAGTGGACAGTTCTCTCCCTTTGACCTGCCTGCTACATGGGTATAAGGCCAGTGTAAGAGCCTATCTTTACCTGACTAGCATCATCCCATTGCCACCTGGAGCCCAGGGAATTAACATACATTTGAGCACACTATGGCTGGACTTTTACCTAACACACCTCCTACCCTCAATTCACATTGAGAACTAGGCTGGGCCCTTGACTGATTCTTCTGGCAAGCACAAGGCTGGACATACCAATACTGGAGACAAGCTAGGAGGTTACAGTACCAAGCCCTTCTGTTCCTCTTATGAAAACACACTTAGCAGCCTTCGGCTGCTCCTTAGGGCTTCCCAGGTGCCGGGTAGACAAAGATGGAGCAGATTGGCCTTGTTTTGGAGAGTCAGCAAGCAGACAGAAGTGACCAGAATGATTAGAGGGTGTGTAAGGGACTGGGGCAGGAAGCAGAGAGGGCCAGAGTGTCATCCAGAAGCTTCTTACGTGAGACACTCCCTGAGGAAGAAGTGGAAGCGTGCCTGGAAGAAATGAAGGAAAAAGTAACCTAGGGACACAAAATATGGGTTAAGAGTCACAGAAGAAAGTGTACCAAGCATCTCAGAAGTCATAGACCAGGCTTCCAGTCCCAGCTCTGTATCTGGATAACTGAGCAATTGAAGACAGATCAGTGTTTCCTGGGCGTCGGTTTCTTCATTGGTATAATAGGAACTGAGTGGCACCCTTCCCTGAATCCTTCTAATGTGGAAGCTCTTGTTTTTTTCTCATTTGTGGCCAGATACCATATCCTGGTTTCCAGGGATCCCCTGGGCACAAAAGTACTGGGACTCCCTGGAATGATCATACAATTATTCCAGTTAACCCCAACTTGAGACCTTGAGTGGCAGAACTGAGAATGTGGGCCTTCCTGGGAATGCCAGGGATGGGATCTGGTGGGAACGTGGCTGTAACTGCATCTATGTCCTCTGGAGCCCTCTCTTCTGGCTTCCTAAGTCCAACAGAAACTTTGAGCTGTATCCTGTCCTCTTTCTAGCTCCGGAAGCTCTTGAGGACAGTCAAACCCCAGGATCTCTTTCTGCAGGACTTGCTTCTCTACTTTATAAGCATTCCAGCCAATCAGCTCATGACCTCTCTCCTGTGAGACAGAAGTGACCAATCATATTTGGTCTGGTTTCTCTGTTGCTAGGTGCTGGAAACTGCCTCTCCACTGCTGTTGGCCTTACATTATTGAAAGTTCATTCTTGAGTCTGGAAGGGTGAGGTCTTCAAGAAATGATGCTCCGAGGGAGGATGCTCCAACAGCTTCTGCCAAACGGTGTGTGTGTGTGTGTGTGTGTTCAGGGGGAAGAGAAAGAAGGACCGAAGCCTGAGGAATCCGGGAGGGCTTCCAGGAAAGGGTGTTGAAGAAGGGGTCTGAAGAAGTTACTTGTTCAAGTTAAATGGCAGAGTCAGGACGTGGTCTTAACTCCTGTGTGAAGGAGGGAAATGATGCGAGTCATGGCGCACTTTTCATGCCCCAGAGATGCCCCAGCACTCTTCTTTCTCTCGGCTACCCTGCCACTGCCTTTCCTCTGCTTGATCCTGCTGTAAGACCACTTCCCACACGGACCCAACACTCACTCAGGGCAGGGTGCTAGGTGTCTACAGTACCTTTGGGTCCTCCAGATACAGCTTACTTTTAGAAAAAGGATTTATACTATTTTATGTGCATGCATGTGTATCTACATACACACATGTGTACCATGTGTGTGCCTGATCTTCACAGAGCCCAGAAGAGAACATCAGATCCCCTGAAACTAGGGTGACTGGTGGCTGTAAATCTCCCAATGTGGGTGCTTGGAACTGAGCCAGGGTCCTCCTCAAGAGCAGCAAGAGTTCTTAACCACTGAGCCATCTTTCCAGCCCTCAACTTGTTTTTGACTAATTTTTTTTTATTGTATCTACTTATTTTGTGTAGCAGGAGGAGAGGGGTAAGTATGTCGCAGTGCATGTGTGGCGGTCAGAGGACAACTTGCTGGAGTCAGCTCTCTCCTTCTACAGAGTGGGTCCCCAGAATCAAGCTCAGGATGTCAGGTCTCCTTCACTCGCTGAACCATCTCTCCAGCTCCCATGTAGCAACTTCTTGGTAGGAAATATGAACGAGCTTGGCCTGTAACTGAGCCACTGTCATCTCCAAATAGAATAGCTGACCCAATCCGTCACTGGTTCCTAGCACCAAGCCCAGAGACGACCACTTGTCTGCTGCTTCAACGTTTTCTGGAGTCTGGGGCTCTGGTCCAGCATAGAATGCGAGGTCAAAGATTAAAACCACTAACTCCCTGACCCCAGGGCATCCTGGGGCATCAGCTGTGTTCAGCTGATTTTGCTGGGTAGAGGCTAGGATCACTCTCCCGCATCACACGGTGTTCTGTGGGTTTCCCTGGGCACCAGGAGGATCAGCTCACTGATCTTCGGGCAGCAGTAGGTGACCTGGCCTGGCTCAGGACCTACCTGTGGAGAACTCTGCTTCCTCTTAAGCTGCAATTTCTGCCTCTGTGAAAAGGAGATCATTACAACCAAACGTGGTGGTTCATATTGAAATCCCAGTATTCAGGAAGCAGAAGTAAAGAGGATTACCGAGCATTCAAGGCTAGCTTAGGATGCACAGTAAAATTCCTGGGGCTATTAACCTGTCTCAAGTTCTGTATCCCCAGGAGAGGAAAGAGAAGGAACTGGGATTGTATGTTAAAAAATGAATAAACAAATAAATAAAATTTAAAAAATACAGAAAAAAAAGCTCTATGACCCCAAAGAGGGACTCTTGAGTCTTAGCTGAGGACTTTGGAAACTGTTAAATGTCAAGTTCAGTTTGCTGACCCACTGAGGCCTTGGTCATTGTGGGCATCTATGGGCAGAAGCTCAAAGTGGCAAATACTTGGCCCACACAGTACTTTATTTATTTATTTATTTATTTTGAGACAGGGTTTCTCTGTAGCTTTGGAGCCTGTCCTGGAACTAGCTCTTGTAGACCAGGCTGGCCTCGAACTCACAGAGATCCGCCTGCCTCTGCCTCCCGAGTGCTGGGATTAAAGGCGTGTGCCACCAATGCCTGGCTTCACACAGTACTTTAAAAGTTACATTAGAGCCAGGCAGCGGGCGGCACATGCTAGTTCCAGGACAGGCTCTAAAGCTACACAGAGAAATCCTATCTCGAAAAACCAAAATTAAAAAAAAAAAAGTTACGTTAAGGCTGGAGAGAGATGGCTCAGCAGTTAAGAGCATATACTTCTCGGAGGCCGTGAGAGTTACAGCTATGTATGACAACTGTGTTCAGATGTCAGCCCACCAGAGGAGTGATTCTCTGATGGAGGTTAACCCTGTCCAGACAAGGCCTGCAGGGCTGTTAGCTCTGGAAACTGTTCTCACATTTCCCCAATACCTGCATTGTATTGTGTAATGTCATATGATGTGTATAAAAAATCCCATGATTACATCTCAAGCTTATGGGCACATATATCTGTGGGTGGTCAGGAAAATGACTTTTTATTTATCTGTATAATTTTGAAATATAGAAAATATACTAGGACATGCTTTATAACTAGGTCTATTGTCCCACCAGGACTGTAGACACTTAAAAGCCTGCTTTGTTCCTTTTGCTCAGACTAACTGCACACAATTAGCTCACTTTCACCTCAGAGCAAATTCAAACTGGACTAAAGGCTTCAAAAAGCCTTAAATAGATCATAAATTTAAAACTTTTTAAAACAGAGTCAGAGATGTCCAACTAAGGTTGTTGCACAAAGCACCCTAAAAAAAGCATGCCGATTCTTTGCTTGCCGTCTGTTGACAATAGACCTATGCTTCAAAGTTTGTCACTGGGCACTGTGCATCCCCTCCCCCATCCTGTCACAGTCTTAGTCCTGTAATCTTGGAACCTTGTGTCGCCATGGTAAATGGCTCAGCTACTTATTGCTAGTAATGTGCTTTTGACCAACAAGAGGCAACTCTTGTAATTTTTCTTATTGCTTCAAGGCTCCTGTAAGAGAGAGCTTTTAGGCTGGAGGAGAAGAAGCCAGGAGGAATTAGGGTTAGGACAGGGGAATTAGAATAGAGACAGAATAATAAACAGACTTGTTTGGAACAACATGATGTGAGAGAATTCATTTGCCCCCAGATCCCTAAGTGCATTTTGCTTGCTGTAGCATCCAATCTGAACCCTGAAGAAGACCTTGGGACTGGACCGCAGAAGCCCTCCATACAGAGTTCAGCTGGATGTGGTGGCACAACCTTTTTTTTTTTATTAAAGATTTTATTTATTTATTATGTATTCAGTATTCCCAGTATTCTGTCAGAATGTATGCCTGCACACCAGAAGAGGACACCAGATCTCATTACAGATGGTTGTGAGCCACCATGTGGTTGCTGGGAATTGAACTCAGGACCTTTGGAAGAGCAGGCAGTGCTCTTAACCACTGAGCCATCTCTCCAGCCTGGTGGCACACACTTTTAATCCCAGCATTTGGGAGGCAGAGGTAGGCGGATCTCTGTGAGTTTGAGGCCAGCCTGGTCTACATAGTGAATTCCAGGACAGTTAGAGCTATATAGTGGGACTCTGTCTTGAAAGAACCAAAAATGAAAAGAAAAAGGAACAGTGTGCTCTTTCCAAGGACTCAAGTTCCATCTCCAGGCCTCACATCAGGTGACTCACAAGCAGCGGTAACTCCAGCTCCAGAGGAATCTGAACCCTCTGGCCTCTGTGGGCACCTGTACTCACATGCACGTACTCCACACTCCCACTGGCACACATATACACACAATTAAAAATAATGCAAATAAGTCTTTATAAATTGAATTAATGGCCATGACTTTGAAAGTAGTTTCTGGACAAAGCTGGATTTTGGCTTTTCTTCAGAAGTTCAAAGGCCCAGTGAAACTAGAATGCTTGCCCACTGGAGGTGGCCGGAGCTCCCAGGTGCAGCCTGGATTCCCATTTCTCTTGAGGAGGTCCATTTCCCGTTACCTGTTCAACCCCTGGTTAGGTGATGTTTGTGACCCTGACCTTCGGAACATATGGGCACTTCAGAAAGTATTCTTCCCTGTAGCCGCATAAACAAATGGTCAAATATGGGGGGGGCAGGAAGATGTAACCTTCCCCCGAACTCCTCAGTGCACCCCTTCACTGTGCTCCTCAGTGCGTCCAACCTCAGCTGGTAGTGCTCTGTCTTCAATGTCATGTTTCCCTTCCAAGAAAATCTAAGACCTGGACTGTTGCCCACATGGCATGTTCTTGGAAGGCCCAGGGAGCCAGTTGGGCAGGTTTTCCCAGATCAGGTGCAGCAGCTGGACTGTCCCTTAGGGAAGCTTAGTTTTCCTTAGGCGATGGTCTGATGCTAGGCCCTCCTGGCCCTCAGCCCTCAGTGAGGCTCAGTTTTTTTTTTTCAGGCAGTGGTTTGCGTTTCAATAAATTCTGTAGAGCCAAGCATTTAGGGCAGGACTGGGAGAGCTGCTCTCATCATACTGTAAAAGGGTAGTGTGGTATTCTAAATCCTCTCCTCAGTCAGGAGATGTGGGGGAAAAGCTTCTCTGAGCCTTGGTTTCCTCATCAGCAACATACTCCTGTCAACGAGTTATCATGGAGACCAACTGGAACCATTAGTGAGAAAACGGCCCCACACAGGTCATGCACGTGTTTGCTGCCCATGCTTGCTGGACAGAGGAGGTGAGGAGTCCCAGGCTCATTGCTAGGGCCAGACAAGTTACTCTGCAGTGGAATCTGGGTATCAAGACTGTGGCCCAGCTGGCAGGGCAGGGACATGATGATAAAAGTGAGGTGCGTCTTCTATGGGCTTTATCCCTCCAAGCTGGTGCAGGTGGGAAAACGTGGGTGAAGAAGTAAAGAGGAGTGAACCCCCCTTTTTTTTGCTCCCACACCCAACCATAGGGACACAGCTCTTCCCGTGATCTGGAGTATTTCCTTCTCTAGGGAGGAACCCTGCCTTCCTCAATAGCTAGATTCTGGCTGCTTGCTCTCCCTGGAATGAGGACCTTGGGACTCAAGAGACATGGGTACAGAAAAGAAAGAAAGACTACAGTCTATCCCTGGGTCACTCCATGGGATAGCCTCATCAGAAGCTGTAGATGGAGACTTCAGATCTTTACACACTTAGCTGGAAAGCACAGGAGGGGAGAGGTTTGAGCAGAAAGGAGGAGCCTCATTCCCTCTTCCCAAGTGCTGTTACTTGGTCATTTCCCCAACTCAGCAAAGCAGGCCATGGCCTTCCTTCTGCATGGAGACCCCAGCTTCCTGGAGACCCCAGCTATAGTTCTCATCAGGCTGTGCTTGCTGTCCCAGAGGAGGGATTTCTGAAAGCAGATGACAATGTCAATGACTGTTGGTGATAGTCACTGAAGCACTGGACTGCATAGTTTGGGAGTTACAGGCTAGCCCATTTCAGGGAGGTCCATCCTTTCAGAAACTCTCGGGTAAGAACAGAGCCACTCCCAGGCAGGAGGGAGACATGTATTCATGCATGACCTCCTCAAAAGGGTTTGTGACAGAATCTAGCTAAGAACTAGCTGTGAGTATATGTTAAGGGTAATAGAACATGTGTGAAATGGTGAGTCATTTGCCAGAGTAGCAAGCCAGCTTTGGGGTTTCCAGAAACCTTGTCCACACCTGGGAAGTGTTTCAGGACCCTGAAAAGCACCTCCCATTCTGTGAGGTGGTAAAATGAGGTGCCCAGCTTTGTAAAATAGGGTAGATCTTGAGAATCGTTCCATGGATGGAAGCCAGGATGGGGTGCCTGGAGGAACCATCCCATGTCATTGGGTCGGTGATCTCATTTCTGTGTGGTTCAACTGTCTGGTCTGAGTGTCACGGAACAGAGGCAAAACGGCGGCACAGCTGGTCTCTGTTGCTGAGTCTAAAAACACAGGTATTTCTCCAGAGCAAATAGGAATGCTGTCAGCAGCATCCTGTTCTTACCTCAATCCTGCAGAGTTCATGGTGTGTGGCAGCACTTCATCATTTGGAGAGGCAAGATGGCAAATATCACAGCAATGGTCTCTGCAACCTCATGGCCTGAAACCAAATCACTCTTACACCCTGCAATCTTGGGTGAATAACTTAACCTTTATGACTTAATTTCCTCATCTGTGATATGGGGCTGACATAATACATCCTTCATAGATTATTGTCAGAATTCAGCATAGTAGAAAAAAAGCACTTGAAGTGTGAAGTGCTACCGCTTGATAATACTAAACCTTTCTGCCCTGGCTCTGATGCATGGTCAGCTTCTTTCCAAGATGCTCCTGATCTTGCTTCCCAGCTCTAAGGATGGGTAGAGGCAGATGTTCCCTGGGCTTGTAAACCACTGGTGCAATGGCAAGGCTCTTTGGGGGAGTGTGGGGTTGGGTGCTGGGAGCTGTAATACTCTGGGCTATAGATCTGAGACACAGAGGGAGGCTGGAAACTGAGCCTTGCTTTCTTCTCTGTGGTTCCAAGCTTTCTTGTTGAGAACAAGAAAGACCCAAGCTGGAATCTTGGCCTTGTAGCTTATAGGCAGTAGCCTTTTGGTAAGTTTGTCTCTGTTTATTGATTCCACAATATTCTTGGCACATCTACTCTGAGATGGGAAAATGCAGGCAAAGGCTGATCGTATTTGGAGCACAGGTAGTGTGGTGCTCGCTATCGCCTGGCTATTCCTCCAATGTTTCTGTCTTACATGGGGTCTCTGCCACTCCCCTCTGCCTCCTGGTGAGTGAAGCTCTTTCTCTTTGAATCCAGGTTTGGTTCCACCCAGGGGACATGGAGCCTTTGGAGTAAACCCTTTCATATCTAAACCTCATGGAGAAAGCTTTCAACCAAGAACAGGGCTGGCCCCTGGTGGCTTCATCATCCCTTGTCCCTGCCTTGTCTTAGCATCAGTGCTCTGAATTTCTAAACAAGTCTTTCGTCCCTCACCCCTACCCTACCCCTCTCCACCCCCACCTCAGACTAGCAGTGAGAAGGAGAGCATTTACCTTATTAACAGCTTGGATTTGACAAGCATAAACTGAGCGGGTTCCAGGCCTTATCACATGAGTTATCTCATCTATAATTAGCATTTGATTAGCATCTACTTTGTGTCTGCTAATGTAGGAAGCACTTTACATACCTTTTCTCATTTAATTACCCAACAGCCTCTAGAAATGGTTATTATTACTAATTTTATTTTACAGGGGAGGAAACTGAGACCCAGAGGGGTTGATGATACTTAGGACTACTTGGAGGGGGCCTTTGGAGCCTTAGGGAGGGAGAACTAAGCTCAGTCTTATGAAACTCTTTGCAGGAAGCCCAGCATGCAAAGATGTTCAATAAAGATGCTTCACTCCCGCTGCTCTGTGGCCTCTGGGAGCCTAGCCTAGATGCTTCTTTGTGTCTCTTCCTGGAGCCTGGTACCCATACTGCCAGTGGTCAAGGCATGCATTAAACTTGCGTCAGATGCATCATTTGCATCCCGGCCTGGTGCAGTGGAGGATCTTCAGGCAGTATGAGAGTTGGGAAATGGGCACAGGCCAGAGCTCCTTCTCACTTGCTCCTATGGGCACATCCAGCAGTGATGTCTAGGGGCTATGCTGTGGAGTTGCCCAGATGTAATGTCTGACTCTCAGGGATTCTTACTAGTGATTAGATGTTCTGGCCAGTACTTGGAACGCATGCCAGGCCCTCACTCCTTACCTGTAACATCCCTGGGTCACAGGTGTAAGGAGAAGAGGGCCAGGACTTCAGGACACCTGGGTGTCGTTGTCATGCCCACAGGGCACTGTTTCTCTGGGTAGCGTGGACAGACTGTTTTCAGGGGGCTTGCTCAGCTCTGCAGTCTACAGGGAGAATCCTCTCAGTGTCTGTAGGCCCCACAGAGAAATGCAGCTGAGGGCGGGGGCCTAAGCCCAGGGCAGAACAGGATGTAGGATGGGGCAGAGAGAGGAGTTTTGGTGACTCTCAGCTCTCTGGCTTGAACAACTGGAGGGTGGGGGAGTTGTTTACTGAGATGAGAAGAGAAGGGACAAGGAATGACGAGTTTTGCTTGGATCCACTGAATTTCAGATTCTCGAGAGACAGGCCTACATAGCTAGCATGGAGCTGAACTAGGACTTGATCCAGGGATGTGCGCTTTGAAGGATGCTCATCCAGGCAGAATGTACAGCTTGCAGCCAGGCTATTAAGGGTCAAGGGTGTGTGCGTGTGAGGATTTGGGTTTGAGGTCACCCAAATAGAAAGGAAAGAAGGTATCATGAGGGAGGGCTTCCTGGAGGAGGCCATTGTGAACTCTGTATCGTGTAGGTACTGTGAGGTGGGACCAGAAAGAGAACAGGAAATATCAAAATTAGAAGAGCCTTGGATATGGAAGGCCATGTTCAGCAGGATTATGTGACTTGCCCAGGGTTGCCCAGTTAATAAGTGGCAAAGGCAGGAGTCTCACAAAACCTGTCTTATTGTGGAGCTTCTGTCTCATGGATGTTGACTTCAGCATCTTACCTGGCTGTGGGGAGAGGGTCAGGCACTGCAGGGCAGGAGACACTTAGCTTCTCCCGCTCAGGCCAGCTCTTGCTAGCCATTCATGTTTGCATCCCTCAGAGCCTCAGGGATGGTTCCAATTTTAATGTAGACATGCCTAGGTGTGGGTTGTCCTTGAAGGTAGTAGCTATGAGCTGGGGCACATTCTCCCTTGTCCCCCAGATTGGTCTATTACCATGTCTGAGTCCGCTGGTACATGCTGACTTTGGAAAAGCCATTCTCTGTGTGACTTCCCCACCTCCCTTCACATAGAGGCAGATTACAGACATTGAACCTTAGGCAGATTGGGTGGAGGCTTCTGGGGGGGACCCTTTGTACTGCACAGGCCAATGTGCTACATAGACTAGCTTGCCTGACAGAAGGGCAGGGAGCCCTGGGCACACCAGGCTGTGGTAGTGGCAGCCATGGTGCATGCCAGTGGCTTGCAGCAGATACGCAGTGTCAAATGGGGTGCGTTACTCTCCCTACAAATTAAAAATTAAAATTAATCAAACACTCAAATTGATTTTCTTCCCGTCTGTTTGCTCTGCTGTGCCAGTCAGATGACTGCCTGCCCACCAGGCCCAGTGCGTCCCATTCCCCCACACCAGGACTGGGCAGTGCGGACTGCTGGAAAGGTCTCTTAGATGTTATCTTACTCTGTCTAGCTTGGTAGCAGTCAAACTAACCAGGTGCCTGACCCTGAGACTGTGTGCCAAGCTCAGAAAGAAGAGTTGTTGGAAATGCTCATTAAACCTGGGCTAGAGGTACCTACAGGAACCCTCCCCCACAAGCCATTGTTAATGGACACCACGAGCCAGGACAGGCTTATCTTTCTCTTCCCTCAGTTTCTCTGTCTGTGGGATGGGGACAACAGCAGATGGAAGAAGTTGCTGCAAGCTCTCTCACTGGCTTTAACGTAGACCTGGGACTGAGCTGTTTTCCCCAGGGACTATTGCAGGCAGCCAGTAGCCCCAGGTACAGTCTTCTCTTCCTTTTACAGCTCATCAACCTGCCCCCAAGAAATGCAACTGAACATAGTGGCATGCAGATTTACTGGGACAAATGGTTGGGTGGGGGAAGCAGCATGGGGCAGAGAGAGAAGCGGGGCTGTGGTGCCACCACACAGGCTATGGGGTGAAGACTTGTCTTGAGTTGGGAATCAGCCTCAGGCCTCCAGCTGCTGCTTGGTCCATCCTTGGCTGCAGCTGCCACTGGGAGAGCAAGGGCATGGGACCAAAGTCTTTCTCTGCCGGGGGAGGGAGGCACTCATCCACAGTCCAGCCTCACCTCTCACAGCAGCAAGGTACGGTAAGTCCTTTACTCAGGGAGGGCATCTGAGCAGCGTCATGGGTCGTCCCCTGCACTCTGGGTGTAAAGGGTCTCTGGAACACAGCTGTGGAGCTAGGCAGGGGTCAGTTGGCAACCAACAAAAATTGCCTTGCTGACAAGGTCTAGGGATTCTCCTCCAGATCCTCCTGTAGACACTTGCTGAGTCCTGCCCATTCTGCCCTTGCATATTTCTGTTTGGACCTCATATGCCTCCCTCTCTCTCACTAGGCCTCCCCAACAGCCTATTCTTCAAGCTCTTCACTTCATCCCTGCAGGGTGCCTGCCTCCAGGGGCCATAGGCAATAGTCACATATTTGGATCTAACGACACACCTCCCATGATGAAAACATCCCTTTCTAGTGACCAGGCCCTGACCTTGCTCTGCCACCCAAAACATGCACCATGTTTGTTCCTTGATAGTGACACAGCACAGTGTTTCCCATTTCTTTCTCTCAGTTTTTCTCTCTATTCCACATCTTCTTTCTTTCTTTTTCATTTTCTTCTTCCTCCTCCCCCTCTTCCTCTTTCTTCCTCTTTTCTTCTTCTTCTTCTTCTTCTTCTTCTTCTTCTTCTTCTTCTTCTTCTTCTTCTTCTTCTTCTTCTTCTTCTTCTTCTTCTTCTTCTTCTTCTTCTTCCCCCTCCTCCTTCCCTTCCTTCCCTTTCTCCTCCTTCTTTTTTCATTCTTGAGTTTAGACAGCTTCTATGTGGTCAGGGCATGCTCTATAGGATTTGAGCTGGCAGATGCCAAGTACTCAGAGAAGTCCTGGCTGGTAGTGTTCCTTCCTGCAGGCCATTTTCATTCCTTCAAGGAAAGCACTGCTGGTGAGCCAGACCCAGGTGGGCCTAGACCATCTAGGGCTGACAAGAGAGTACCTAGCCATCTTCTCCTTAGCGACAGGCTCTTCAGGCCTTCAAGCCTCAGTTCTGGGACCTGCTACCTCCTGTTCTTACCACTCTCCTGACATATCTCCCACTCCAGAACTTGGGTCCATGGCCTTCCTCCTCACGAAGGTAAATGTCCATGTGTGTCTCTACCCGTAGCCCATGAGTCCTCTGAGGGCATGCATCCCATCCTTAGTAAGTAGTGACTGAATGGCAGATCTATGCCCTGAGCTGTGCCTGCTACAAGCCCCCAAACTCTCCCTTCTCCAGTGAACTACCAAAATGTAATTAATTTCAGCTCTACTGTTCAGTCGTGGACGGGGCTGCCTTTCTGCCTAGCTCCCTGACATCCACTGCCCTAGAGCCCTGCTGCCATGGAACAGCCCTTTCCGAAGCCCCTGTTGTATGTTTGTGCTGGACTACATGTCTTCTTCCCTGGGCTTTGAACACAGCAGAACCCTTCCCCCAAGGTGCAGGTGGGTGTGATTAGCATGGGAGAAAAAGGTGTGTAGAATGCTCCAGGCAGTATGCCCTGAGCCCTTGTTCCATGAAATCAAGGTCACTTTCAGAGCCATCTTTACCTCTTTAGGAAGAGAGATTAGGTACCACCCCCACTTCCCTAACCAGGGACTGCAGAGCTGATGTGGATGGTGGAATAGCGCAGTGAACATGTGTAGGAGGGAGCGGCTGCTTTCTGGACCCGGACAGTAGCACTGTGGCAGGGGAGATACCGCTGCCCTGCTCCCAGGCTGGTCAGTAAGGATGTCCAGGCTGTGAGGTGTCAGTAGAAGGATAAGGAAAAGCCAGTGAGAGCATAGGAATATGTCTCCTGGGGAATAAAATCACTGGAGTGTCCCATCTTGGAAGGGTTGAGGAGGACTGGGGAACAAAGGCCAATGGCAGGCTTGGGAAGACCCTGGGACCCTGGTGGGGGCTTTTTGTGTTTTCTCCATTCTCTTCTTTGTGGTAGGCTATGGCCCAGGTTGGAGCAGAGATGGCAGAAGATGATGGGTTCAGCGTTTACTGATTGGAGACAGGGAGGATCGGATGCTGCCTAGATGCCCTCAGGAGGAGCCACGCTCTCCTGATCCCCTGTACTGTCAGCTCGGCTGCTGAGCCCAAGTTACCAGTATGCTGAGCCTTGTGCCAGGGCCTGGACATTAGGAGAAGTGGTACCTGCATGCAGGCTTCTGAGTTGTGGTGTAGTAAATGGTTGGAAAGTGGGTTCATCATCCTTTGCTTTGAACTTCCAGGGTTGGCCAGAGCCTCAAGACTTAAAACCAACTCCCAATGTGGCCTACTAGAATGTGCTGTCTTGGCCTCATGTTACTGGTAGCCCCACCTCCAATTCCTTTTCCTTGTTCTGCTCTGGTTACATGGTTTCTCTCTTTGTCTTCTCACCACAGGGCTTTTGCACACAAGGGTTCTCCATGGAATCCATCATTTCTATGAGTTAACATCTATTCAAACCTTTGGTTCCAGGTCAAACACTAAGACTTGATGTCTTTCCTGATTCCCCAAACCATACCCAGCCCTCCCCCACCCCACAGTCTTCTTCACAATGCTTGTTTCAGTTCTATTTTTTCCCTGCATGATGGTCTTTGTTCCCTTTTTCTTTCTGCCCTAGAGCTGCTGGATACACCCCATACCTGGCACAGTGCCTGTTCTGAACAGGTTCTCAATACAAGGTGCATACAGACTCTCAGTTCAAATCTTGGAGCCCCATGCTGAGCCTTCTGAAGTGGGAATGCCACCAGGACTAGAGTCAGGATGGAGGTGATTGGAGGCTCCTGTGTATAGTGCTGAGCATAAAGGAGAGATTGGAATGGGAAGAGATGGTGGAGGAGGCTGTTTAGGGACAGAAGGACTTGAAAGGAGAGTATATCGTGAAGTCAGGAGGTGGTGGGGATAGATAAGCAGGTAAGAATTTCAGGATAGGGAGGTGCCATGTATTTAAAGACAAGGTAGACAGTCTAGTGTGTTGGGGGCATTTCTCTGAACCCTTTGAACCTCATTGTTTACTTTGCTCAGGAAACTGAGGCTTGTGACGTGGGTGGGTGTGGGGGCTAGAGGTGAAATTTTGAGTGACTGTATTGTTGAGGTGGGCTTAGCCATGTCAAGGACTTCAGCCTGGTGGGAGTAGCAAAGTCCTCCCTGGGTGAGGCTCAGATGGACGGGAAAGGATCCCTCCAGGTCCTAGTGAGAGCAAGCACCCAGGGTATACAAAAGCAGCAACTGCTATTCCCCTTCCTGGATGATTGCAGCCTGAGATTTCTCACTAGCGGAGACCTACTGAGACTAGCTCAGCCCTCGCTCTGTGCTATGCATAGGGAACACGCTAGGTCACTATGGTAGTGGGTGTGTCAGAGCACACACACCCTATTTGACTTTAGTTTTTCTGAGCCCGTGTATCTATGAGTTTGTTCTTTTATCACTTCCTTGATGCCTGTAGTCAGGGTTCCAGACCCAAGTTTCCTGGGTTGAGGCAAATGGTAAATGTCCACTTCTTCCTGGAATTGCCTGTAGGTGTTGCCAGGCTGGCCCCTGCTTGATGACTGGGTCAGAGATGCAACTAAGTTGCCCCTACTGACCTTACTGGAGATGGATGGAAGCAGTCATGGTACCTTGGCAAGACCCCCGCAGAGGCACTGCTCAACTCTTTTGATGGGAATGGCTAGCTTTAGCCTCTATACCTGCTTCCTTTAAGCAGAACTCCTGGGGGGAGAGTGGGGCTAGACCTGGACATACCAAAGAAGAATAATTGAACTAGACTTAGGTGCCTCCCCCCTGAGGGTCCTCCCTGTTCCCACGTTTAGGGAGGAAGCTGAAGGTATGCTATCTGTGGGGGTTGCTTTGCAAAGCAGGAGGTGTTGGTTCCTAAGTTTATACATAGAAGTCATGTGACTTCCAGGACAGGAAAAGTAGAAGAAATAGATGAGAACAGTAAACTGCAGTTTCTTCTTTGCTTGGATTTCAGGGGCTCTGGGGAATGGCTGTTTGTCTCTGTTTGCTTCCCTAGGGTCACCTGGATGCCCTGGGTGACTCCTTAGGAGGTATGTGGAGCCAGAACAGCAACAGCCATGAGCTCATCTCCCTGAAGGCTCTGGGACATCTGGGAAGGAAGAGGGAAAGTGGCCAGGGAAGGAGCAAATGGGTGTGGGAAGGGACTTCGGGATGGGTCACAAGCCGGCTTAGGGACGTGAAAGGAAAAGGACAGATGCCAAATGTGTGATCTGAGCTACTTCTGTGTTATTCCCCTTATCTCTTTTCCTTTTCTTCCTTTCTTTTCTTTCTTTATTTTTGTTTTTGGAGACAGGATTTCTCTGTGTCTCTTTGGCTGTCCTGAACTTGCTTTGTAGACCAGGCTTGCCTTGAACTCAGAGATCCGTCTGCCTTTGCGTCCCACAGTGCTGAGATTAAAGGTGGCTATCATCACCCAGCCCTTGCTGTGGGACAGACAGCGCCTTGATGATGAGCTTGAGACTTCGGCCCTCCCAGGACACAGATTGGTGCAGCCCAGCCTGGGCTCCTACTTCCAGCTCCTGTCAGCAGGGGGAGGCTGTGCTTCATTAGGCGGCTGATTAGGGCACCAGAGGTTGTGGACAGGTCTAAGGAAAGAAAAGAGAAGAGGCCTCCTGTAGACTGCCTGGGGTGGGAGGTGAGGACAGGGCTCCTACCTAGGCCTGTCAAGTTGTAGCTTCGCTGCGGCCCCAGAATCAAGTTGAAGCTCAATTCAAGGTTCCTCAAAAATAGACCTGGCACTCCTTATTTCCCACTTCGTGTTCTTTGCACATGTTTCTTTCTGAATGAGAGTCCCCTTCCTTCCCTTCCTTCCTGGTCACCTCCTGCTCATGCTCTAATAAGTGGATTCACCACCACCTTCTCCAGGGAGCTTTCTAGGCTCTCCTGCACTCCAACAGCCCCATTACACCACCTGCTTCCTCATTTTCCGATTGATGCCTCCATCAATCAGATACCAATATTTCTGTACCTAGCACTAGATGTGGGCAAACAATAGATGTTTAGTGAAGAAATGGGTGAAATGAACAGCCCTCCGCAGGCTTGGGCAGTAGGAGTCATAAACATGAAAGTCCAGGGAGATGCTGTTTTGTAGAGTACTGTTCCCAGTAAGTTCCTGTTCTGCTCAACGTTGCCTTTTCTCTGTTCTGATGAGATGGGAGAAGAGTAGGAACAAATGAGCGGGCAACCAGGACTTGAGGAGTCTGGAGGGGTTACGCACATAAACAAGAGGTGTGATTCGGGTGTCAAAGGTCTGCTTTGTGACTCCAGGACCCCAACGTCCTCAGAACAGCTAACATATCAGAACTGGAATGACCCTAGAGATGATGAAAGTCAGTGTCTTTCCTACGTAAATTGAGAGGCAGAGAAGTTTAGGCATCTGCCCAAGGTCACGTAGTTAAGAGCGGGAGGCCACCTTGGGCCAGGAGTCCTGTTCTCTCTGCTTGACAGATGTCTTCACCGGAGGTGGGTTAATATCCGGACAACTGTCTCCCTAATCCTTCCTCCCGGGCCCTACAGTCCTGGAGGTCCGGCCTACACTGCCCCCAGTCCCTAGTCGGCCCTTAGGCGGAGCGGACAATCGCTGAGCGCCCCCTGCATGGCGCGGTTTGGGAAGCTCTCCACCGTCTTTCTCCTTGACTCACCTCCAGTCCCGGAGGGCTGGACTCAAGCTCGGTGGACACCGCGCCTTTTGCGCGGTCCCAGCTGCACCACCGCCCGGGCTTGCTCCCGCACTGTGAGGGCGCTCTTCTCGGCGCCCCGGGTGGGGCAGGTCGAGTCGTGTGCGCTATGCCTTTAAGTCCCAGTGAGATGAGCTCTGTGAGTCGTAGCCGAGGCTAGTGCGGGACGTCGCCATCAGCCTGGCTCAGGCCAAGAGCAGAGGGATAGCGGGAGACCCTCGCAGCTCACTGCGTGCCGGTAGCTGGGGCACAGCTAGCGGCAGGCGGTACTCGCTGTGCTGCGGAGAATGTGAGAGGCAGCGCAGGGCCGTGGGGAGGTGGGCGCGGAAAAGGGCGGTGGCGAGGCAGACGGAAAGACAGCGGGAGAGGCCAGGGACTGACCGCGGACTGGTGGGGGACAGATAACAACGAGAAAGGAGCGAGAGCACACGGCCTAGGGCAGGGGTGAGGGGGAAGCCGCAGGAGCCCGGCAGTGGGGCCCGGCTGAGGTTGCGAGCGCGGCCACGGCGGGGCAGGGAATAATCGAGGAGCAGGGACGCCCGCGGGGTGTCCTCTGGGAGTGGCGGGGAACGTGAGGCGCGGTCTGCGCAGGAGGGGTCGCCCGGCGAGGACGCTGGGGCAGCGTGGGGCGAGGGGCTCGATGAGCGCCCCGGGAGGGCCAGAATCCGGAGTGCAGAACCGAGTGTGCGGCAGCGGGGGTGTGTGCGCGTCCAAGTGTGCGCGTGTGTGCGCGAGTGTGAGCGCACGGGCGGGTGGGAGCGCGCTTTAGGGATTCTGCTGGCATCGCAGCGTGGAGAGCAGGAGGCAGGAATCGGGAGTGCAGGGAAACGCGGGGGCCCTCCCGCGCACACGCTGCGCCCTCTCTCCGGTGAACACACACTCACACACACACAATACTCTCTCTCATACACACACACACACACACACACACGCACACACACGCACGCACAACGCCCTTTTTGCTTCGCTCATTGCCGCTGCCACCATCTCGGAGCCGAGCCCTGCAGAGCGGGAACCCAAGCTGGAGCAGGGATCGGAGGCAAGCCGAGCCAGGTGATGACGGCCCAGAGAGGAGTCGCGCGTAGACGGCGCGCTCGGATGGTGAGTGTGGCCGGGTCGGGATGCTGCGGCTGGGCTGGGGCCGTAGGGGTGCAGGAGGGGGAGCTGGGGTGTCAACCCGCCGGCAGCGCAGCGTGCGCAGCCTCTGATTGGGCTGGAACCTCGGGGGCAGCGGTGGGGGTGGGGTGTCGAGAGCGCGTCCGTGACTGGCGTGCACGCTCGACACCCCTTGGCGTGACCGCGCTCCCCGCCTGCTGCGCAGCTCCGTCAAACCCTTACCTGGCTGAGGAATCACCGAGGCTTGGAGCAACTTTGCGGAGCATCCCGGGCGTGGTGGGCCTGGAGGCAGTGGGGTGGAGGTTTAATGGTTCAACTTGGATTTTTCTTTCATGATGAGAAAACAAGAGGGAGACTCAGGTGGGGGCTCTGCTTGGAACCCGTGGCGGGTCGAGGGGTGCCCTCCAGACACCCCACCAGATCAGCCAGGGTCAGGCGGGACTGCATACTGACAGCTCCCCAAGGGCCAAGTAATATCTGCAGTTAGCATGAAGGTGGCGGAGTGGGAAGTGTGCAGATGTGTGACCGCGATTGTGTCCCTTGCTCAATGGATGGCTGCTGGAAGAAAGGAACTACTTGCCAATTCAAACTAATGTATTGGAGTTGAGCTGCTAGGGGAACTAGATGCCCAGCTCTTAAGGGTCGTTGAGGCTAGATAGGAGGGGCATATCCAGGCCTACTAGCCTGGCACCCCCATCCCAGTTTAGAGCAATTTCTGTCAGCCTCTCTTACTCTGTGTATCCCCTTCCCTATGAGTCTCTGCTGGTCCTATACTGGCTGCCTCAGGGAACCTTCCTATAGTCCCCTTGCTAAGTCCTCTTTATCTCTAGCACAGGTTCCTCCTCTTCTAGAAAGTAACTTTTGGATGCTGATTGGATCTTGAATACTTCCAGTTCTCTTCTGTGCAGATGGAGCCCATATATGTGTTTGTTTGTTTGTTTTTCTCTGACATTCAAAGCACAAGCCTTTGGGCTTAGAAGCCTTGATCTTAGCTTGGTTGCTGCTTATAGTGGCCTGGTGGCTGTACTAGCCAGTATCTAGCTGGGTTTTCCGGGGAAGGCAATCTCTCCTTGTGACCAGCTTTCAGATTAGCACTTCCTCCCACCCCCATTATCTCCCTGGAGTCTCTCAGCTACCTCAAGAGAAGGCAGCATCCTCAGGGAGGCTGTTCACAGAGGAGGGTATTGAAGTAGAAATTGAGCTGAGAGAACACTCTCTCCTCTCTCAGGACAGGTCCCTTGACTCTCTGATGGGATGCTTTGATCCTGATCCTGGAGAAGCAGGAAGGGGTAGGCAGGAGAGCTGGACTTTCCTTATTGCCCTGGAACCAGGACTCCAGAAGCCTGTTGCTGGAGTTACCTCAGTATAGCTCGCTGCTGTCAGTTACTAACATCCTTCCTGGATGGGACAGCTACTCAGCCTAAAGTAGTTTTGCCAAGGCACTTTCTCTCTCTGACTTCATCTATGAGACCTCTCACTCTAGTCTGGTTAAACTTCTGCTGCCTAGATTTTGGGACAGATCCTGCTCTGTGATGATTTGTAGCCTGGTCTGCTTGCTATACTCAGCACAACTCTGGCATGGCAGTATTATTCCAGGATCAGAGCTAGGCTGAGCCTTGGTGATGCCATTATGTGTGGGCCCCCTGGGCCAAAGAGTTCACCCTTTAGCAAGTAATTTTGCTGTGGAGAACTAAAAGTATTGTTAGGGGAAGGGAGGGAACTTGATGGCTCGTGGGCCAATTCCTCCCCAGGGAGCACAGGTCAAAAACAAGAGGTCTGAACAGCCTGCAGATCTCTTTGACAGGTTCATCCAGGCCTTCAGAGGTGCCGGCTGTGGCTCAGGGATGACTGGGTCTCACATTGGTTGTGGTAGCTGTGCCTCCAGGATGGATGCCGCCACAGCTTCCTCAGCTTCTATTGGCTTCCCCACCTGGGCAGCCTTTCTGCCTCTTCTCCTTCCTCCTGTGCTGGCTCTGGCTGATTCTCCAACTCCTGCTTACTTGACATTCTCAACCACAGCTTTTCTGTTCTCTTTCTACTATGCTCTCTCTACCTCTGTGCCTCCTTAAACTGGGCTTTTGTTTTGTTCTGAGGGGCTGGAAGTCCAACCGAGGGTCTACATGTTAGGCAAGTTCTCTATCATTGAGCCATGGATTTTTGTTTCTTGGGTTTGGACCAATGTTCCAGGTGGCTGGAGAGCGGCCAAATGTCTGGCATGGCCCAGCTTCTGCCATCCAGGCCTGTTTGAACCCCTGCCCTGTTCTTCTGTTCTAGAGGTGGCCCTGTTCCAGGCCTCCAGCTGGTTTTAGCCAGATGAGCTCTCTGGGTCTTCCTAAACTGCAGAAAGGGCAAGTCACCTTCTTGGCCCTTTGTCTGTGCTGCTGGGATAAGAATCCTCTTGAGGCCCACTGATTGGCCCCGTAGGAAGTTAGCCACTCCCCCTCTAACCTCAGGAATGTGGCCCCTTGATTCCCTTGCTAGCCAGGACCCATTTTGTCTAGGGTTTTAATTGTAAATTTGTTACATTCAAATTAGCTACCTAAGGAAGTTGCTGGGTAGACTGGATCATGGGGTGACTTGTTGGCAAAAGTTGTCTGTGACCACTGAGACCTCCTTTAAGGGTAGAGGGTCACTCTGACCAGTGTACATCTTTTTCATGATTTCTCAGTGCTAAATACTTATTCCCCTAAACCACACCTTGGACCTTTCTCTCCACTGCCTGGAATCCCACATTTAGGGTTCACTGTACATCTGGGACATCTGGTTTGGAACCTGGGCTGCATGCTGATGATAGTGTTAGCCCTCCTTGGAAGAGTTGTGAAGGGGAACCAGGCTTGGATCCCCATCTCTGGGCCTGAGCCAGAGGGGGGGCCAAACGAGTATACAAGCACAGGCTGCGGAATGAAAAGGGACAATTCAGAGGGCATGGAGGGTTGGGAGGGATTTGGGCCAGCTGAAATGTTTCTGGTGCGTAGTGGATGCTCAATAAATCTTTGTTGAATCAATGAGTGACTGGAGAATGTGGATGTGGGTGAGGGCTTTCCAGGAGATGGCCCAGCATTAGCAAAGGCAAGGAGGTGGGAAGCGCCCGGTGTGGGTAGAGCGTGTTTGTTGTGGAGTCGCTTACCGGGAGAATGACAGGCAATAAGCAGGCCGACATGAAGAGAGTCTGAGTGCCCAGAGAAGGAGCGTGTGTTGATGCCAGATACAGGGGCCAGAGATAAAATTCTTAAGGGGCAAAATTAGATTTGTGATTTCAACCACGTCTGCTGGTGGTGGTGGTGGTGAGCTTTGTTAGGCCAGAGAGGCAGTGAGGTAGTCCTGGGGCTGCAGGAGAGTCCAGGATCAGGGGCAGCAGTATGGTGTATCTTCCTGGGGAGGGCAAGTGGTCAAAGACAGATTCTGTCTGAGTGGAGACAGGAGTGGGCCACAAGAGTTGGCCTAGGGCTCAGGTTAGCTCCAGTATCACCTATGAGACAGGCAGAAATGGCAAGTGCCCTGAGTCACAGATGTAGTTCCCAGTGCTGCCTGCCTCTGAGCAAGCCACTGAGCCAACTCTTGGGCCTCAGTGTCTCTCTGTATCTTGACAATGGGAAATATTGTCTCACTGGAGTGAGTTCCGGTGATCTATAACCTTGGAAGTGGGATACAAAGGGATGTGCTTAGAGGTCAGCATTGCTGTTAGACAGATAAAGAGATCAATCCCCAGATGGACCATGACTGGCCTAGGGCATAAAGTCAGGGATACAGCTTTCTAGCCTAGTATTTTTCTGACTGTTCCTGGGGCCTGCTGGGCAGAGGTAGGTGGGGTAGTGAGGGCCTTTGGGGCTCTGAAGAGGACATCCTCAGGCAGTTGCTTCAGCAGTCCAGCTGTCAGGGAGCATATGGGGCCATATGGCCACATCAGGGGAGATGCTTGCTGCTGGAGGAGAGATAGCGGCTGTCACCATGGCCTTTTAGGTCTATGCAGGCACTGCCAGCCACCAGGGCCAGGGCAGGCAGAGGCCAAAATGGAACCTTGATGTCCAGGTTGGTTTGGACATGGAGATTGGGTCTTGGCAGGTGGCCCAGTTGTAGCACCCATCTGCTAGGGCAGCTGGACAGGCAGCTTTGTGCCTGGGACTTATCCAGTTTGCCTAAGGGCAGCTGTGATAGCCACCTTACTCTCATATGCCCCATCCAGCTCTGATGGTCCTGCAGCCCATGAGCCTTGGGGAGCCATTCTCAGGCCTCAGAGGAGTCTGTATGTGTATGTGGGATGCTCCCTCACAATGAGAACTGATTCTGTCTCTGAGATTCTGGGTATGGACAGCCTTAAACCAATGAGGTACGATCAAAATGGCCTGGGGTGTGCATGCCACATGGAACTGGATTTTAATACTTATTCAGCTGCTGCCAAGCCTGGTGAACCTGGATAAATCACATCTTTTTTTTCTGAATTTCAGTTTCTTTACCTGTGTAATGAAGAGTAATGAAGAGATTGATATTAAAGCAATATAAATGTCATTAATACATTTTGAAAACATTTTCCGCAAGATTGTAGAGCGCCAGGCAATGGGAGCTCATTTTGTGCCTTCTGTAGGGAGAGGAATGTAAGTTCTGTTGATTTCAGTATCCTGACTCAAGCAAAGAGGAGCCTTGACATTATCTCCAAAATTATATCCAAAATTTGCTATATAATTTTCATATTTTAATATTTTTTTGGGGGGGTGGTATTAGGACCTCTTGTAGCTCAGGCTGGCCTTAAACTCACTATCCAGCAGAAGATGACCTTGAATTCCTGATCCTTCTACCTCTACCTATACAGTGCCACCACATCTGGCTCCATATATATATATTTATAATTGTAATTTTAGGTGTATGAGGTTTTGCCTGTGTGTATGTAAGTGCCCAATATGCAAACAGTACCTAAAGAAGTCAGTAGAAGATATGGGATTCTTTGAACCTGGAGTTACAGATGATTGTAAGCCACCAAGTGGGAGCTGAGAACTGAACCTGGGTCCTCTGCAAGAGTAGTCAGTGTTCTTAAACTGCAGAGCCATCTCTCCCACCCCTTTCCTGCACTTTTATATTCATGTTTAACCCTGATGGCTGTCCTGTACTGAGGGCAGAACATTACCTTGTCACACAGATGAGAAAACAGGTGTCAGGAAAGTGATCCTGCAGAAGAAACAAAGCTTGTTGGGTTGAGACATCTCTGCTCTCCTAGTCCAGTGTTCTTGTTGGGTTGAGACATCTCTGGTCTCCTAGTCCAGTGTTCTTGTTGGGTTGAGACATCTCTGCTCTCCTAGTCCAGTGTTCTTGTTGGGTTGAGACATCTCTGGTCTCCTAGTCCAGTGTTCTTGTTGGGTTGAGACATCTCTGCTCTCCTAGTCCAGCGTTCTTGTTGGGTTGAGACATCTCTGGTCTCCTAGTCCAGCGTTCTTGTTGGGTTGAGACATCTCTGCTCTCCTAGTCCAGTGTTCTTGTTGGGTTGAGACATCTCTGCTCTCCTAGTCCAGTGTTCTTGTTGGGTTGAGACATCTCTGGTCTCCTAGTCCAGTGTTCTTGTTCCGGGATTAGATTGCCCAGGCTTCTGGGATAGAGACTGAGAGTGACTTTGTTTTCTGCTTGCTCCAAGCTTGGGGACTCTGGAAAGTCCTGCTTAGTCTTGTTTCCATTAAAGCAGAAGTAAACAATCCTGGAGACCAGCCTCAGTCACAGCAGCTGGTACCAGGGATGGTCAAGAGCATTGCCTGTGTTTCTCTATCCTCTCCTAGTAGACAAGAGGCTAAGTGTGGGTAGCTTCCTGCTGGGGTGGAACAGGAGGAGCTGGGAGGAACTAAGGGTGGCTTCCATATAGTTCTGGGATATGCCAAAGCGAGTCTTCTGGAAGTGGGTGAAGGTCCTGGACTCTGCCTCTGACTGCTGTGTGACTCTAGGGAGGTCACTATTCCCCCAACCCTGTCTCTTTGTAGATGGAAAGAGGAATCTCTTAGCTTGTGTCCCAAGGCTATTTTGGGGACACTTATACAAATATGTATTTGTAAATGGATGGAGCATAAAAACACTATTCCTTGACAGTAGTACCAGAGTCTGGACCCTACAATTTAATGATCCTGCAAGCATTTGATGATTCATTTGCTGGGTGCTTCCTCTGAACCCGGCTGTGCTGGGTGCTATGGGGACAGAGATGACTAAGACCAGCCGCTTCAGGCATGTAGCCTGGAAGTGACTGTGGATAGTCCCTCTCAGCACATGGTGGTGGTTAATGCTGTCACTCAATACCTTACTGGCTTCCCTGTTCCCTCCAGGCTGGTGTCCCAACTCTACAGCACCTAGTCTGACTCTGTGCTTCTAAAAGTCCTCTGCTATTTCCTCCTCCCTATGCTATGGTTTCTCCATCTTGGGTAGCTGGCATGCTCAGGGGACAGACAAATGAATTGAGGCATGTGGCTCATCCCTCAGGGCCTCCATGGCCCCTGCACATCCTCCTTGGGTCGCCCCAGGGCCCAGGATGTGGGCTGTACCTAGGATATTGTTTGAGAAACTTAAAAGTTATGGGTGGCTTTTCTGCTGCATTGCTCACCGCAGACATAACCCCGCTCTGTCCCAGGAGGCTCCATCAGACTGTGCGGGGGCGCCCAGTCACTGGCCACACATAACTCTTGCCGATGAATTGCATGGCATTCAGCAATTAGCGATTGATTATTTGGGATTCTGATTTAACTCTTCATGATCAACAAGTGGGGTAGGCCTGGCCAGTGTTGGTGTGGGTCAGCTGGGCCAGGCTAGGGGATTTCCATCATGCCGTTCATCCCTACCAGGAGGCTGGACAAACAGGAGCTAGAAAGCAGGAGCTAGGACCCAGGGTTGAAACTGGGGAGTAGGAGCATTGGGGCACACAGGGAGTTTCTGCTCACCTCAACTTTTCTTTGTGTTTTAGCTGCCTTATTTTGTTTCCAGTCTCTCTTAGCTCTTTCCCACGTCAGTCACTTTGCCTTTGAATGGTGACAGCTTGTCCTCATTTCTACCTGACATGCTTCGAGTAAGAACATCTTGAGGTTCAGAGACAGTAGACCCCGTACCATGACTCGTTGCAGAGACGACAGGGGACTCGAGAATAGAGGACCATGGCCACAGACAATAGTTACCTCAGTGAAGTGCTGGGCCTAGGCTCCAGTGCAATGTGCGAGAGAGCAATCTCTAGGGAGCTGACATGAGGAGGTGGTGAGGTTTGGAGGGGGGGGAAATGTTTAACCTACATACAAGACCGGGTTGCCTTTCAGGTGTGCCTGGAAGCTCAGGGCATTGTTTGTGGGCTTGATCATGTGATCAGTGCCTTTTAACTTTCTGTTAGGAACATTTTCAGAAGCTCAGAAAGGCAAAGAGAATCGTACAGGGAACTACACCCTCTCCTGGATTTAACAATCTTTTTTCTTTTTTCTGAATTATTTTGAAGTCTATTATCGACATCATGACATTTCATCCCTAAATAGTTCAACATTTGTCTCTTAAAACAAGAGAAAATGTTTCTGTCTAATCTCAAAGGGTCATGTGTATTCTCTTCATTTTATCCTTGAGGGATGAGGGTGCTGATAGGTGAGAAAACCAAGGTCCCAGGAGCCACCGGTCCTATCCAAGGTCGCATAGCAGAGAAGTGCACACGTGGGGGAGGGGGAGTAAAAGAAGCTAAGGAGACCTGGAGCCTGGCAGATGGCAGGGGATAGGACTACCTCTGGGTGGGTCTTTGGGCAGAGATCGGAGGTTCCTTAGGAGACAGGAAGAGACCTCTTTTAGATTAATTGCCTCTCTTCCCTTTGTTTGCAGTGGGATTAACAAGGAACTGCAGTGTCAGGAAAAAAATCGAAAACAACTCCTTGTTTATTGTTTAAATTTAGGAGAGCTTTATCAGGTTCTGGCCATGCAGGTTCTAGGGAGTGTCTGTTGGCACCAGAGGTTGATCTGTCCCCACAAAGAGGGGGCAAAGGGGAAGATGGAAGTGGGGGCTGGCCTAACAGAGAGGGTTTAGGACTCCAGTCTGGACAACTAGGGGATGGACAGGATATGCGTATGTGTGTGTGTGTGTGTGTGTGTGTGTGTGTGTGTGTGTGTGTGTGTGAGAGAGAGAGAGAGAGAGAGAGAGAGAGAGAGAGAGAGAGAGAGAGACAGACAGACAGAGAGGCAGAGAATACCCTTGTGTATATGACAGTGTAGTCACTTACTTGCAGGGGAATGGTTGTGCCGATGAAGGAAGAGGCCTCAGTGGGATGTCCTGAGATTGGCATCGTATATCCTCTCCTGACCCCACAATGAAGAAATCTTTGATTGGTATAAGGGTTGTTTGGGGGCACTGAGGTAGGAGTGGGAAAGCCCCAGGGAGAGAGGTGACCAGAGGCAGAGCAAAAGACAGAGATAGTGAAATGCTTTTGGTACCTGGTCTGTGTCCCTGCTGGCAGACTCGTCTGAAAGACTCTTTAAGCCTGTGTGTCCCCTGCATCCAGGGAAGGAAAGGACAGAAACTGACCAGGGCCCAGTGAAGGCTGAGTTGGTGCCTGTCAGCAGTTATACTGGGTACCTTGTTTTCTCTGGAGAAACTGAGTGGGGATGGGCCTCATCTGTTCAGAGGTGGAGCACTAGGCCCTGGCTGTCAGTTGGCTGGGCCCTTCAAGCCCTGATGAATGGGAATTGAGTTGAGAAGGGTTGCAAGAGAGTTCAAGGCCTTGCTCCTTACCTCACCAGGCCTGCTTCTGCTGTCCCAGGGTACAGGGGTGGCCAGAGAGCACCATGCCTACCGTGCACATTTGCCCCTGCACTGTTTGCAGTCTCTCTCTGTAGGAACCCTGCTGGGCCCAAGAGAATTCTGCCCTCACAGGCTCAGAGAGCTTACCCACCTGGTCAGTGTGAAGTTGGGGTTTGAGCCTAGAGCCGTCTGGTGGATCATGAGACCTGGCCTCTGCTCTCAGCTTTATCCTCAATTGTTGCTCTCTTGGTATTGGTTTCTGACTGGATCCCATGGGCCTGGGGAAGCGGAGGTACCAAGTCTTAAAGGCTAAAGAGGACCTGGAACCTCTGTCCTCCTCTTCCTTGCTAGAGGCTTCTCAAGTTCTCCATGGCCCCAAGGAAGCCTTTCTTAAGCCATGGTATCACTGGCCCCACATCCACTAGGTCTTCGTGGGCCCAGACCCTTCCACAGATTTCTATACCCTTTGCTCCCAGATGTCACAGGTCTTCCTGGTGAGCATTTGTTGAGTGACTCTCCATGGTGGCATGAGAGCCTGTGTACTCATCTAGGTCATCTTGGGGCCTGGAGAGTCATGTCTGAGAGTCAGGCATGAATGGAGGCAGAATGAGTTCACTGAACACCTGTTAGTCATAGTGCCAGGGACCTTGTGTTAGCGTACTCAATCCTAGCCAGCCCACGGACTGTGTCTTGTTACTCTTCCTGTTTAATAGGTGAGGAAAGTTGGCTCAGAGAGATTGAAGGCCTTGCAGAGATCACACAGGGAAAGGAATGGAAAAACATTTGTTCCTCAAGGAGGCTGTGTGTTCAGTGTGGCACTAGGCAGACAGAAGTGAGGTCACAGGAAGAGGCACCTGCTCCGGGTTTGGAAAGAAGACATCAACGGTTCTGTGAGGGTTAAGGGTTCAGGGGAGGCTGGGTGGCCCAATGCAGAGGCCAAATGAGATCGGGACACAATATAGGCCACCCTAAGACCTGGAGAGTCGTGCCTGAGGATCAAGCGCCAATGAAGCCGAATGAGTTTGCTGAACACTTGTTCGTCAAAGTTGAGCAGCACCTGGCGCTGTGTTCCCAGACCTGGTTGGTTGGTCTCAGGATTTGGAAGGTCTGAGGTTTTCAGAGATGGCTCCTGTGGCTGTGGGCATGGTAGTGGGAAAGGGGTAAGGATGGAAGACAGTAGGGGCTTCTCTCCCTTGGGTGCAGGCAGAAGGGTGGTTCCTCTCTTCACCACATCTGGTCCTTTGCCTACCTCAACGTAGGGTAGGAGAGGGAAGCAGAGGGTCCTTGGCCCCTTCAGGACTTTCCCTCTGAGGCTGTAATATTTTATCCTCACCATCTCTGCTGCCCAAAGTTGTTCTTTTAACACCCCCACCCACCCCTTACTCGACGCGAGCAAATGCTGGATCTATTCCGTGCTGGGCGCTCACTTCGTCACTTCTGCTCGTGCCCAAAGTTCCCTCCAAAAACTCTAATTGCTTTTAAGCTGTGATAGCTAGCAAAAGCAATTTTCTTTACATTATGGAGAGAGAGGGGAAATCCACCATATTTCCTTCCCTTTTTGACTCTGATGTTTAGTTTTGAGTTGTCCCTCACTGCTGCTACAGTCCTGGGAGAGAAAGGGTGGAAGAGAACGGAGCCAGAAGCAAGAATACCTATGGATGGGCACTTTACCTCTCTAGACTTCGGTTTCCCCATTACAAAGAGGCCATGTGTTCTTTAGCCTTCAATAGATATTTTCTGAGCACATACACTGGAGACAACTCAAGCACAAGGACACCTTGGTTGTCAGCCGCTGCATCCCCGGCAGAGTGTGTGACATGTAGTATGTGCCCAGGTAAGACTGATTGCCTGGAGGAACGGTCCTACTATGAGCCAGGCACTTTGTCAAGCAATGGGAATGTACAGGACGAGCAAGACAAAGCCCCTGGGCCCAAGAGCCCAGTGGTTATAGCGGAGTACCTCACAAACATAATTTTGTGTTGCTCAGTCACAGTCCAGGGTGGGATGTGCCAGTGGTGCCAGAGAGAGATACACAGAGAGAAACGCTTGGGTTGTATCTTCAGAAGGCTGGGGGTCTGACAGGTTAGCAAGAGCCAAGGAGGAGGAGCTTTGACAGCAGCAGTGGCATTTGAAGGGAAGAGTGACCTCAGAGGACTTAGGTGCGGCTGCCGGGTGCGTCTGAGTTCCTGGGGCAGGGTTTTCAGTAGCCTGTTGGGAAGTGGAGAGCCATGGGAGTGTTCTGAGCAGGAGATAAGGGCTGACAGAGTCTGGGACTACAGCGGGCAGTGGGGTACAAATGCTAGCTGGGGTCTTCTGAGGAAAGTCTGGGGGGATGGTGTTTAAGATACGGGATCCTGCTGTTCATCCCTGCAGTCTAGGCTGTGGTGAGGGGGCTTCAGGTTATCCTGGACCCTAGGCTGGAGTCCTCTGGTTTGGTGGGACATCTAGGCATCTACTTCCCTGGACAGGTTTGCTTCCCTGTGTTGTTCAAGGCACAGCCCTCTACAGTTTGTAAAGACTACTTAACTCTGACATGGAACAATCCCTTGAAGTGGCTGAGAGAGAAGATCAGGGACCAATTTCCTCAGTAGACATAGATCCCACTGGGTTTCAACTCCAGGTTTCAGGGCCCCAGACTAGTGCCAGTACGACCTCTGTTGAGCCTTTCTCCTCCAGTTCCCAGCTCTCTCCTCTCCTCCCTTCTCCAGATCATGTTCCTTCCCTGTTTGCAGAGTATGTGGGGCTTTTCAAAAGCATTAATGATAGAGAGCAAATTGGAATTGGAGAGGAATCATCACTGGGCGTTCTCAGAGGGCTGCCTCTGCCCTTGCCTCTCGCAGCCATATTGAAGAGGGCAACCAGACCAGAATATGAATGACTCTGTGGCTGGCACCAGTCTTAATTTGCTGGGGAGCTCTGCCTGGCCAGACAGTACTCACTAGTGGCAAACTTGTTTGCAATGAGGTCTGTGCAGCCACTGGCCCTTGCTAGCCAGGATTGGTTTCTAGGGACTTTGAATTTGTATAGTCCATGGCTACAGAGGAGAAGTGACAGAATATGCCTCCAAATCTCTGTGCATGTGTCACAGATTCGCAGTTGGCCCTGGTAGGTCAGGCAAACATGGAATCATAGTGGCTCCCAAGGGTCTGAGCTCTGCATCTGGCTATTCTGGACGCCCTGTGTGAACTTGGCCACCCTACCCCCTGTCTCTGATCACTGCTCCTCTCACAGTGGGCTTTCCATTTTTAAGCTGCTTGTGGTCCTTGGAGTCAAAAGGGGCCAGGTAGGTAACGAGTGGTTCTGGCAGGGGTGATAAAGGACGTGGTGGAGACTGTGGTGCTGCGGACGCCCAGACATCTTCATCTTGGAGCCCTGCTGTGGCTACACTGCCCTTGCAGGATGGATAGTGATCGTCTTGCCTCTTCAGAGTTCGGGTTTGGCACCTGCCAGGCTCCCTAAAGCACCATTCATGGCAACCCTTCTGCTTCGATAGGGGAAACTGAGGCCTAGAGGTGAAGGGTAGAATAGTCCCCTTCTTAGCTTTAAGGAAACTGTACCACTAGGCCCTTCACAACAGGATACAGAGTAGTTTTTGTGCCCTAGTTTTAGAGGGGAGGAATCCAAGGCCCAGGGTGGCTGGAATGGGGGCTTCTGCAGATTTATGTTTGAGTCAGTTTGTTGGAGCTCAGGCTAGCTTCTGGAGGGGTTAAAAAGTGCTGAGATTAAAAAAAAAAAGCCAGGTGGTGGTGACGCACGCACACCTTTAATCCTAGCACTTGTGCCTTTAATCCCAGCACTTGGGAGGCAGAAGTAGGAGAATCTCTGTGAGTTCGAGGCCAGCCTGGTCTACAAGAAAAAGTTCGAGGACAGGGCTGTTTTCGAAACGCTGTCTCGAAAAACCAAAATAAATAAATAAACAAACAAACAAACAAATAAATAAATAAAAGGTGCTGAGACACGCATGGAGGTACTGAGGGTCAAGATTTATTTGTGTCAGAAGTGAATCCAGTCATGGCAGGGTACCCATATCCAGATTTGTCACCAGCTCTCAGTGTGACCAAAGCCAAGCTGAAGAAAACCCCTGGAAGAGTCAGTGGGAATTGAGGAAAGACTTACTGAGCTCGTGTGCCTTTAACCTGGTTGCTCAGCATTCTTGCCTGGTCCCAGGCTCCTATTGTCCTGCCCAAACTCAGGATCTGGTTCTTTTCCTTGAAGGGAAGCTCCCTGCACAGCAAAACTACTCCTACCTTGGACAGCTCCCCCACACATCCGGAGCTGCTTGCTCTCTCTGCGACCCCCACAGGGGTCTTGCTGTAGGCCCTGGGGCCAAGGACCTGGACCACTTCTCTGCAACTGGTGCTTGACATGTAGGGGCCATTGCATGCTTGAGCCTTTTCTTTAGTTGGGGGGGGCAGTTTTCTCAGTTCCTGCTTGGCAGTTCATAATCACTTTGGGCTATAGACACCCTACGTCTGAAAGGGCCTGAGTCAGCACCATGTGCTTCTTTCTGTATATGTGTATATTCATATCCAGACCTGTGCTGCTTCAGTGCTCACAGCTTCCTGGGGTCCCTAGTGAGGACCTCCTGTTTCAGTTATTGCCCAGGTGTCGTGGTTAACGCCTGTTGATCCTTGTACTGACATAGGACAGGAAGCTAGGCACCTGTGCCCAGGCCGTGACATTTCTGCTCTACCCTGCCACCTTATGAAGTCCCATGGTATGTCTAGTTCAGGACCAGTGCTTTGATAACCCATTAATCTATACCACAAACATCTATTCCTGGTGTCTCCTCTGTATCAGGCCTGGGCTAGGCTGTGGGATGCAGAGAACAATATCTACCCCTGCCCTGGGGAAGTCAGAAATGTCATCAGCCACAGTGAAAGGAGAGAGAGACGGACTGGGCAAAGGTAGAAAAGTGCCCCCACCCCCTGATCCCATAGAACAAACTTCTTGAAGGGTACTAGGAACTAGCCAGGGAGGGAGGGCATCCCTGGCAGAGGGCACAGCAGGTGCAGGTCTGAGAAGCCAGACTCTGTCAAGGAGGACAGGAACCTCACACTGACTGAAGTAGATCAGGGAGGCACTGGGACCAGGCTTGAGTCTAAGGGTCAGTTGGGAATGGATCCCAAGGGACCTGATGGGTCTGGTAAGGAATGTAGGAAGACGGCAGAGAGAGCTATGGAGCAGGCACTTCATATGATCGGATCCTCATTGTGGAACGCAGATCCCAGCCGCTGAAATTGAGATAGAGGACCCTCAGAAGGGGGCTAGAGAGGTGGCCCAGTACTTAGTATGCATTGCGCTTACAGACTATTCTAGTTCAGGTCCCAGCTCCCATGTTGGGCAGCTAACAGCCACCTAGAACTCCAGGGGATCTGATGCCCTCTTCTTCCCATTGGCACTTGTACTCATGTGTACACACACACACACACACACACACACACACACACACACACACACAGTTAAAATATTTTAAAAGTCTTTAAGAAGTCCTCATGAGTTTGGGTGGGTCGGACTCAGATGGTGAGTGTCATTTACCACTTTCAGAAAAAATTTGCTGGCCCTTCCTGTCCTTACCTCACATAACTCACTCGTCTCCTTGAGGGTATGTTTGTTGGGAGTCAGTGGGCTATTAGCCCTGTAAATAAATATTTAGGGGAGAGGAATCTTCTAGAATTGCAAGAGAACTCAGTCTTCTGGGCAGCTTCCTCTGGTGTTGTTGATTGGTTCACAATGGGAGAGTGTATCTGACTGGCCTGGGCGCTTGGGGAGAACTGCAGCTTGGGTGTTGGGGTTCACCACCTACTTCTGGCCCCTGCACGTCTTCTGATATTCACACATCCTAACACACATGTTCTTACACCCAGTCTCCCGGAAGATAGGAGCCTTGGGGATAAGCATTATCACACACAGAGAGAACACGCACACAGAGTCTTTTCATTGATGGGAACCTCCCAGAGACACACAAGGCTTCTTGTGTTTCTTTCCCTTGAGACATACACACCCTCTTTGCTGTCATCCAGGGAGTAACAGCAGACCCACACTGACTCTACACAGACAGACTTGCTTCTTGGAGTGCATACACCAGTCTCTACCTGCAGACATGGTTCTGCAAACTTCTCTGCCATGTAAAGATAAACACCACCACCCCCTTTCTGAAAAGGTGCCCTCTGTTCCCTAGCCCTCTGAGCCTCAGTCCAGAGTTCCCCAGGGCTGTGACTTTTTTTCCAGCTAAAATATCTCCCAGCCCCCTATTCAGCACTCATAGACCAGAATCCTGGGTTTGGGCCTCATCCAGCTGAGATGGCCTGTACACTTGGGGTGACCTTCTGTCTCTGTCATCTTGGCCCCATATTCTCCAGCCAAGGTCTCAAATTGGTCCCAGCGTTCCAGTAGGGGCCTGGGGGTCGGCGCCTGGGGCCCGGTGGGAGCATGGAGTCCTGCCTTTCAGCCAGAGAAGTGCTGCTTAGATCTGCATTTTATATTAGGTTCTGGGCAAGATTAAAAAAATCCATTAGCTCTCTATTGATTTTGTTTTTCTGATTACAAAAGAAAATCCAGCAGTACATTTGTGGGGTGCAGAAACCCCAGAAATTCCCTGTCCCACCTTGCCACACCCCTCAAGGGCGATCACCTAGAGGCCTGGCATACCAATCTCCATCATGGATAGGCTGCTATTTGTAGACACCGTTATTTTGAAGTAGCGTCTTGATCCTCTCTGTCATCATGCAGCTGTGCCTCACACTGTTGGAAGGCTGCAGAATTTTCCGTGGCGAGGATGTGCTATGTTTTGCTTGAATATTTCCTTATTGATAAACGCTTAGGCCATTTCCAATGTCTTTCTTCCTCTTACTGGCAATGCTGCTCTGAGCATCCTTGTGTGTGCACTTGCACTGCTGTTGTTGTCTTCTGTTGAAGAAGGCATCTAGAAATGGGATTGCGAGGTTGTGGGGTATGTGGATTTAAACTGTTAATCAATATTGCCAAATTACGCTTGCCGTGGTTGAGCCAACTCCGCTCCCTTCAGCGGTCTATGAGAGTTCACTTCCCATCGTTTTTGCCAGCGCTGCTTGTTACAAATCATCTTCATTTTTCCCAATCTGATGGGCAAAAAGTGGTATCGTGTCGTTTTCATTTGCATCTGCATGATTGCTAGTGAGATAGAACATCTTTTCATTCGTTTATTGGCCAATTTAGTTCTTCCTCTGCGAATTTCTAATTCACTCCCAATTCTTTCTCTTTTGTCTTTTTTCTTATTGATTTGTAGGGGCTCTTTGCATATTAGTGGTATTTTCTTGCAGTGTCTTCCTCGCATTTTAACATTGTTTACGTTGTCTTCTGCTGTACAGATGTTTTACATGTTTATGCACGTGGATTTGTCAGATTTTCACTTTCCAGTGTCTGGATATGATGTTTGGCATAGGAAGGCTTCCCCTCACTGCACAAAGTCTCCTTTCAAATCTGAGTTTTATTGCTAGGAAATCTTCTCAAAGCTGTGGTTGCAGGTTCCTTCCCAGCTGTCTGCTCCTCTCAGCAGCTGCAGAACTGTCTCTGGTGGGAGTGGGGAGCTGTGACCCCCATCTGTCCACCTGTTAGCTCTGTCCTTTATGTCCACTCAGGTCCAAGATCACTGTAGCTCTGCCTTTGCATCTCCACCTCCTGGATGCTGCCCCACCCCTCCCCTGCCTCTCCTGCCCCAGTTTTGTTCTCATTAGGCAGCAGTAACTAGGAAAGCCTCAGTGGTGTGGGCACAGGGTGCCAACTGCCAGGGAATATGTTCCCCTCACCTGCCAGTCTAGGCCCAAGTCATGTGGACTGACAAACAGACGTTGTCCCTATTCTCTGAAGAAATGTTCTTTCTGGAGGGCAGGCTCTGAGTCAGCCCTACTTTTGCCTCCACCAGGAAGCCTCCCAGGATCTCCTTCCTCTTTGGACCAGGCCCCACCTTCTCTCCCTGCTGCTCTTGCCTTCTCAGTACAGGTCCTCTTGGAGCCCAGCTGCTGCTTCTCGGGTTGTAGTCCCCACTCATGGGACACAGCCCAGGGAGGCTGTGCTCATTCGGGACACGATGGAGCTGGCAGGTCTTCCAAGCTAGGAATTACGAGGAAAGTACCTTGTTCTGCACAGGCGCTCAAAGCTTGTGCCCAGCTTCTGTCATTCATCGAGCTCCCACAGCGTCCATTACGTTTCGTACGCGTCTGTTTGCCCCTGGGCACCTTGAGCTTGCCAGGGATTATGTTGAGCCTGAGGTCTGGAGAGAACAAAGTGTCCAACAACTACCTGTCCATGGGTGGAGCTCAAGTCCCCACTTCTTTTTTTTTTTTTTAAAGATTTATTTACTTATTATGTACACAGTGTTCTGCAGGCCAGAAGAGGGCGCCAGATCTCGTTACAGATGGCCGTGAGCCACCACATGGTTGCTGGGAATTGAACTCAGGACCTCCGGAAGAGCAGCCAGTGCTCTTAACCTCTGAGCCATCTCTCCAGCCCAAGTCCCCACTTCTTTATCAGCAGCATGCAACCCACCCCCTACTAGAGGCGGGGTAGATACTGTGCTTAGAGAATGAAAGGGGACACCTTGCAGATCGTAGCTTACCATCACTGTAACGAAATAACTGAAACAGCCTTCTTACAGAGTAAAGGTTAATTTTAGCTGACCCTTTTAGAGGTTCTGGTCCATGATTGGTTGCCTCCATTACTTCAGGTCTATAATGAGGTAGCACATGGTGGTAGAAGAATGTGCTGAGCATAGCCCTTCTTGCAGAAGAGGGTGGGGCCTCAATCTCTAAGGAAAGCACATTCCCATTGACCTAAGGACCAAAAGTTCAGCCTGCTCCTAGTAGTCCCTCCTTGGGGACCATGTTTTTAGTGCAAAGGCCTATGGGAGACATGCAAGCTCCCAACTATAGCAAGATGCTAGAGGAAATATTCCCCCACAGCCTCCTGGAAAATGAGGCCTCAGTGGGCTGTAGAGTACAGAGTGTGTGAGTCAGGGGGTCTGGGAGGTCTCTGAAGCATGGCTCAAGTGTTTAACCTAAAGGCTGAGGCTGCTGCCCCTGGCTCATGGGGGTTGGATTTCTGTCTGCATGTCCTCCCTGCAGTTGTGATGGGTCATCTCTGCCCTTGTATTTCCTTTACCCTTTGCATCTATCTCAGTCACCAGGATCATAGTGGACACTTTGCAGAAGGAGTGTAAGTGTGTGGGAAGAGTAAGGAATGAAAGGCAGTGCGTTGTCAGTGGGTTGGGTCTGTGGAAGAAGGGACTGGGGTCCTGGGTTGGTTTGAGGGCTGACTTGCAGGGCGGGGGATGCCAGCCCTTGTAGCTGTCGATCTCCAGTCTGCATGATGGGACTTAACCTCTCAGATGCCGATTCTGCGTGGTGTCTCCCAGAACAGTGATATAACTTCTGTGACATGTCATTTGTTTGCAATGCTCACCTCCCCTCAGTGCTGAAGCCACTTTGGCAGCATCTTCCAGTTGCTGCCGAGCAGACACTGGATTTTCTGTATGCCCTGCTGAGGGGCAAGAAGCCAGCATGGCAGGATAGAAGGAAACCCTGCCCCTGCTCTGGTCCCTTGGTCCTCTTTCTCAGATCCTTCCTGGGACTCAGCACATGGGCAGCCTCATGTCCAGAAGAGCGTTGGCTCCCACTGCAGCTCCTCTCTGCCCCAAATCATTGTCATGCTCTGCCTGTGGTCCCATTTCCATAGCAACTTCTTATGATGCCACCGAGGAGAGCAGGCGCTTCAAAGAGGGTTGGGGGAAGGGAGCTGGAGACCCATTCATTGTCTGGGAGCATGGCAGTAGGGGCTTGAGAAGCACTCATGGGGATGGTTTGGCCTGTTGGCTCAGGTAGAGCTGGGCTCAGGGCTGCCAACCAGGTGGTCTGGAGGCCTGCCAGGGACATGGCTGTCTGTGTTGGCCTGGGCCTGGCTGGCTTATGCCAGTCTACTGGGAGCCAGCTTGGGCAGCCATGGAGGGCACTCCTACTTGGCTGGACCTGGCTTGGGGGACCCTGGCCTGATGAGTCACCCGGGCTCTGGCCATGCAACTGTGCCAAGCTGGCATCACTGTGTTCTCTCTTGATCTCCAAGATCTGTGACCGTTGGGAGATACCTTTAGGGCCATTTGAACTGGGGCACAGGTTAGAGATGAAGGGCTATGGGACCAGTGGACCTTTTCTTGTTTGGCCCTTTTGCTATAGTCAGGATCCTACTTGGCACCTACTTCTCTGCCTCCTCCTAGGAGGATCTGTAGCCCAGGAGGCATGAAGACCCCACCTTCCAGATCCCACCCTCTCACCTACAACATGGCTAGAAATTTCACTGACACCATAGATTGCTAGAACATGGACTCTGCTCTCACCACATCAACCACCTTGGAGCCCCATCTACTCACCCTTCCATTCATCCGATCTTAAAGGTCTATGAGATGCTCTGGGGATCAGGCCGGTGCCAGCTGGTCACACATGGGAAACCAGAGAACTGAGGGCCTGGCCCCAGGAAAGGTGGGTGAAGGCTGCTGGGAGAGAGCAATGTTTTCCAGGCACCTCCCCACCTTTGTTTTTTCCATGATCTTTGCCTTTCGTGAGCTACTATTTGAAGGTAGGTTTTCACGGTGCTCCCTGAGTTACACATCCGTGAAATCACGCCTGTAATGCGCCTGTCATGTTTTTCTCTAGTACACAGAGAAATAAACACAAACCAAAGGAAATAAAAATGTTTGCATACCATTTAAATCCCTTCATGCAACCCAGAGACGTGTGTCTCACATGCTGAGAAACACAGACTGAGACAGACCTCTTGGTGATAACGCAGAAAGGGATTGAGGATTTTGAGAGGTTAAAGAAACTGAGGTAGAGAAAAACTCTGCTTAGGGCCACAGGGTCATCACGTGGGAGAGCTGAGAGCACTTGCCTTGTTTCTGGCCTTCCGGGAGCATCACGTACCACAGAACTCAGGCTGGACAGGCTAGCATCTTTCCTGCTCCTGTCTGAGGAGCCTTTGGAGAATGCTTGAAGTGAGTAAGACAGGAGAACATGAATGGGAACTGCAGGGACCTTTGGGGGAGAGGTAAGGTGGGGCTCAGGCCCTGGGAGAGAAAGCCTGGGCTTTTTTGACTGCATTCTCTGACATTAGCCTGGAACCTGCCTTAGCATCTAGTGGCTGGGGAGGAGGCAAGTAGTGGTATTGATGGATACCTACTGTCTCCTAAGCCCTTGTGGAAGGAGAAAACCCATATTTTATAGATAAGAAGTGAGACTTAGAGACTTGACTGTCCCAAGATTACAGGTTCAGTTGTGGAAAGAAGCAGCCAGATCCCCAAGTTCCCAGAGCCTCACTGCCCTAGCTGGTGGCATGAGTGTGCAAGCACACATATGCCATTGAGTACAGTGTATGTGCATGCAAGTGAGTGTGTGCGCATGTGGGTGTGCTTGTGCATATGTGCACGTGTGTGTGTACAATGGGTAATTGCCCAGCTGGGTGGACTCAGACCCTTTTGCATGTTTCCCCTTCATACCACCCTGCCTGCCCTTTCTGGCAGTCACCTCCTCTTTCTTCCCACAGCCTCCTGTATCCACAGGCCCTGAGGTACTGGTGTCTATGGGCAAAAAGGCCAACTGAGCCAGACCCAGGCTGATGCCTGCCCAGCTGCACCCAACACAGCTCAGCTACAGGTAAAAGGCCATTTGTGGGTTAGTGGGGCTTCCAGGGAGGACTGTCTCAGGGCTCTCTTTCCACATGTGTCCATCTGTCCCTGTCTTCTGAAATCAAATCCCAGTAGCCCTGGTTGTGGCCGGTCCTGGTCCACAGCCAGCTCAGAAGCCTGGGGCGCTTCTCCCAGCCACATGGCTTCACAGACGGCCCTGGCTAATAGGTTCCCATTTGGTGTGGGGGGTGGGTCTCTAAAGGCAAATGGACGCGCTCTGTCCTTACTCCTGTCACATTATTGACCAAATGTGTGCTTGACTCCAGGCCAGGAGGGAGTGGGAATGTGTGGACAGAAAGAGTCAGTGTCCAAGAAACTGTCAAGAGGCTAGCCTTGGCTCTGATGTGTGGAGTTAATGGGGCACCACAGTTGACATTTGGGTCCAGACACCTTCAGGGCAGGACAAGGCTCAGATCCTAGGTGTATGTATTTGTGACAAGCACTGTCAGCTAGCTGACCTTGGCGTGTGAACAGAGCAGATGGCTTTTTGCTCTGCATTATAAGGACCGAGGTATCTACAGTGTAGGAGGTGACAGGTCCTCCCATTCCGTGTCCCGTGTGAGGGAATGTGTGGATGCTATGGTAAAACCGATGAGGTTGGGGGGCAGTGGGAGAGACAGGAAAGGGGTCTGAGATGCTACTTGGCTTGTCCACGACTTGACTGTGACATGTAAGTCACCTTACTCCTGTGACTGAGCCAATGAGAGAAGGTTACAGTGGTACTTTGCTAAGTAGGAATGGTGGTATAAGCTAGACCATATTGTCCTCTCTTCTAGACTCAGTGGAACCGTGTGCTCAGAAGTCCCCTTCCTGGGCCTGGGGAACAGTTATGTGTGTGACTTGGCAGGGAGCACACCCCAATTTTCTCTCCCTGACACTAGGTGTCACTCTGAAGTCCACTTACCCAATTAAAACAGTGCTGATACTTGGTTGGTCCTGGATGGGTTGGTTATCTATGTTAGTTACCAGGTAATGGGCAAAAGGCTGAGGTCAGGGTTCTCTGTGGTGCCTGGATGATAGAGCATAGCGTTCTGGATTCTTCCTCATCCTGGCCAGGAGGCTGCTGCAGCCCCCTCCACTCCCCCATCCTGCAGGCAGCAGCACTGACAGGTATAACATGGGATCTCTCCAGGAAGTACAGGGCATGGGGAGCCTAGCTCAGCTGGTGGCTGGTAGGGCTGGCTGAAGGAGATGATTCTGGGCCAAGGCTGGAAGCCTGTAGGGTCCTTTAAAAACCATCTATTTTTCTGGTTATGAAATGTAATGTGTGTTCTCAGTAGAAAAATGAAAGCGCTTGGGTGTTTTGCCCGTCAGTCTTTTACAAAATATGTATTTATGACATAATTGGGATCAAGCTGTAGTTACTGTTTTCTAACCTGCCTTTTGCACTTAAATACTACATCAAGATCATTTTCCCATCATTAAATACTCTTCTATAATGTGATTTTTAATGGCAGCATAATGTTCCAGCCTGTGTTGCTGTGTCCCATTTAACTGGTTCTCTGTTGTGTATTTTGATGGTTTCTAGTGTTTTGTCACTATAATAAAGCCTTGGTGAACAAAGCCGTGCATGGAGGGTGATGATGGCAGCGAAGGGCTGAGGCAGGCAGGGGAAGGGAGGCCCAAGCAGTATTGTGGAGGTTGGGCATTGCGGTTGTGCTTGGGCCTGGGTTGTTGGGAAGGGGGCTGGGGCCAGCTGGAAAGGGTTTGTGCTCCTGTGCTGAGGGGCAGGCACCTGGCCTGGTGAACCCTTGAAATCCTGAAGAAGCCCAGACTTTTTTTTTTCTTTCCCCTGCCTCCTTGTCACTTCTTGAAGAGCTCCTGTGTTTGGGAAGGGACAGGTTAGCAGGCTAGAAGAAGTGCAGGCAAGGCTAGGTCCTAGGCCTTTACACCCCTCAGTCCAGTGGGATCTGTGGTGTTTCCATGGAGCCCCTATGTACTTGGGGGAGCCCTGTCCAGTTCTGTCAGGAAGCATGTATTTCCTGGCTCTTGCTTGAATGAGTATGATTGCTCAAATGGGCCTTTCCTTGTCGTCTCAGGGCTGGTGGCTCATGATGGGGACTCAGGAGAGTCAAGGATAGCTCCCCTGACACCTGGGTGCTGCTGTTGGTCTCGGCCCTGCTCCCATGGAGGCTGGGATTGCCTGTGGGGATGTGTATGTGGGGCTTCTCGGGGCAGAATGTCTCCTGAGTCACACATTTATCCTTACATGGTACGTGCTTGGTGCTCCATGTGCGTTCCCTGGTATCATCAATGGCTCAGTGGTTCATTCATTTCTCACTCTCCAGACTTGCTGAACACCCACTGCACACTAGTTGTAGCTCTGTGTGCCCAGCACCACATCTGGAGAACCATGTGTCCCCACCAGGAGCATGTCAGATAAATTCCTACTCTCACAGAGCTGACCTTCAAACAGGACAGACAGGAAAATCTAGAGCAGCTCAGCAGTCAGATCAGGGAGTAAGATGTGCTATGGAGATAAAGTCAGGCTAGAAAGGGGGTACACACAAGATGGGGGTCCTCCAATGCGGGATGGCTGGCATGGGACTGATGGCAGAGGCTCCTTTGAGCAAAGACAAGGAGGGAGAGTGAAGATCTAAGGTTCTAAGGTCTAAAGTCTAAGGTCTAAGGCTCTGGACAAACCAGGCGTAGATGTCACCATGGAGGCGGCTCATAGCTCCCAGGCTCTGGATCACTGGTAGAAACAAGGTGGCTGGGCCAGAGAGGCTGGAAGGCAAGTCTAAAGATCCCAGCCCCATTTTAGACATGATAGCAAGCTTAACCTGGGGGCTTTAGAAGGGGCATCTTCAGGGTGGCTGTAGGCTGCGAGAGAGCAGAGTTTGGGGATGTGTGTAGTAGGCACAGCTTACTCAGGTAGACTTGGAGGAAAAGACAGGAACCCCATCTGGAGGTGTTTTAAAGCTGGGGGCAGGCTGAGCGGAATCTGCAGCTGGAAAGGGCCAACGCTGCTCATGTAGACAATGCTGCTATTGTCAGTATCCAGGTGGCTGGGAAACAATGAGGAATCTGGGGCTCACTGCCCGACTCGAACCCTACTCTTCGGGCTCCCTAGCGGCGGCGGCTCTTTTACTGCAGCTCTACAAATGAGGGACTGGGTCTCTGGATTTGTGGTCCTAAGAAATTCCTGCCAGCTCACTCTCCTGGCCACTCCTCCCTAATACTTGGTACCTTCTGTGACATTTGTCAGGTTAGGGAGGTGTGCTGACTGCTGATACTGGGCTCAATTCTATTATCCTTCCCTCCTCCAAAGAGAGCCGTACCTGTGAGACTGGCACGGTGCAGGCTCCTCTAAGCCTTCCTTCAGGCCATGCTTCTCGGCAACCTGCAGCAGTGCCCTGTGCCAAGTCCTTCTCCTGATAATTCTATCATGATCTGGCTATGCCCATCCATTGTACCTCTCTTCTTTCCAGTATGTGACCTGCTTCACCCAAGTTCAGTCTCACTTCTCATCACCTCCTTCTGGGATGATTTTTCTCACAGCTCTCTGAGATGCCTTCTCTGACAACACAGCTACTTCTTGGCTCCCTTCACTAGGCAGTCGGCACTCCCCAGCCCGACGGCGTGTGGTGAGCGAATCTAAGCTGTTGTACCATCTCATCACCATCTTTAGCTTGTTTTCAGTTTGCTGTCCTCATTCTCTTGTTCCCCTTGTCTCCTGTCTAGATGCTGTCCCCACTCCATGCATCACTGTCAAGGCTCTTCCCAAGCCACGGAGCTCTGGGGGCTGGGGTGCCTAAACCCTGCTCTGCACGAGGACACTGTGTGGTTTCCTTTCCCATTGCTGCGGCAAAACCCCATGAACAAGGCAACTTGCAGGAGGAAGGGTTTATTTGGCTTGTGGTTCCAGAGAGAGAGGAGCCCATAACGGCAGGGAGCAGAGGCTGAGAACATGTTTCTGCAGCCCTCAGCAGGAAGCAGCTGGAAACCGAAATGACAAAAGTCTTTTAACTCTCAAAACTTGCTTCCAGTCAGGTAGTGGTGGCACATGCCTTTAATCCCAGCACTTAGGAGGCAGAGCAGGCTGATCTCTGAGCCTCAAGGTCAGTCCGGTCTACAGAGTAAGATCCAGGACAACCAGGGGAACCTTGTCTCAAAAATCAATTGATCAATCAATCAATCAAACAAACCAAAGCTTGCTTCCAGTGACACAGTTCCTCTAGCAAGGCCACACCTCCTACTTCCCAAACAGCTTCTGCCAACTGGTGATCAAACATTAAAATGCCTGAGATTATGGGGAACATTTCATTAAAACCGTCACAGACACCCAGGGAAGTTAGAGACAAGGGTCCCCTGAGGTCATCTGGACATCCCGATCTGCTAGTTGCTAGGGAGACGCAAGAATGTAGATGATTAAGAAGCCCCAGGGACTGTGTGCCTCCTCAGAACTGGCGTTATAAAGCACATACTACCATGTTAGTTTTTAATTGAAAAAAATTGATTCTGAGGATCAAATTCAGATCCTTATGTATGAGATGCAAACTTTACCAATGGAGCCAGCTCCTTAACTGCCCCAGTCACCTCATAACCATTGTTCAGGTTGGGACTGTTCGACCCAAATCAGGCTCACGCCAGGGGAGAACGGGTGCCCATCGGACCTTCCCTTACACAGCTGGAAGGCTGATGACCTTACTCTGTCCGGGCCCTGGAACAGCTCCAGTGAGACTTGTTCCTCTGTCACCTGAGCTGAATCTGCCTCCCTGAAGTTCACAGTGGGTCCAGGCTCCATGGCACTTGGCACTCAGAAGCTCTCCTCTCCCACCTCTGAGCCCAGTGGGGCCACATCTCCTGGAGGGGACTCAACAGTGTCTTAGGCTTTTTGGACACAGTACTCCCTCCCTGAACCTCTGCTCGCTTAGTCAGGCAGAGAGCAGCACAGGGTATCCGAGACACGTCTCTAATGGCTGAGTCTGTGGATTCAGCGTCACCCACTGGTGTCCCCAGAGCATAGCCGTCCTCCAGCTCACTGCATCCATATCACCCTACAGGGAAGAGGAGTGCCATTGGCCCACCATCCAGACATTACAGAGAACCTGCTGTGTACGGTGTTCTAGGGACGGCGTGAACAAACTGGGGGCTAGAGAAGGCAGGAGCCTGTCAAAGTCACACAGCCCGTGAGGAGTCAAGCTAGCTGTGAAGCCTAAGTGTGTGAGGTGCTATCAGGCTGTACAAGAGAACTCCATACCTACGTGGCTGAAACATCGTGAGAGTACTACCTCATTGCTCTGGAGGCCAGAGGGCCATGAGGGAGGACCTGTGTCGGTCTCTCTGCCTGGCTTCCCCATGTCTCTTCGCATGGTATCTTCCTGGGTGCTGTGTTGCCAAATTGCCCTACAAAAAATATTTAGTTGATTTAGACTGGATCTCTGTATTTTTAAAAAATGTACATGAATCAATAGTTGTTTTTTAATAGTTGCTGTTTTTAGTTAGACTGTATTTATTTACTTGTGTGCCACAGAGCATCTGTGGAGGTCAGAGGACAACTTCTTGAAGTAGATTCTCTCCCTTTCCATCTACCAAGAGATCAAATGTAGTTCATTGGGCTTAGTAGCAGGCATTTTACCCACTGAGACATATTACTGACCCATATTTTTTATTTTGTCAAACAATCGTATTGAATTAAGGGCCATCCTACTCTTGCGTGACCTCATCCTAATTATCTAATTGCATTCCAACATCCCACTTTCCAAATAAGGGCGTGGCCACATTTTGAACTTATTTAGGGGTTACAGTTTCAAAGTATATGTGTTTTGGTGTTGGGGGTGGAAACCAAGGCTTTGTGCACACTAGGCAAGTGGTCAACTACTGAACTGTATCCCCAACTCACATGATGGGATCTTGATATAAAGTTAAGGCCGGCTTCAAAATCCAGATCCTCTTTCCTGTGTCCTGTGTTCCTGTGTCCACTGTGCTTGGCCGCCTGTAGTACCAAGGGACCGATGGTCTGATTTACACAGCAGTGAACAGTCCTAAAATGGACCAGATGGAGTTTTGAATGGTTGTAGTTACGATGTGGGTGCTAGGACCCACACCCCAATCCTCTGCGAGAGAACCAAGTGTTCTTAACTGCTAAATCGTTTCTCTAGCACTACTGCCGGTCTGTTTTTGTCATAGCCGAAGTTACACTCAAAGGAGGAAGTAACTAACAAAGTGGTTTTTTGTTGTTGTTGTTTTGGCTTTGTTCCTCTTTCATTTATTTATTTTGCAAACATTCATTAAGCACGGCTGTAGGCTGTACCCAGGGATGCAGAGATGAAGTGACTATGGCCCCTCAGGGTGAGGACCACAGTCATGGATAAGTAGGCTGTCATAGGTGACAGTTAAAAGTTGTGTCTGCTGATGCCTGAGCCTGAGTTGCTGTCAAGGGCCATGTCTGGGTGCATGGACCTACTGCAGCCAGGGTCTGTCTTGAAGTCCATGGCCCGTGCTGCCACCAAAAGCCACATAGATGCCTGGGGGTCTGAACTGTGTGGCCTTGTTGGTGTTCCAAAGCTGTGCTGATCGGAGTGGCCTGTGCTGTCACTCGGGGTCAAAGTGTTGTCCAGGCCTGAGTTGCTGCTGAGGGCCACGTGTGGGTCCATGGTCCTGCTGCAGCTGGGGTCTGTGTTGATGTCTGTGGCCCGGGTTACCACAGGTGCCATAAGAATCATGCCTGATGGAACCAGAGCGCCAGGCTGAGCTGGCCCCGCCTCTTGCTGGACACTGCAGTAAGAGATCTGGTCCTGACCCTCATAGAAGAACTTGGCCAGTGACCTGGGCATGGGAGAGCTGGCCCCCTACGCTCTGGAGATATGGTCCCACACCTCACCACTGGCATGGGAAAGCTGGCTCCACACCAAGACTGAGGTAGGGTGGCCCCAGCTGCCAGGTCTGACCAGCTCAGCTACTACCCAGACCCACATCCAGGGCTTTAGGTTGGCGCACCCTAACATGTACCCCATCTATGACCTACTGGAGCATGTGGAGGGCCTGGTCCTTTGGAATAATAACCGCAGAACTTCCATGACTTGCGGCGGCTGCAGGATATCCGAGAGGAGTGTCCGTGAGGGTCCAGTGATGATGGTGGACCAGACACCAGAGGCCTTGAACCTGACCAATGATTCATTACAATGAACATTTGCAAGTAAAGCAGATAGGACAGCAGGGTCCACTGTGTGACACAGTACGACTCCCAGTGTCATTAAGACAAATAACTGAAGAGGTGTTGGAGAGGCAGGAGAGATGGAGAGGTGAAGCGTTTTTGCTTGTTTGTTTGGTTTGGTTTGGTTTTAATTTTTAAAAATTTTCTTTGTTGGGGGAAGGGCAGATATGGACTGGGAAATGAGTGGAATGATATGGTATGAAATTCCCAAATACATGATATGAAATTCCCAAAGAATCAATAAAGAAATTATGTTAAGAAAAGAAAGTTGTATTTGCTCTGGAACCGGCAGTGTGAGATCTGTTCCCGGCTCTGCTCCTCCCAAGTGCTGTGAATTGAGGCAATTTACTTTATTTGGATGGGCCTCAGTCTTGTTAGCAGCAAATTGGGACTAATGATGGCATCTGCCTTGTGCAGATGAAACAGTCTACAGACAAAGGGCTGACACATAGCAAATGCTCGGCAAATGTGCCTGGATGGGGCTTAGTTCCAGGGGAGTGTGATAGAGGATGTGAGGGGCTCTGGGTTACCTCTATGGGAGTCCTAGCAGACATGGTGGGTCAAGGAAGGGCAGGGCAGAGCTGTCTTAGAGCGTGCTGCCCCAGAAGTGAGGGTAGAAAACCTGGAAGCCAGTAGGACCCGGCACTGTGCAAGTGGCGTGAGCAACATGCTGTCTGCCCCCTTTACCCCAGGCGGATCGAGGTTTGGGGGCAGGTGTGCACGGTGCTTGCTTGCTGACGCTTAGGTTTGCCAGCCTTCAGTTGAGGGGAGTTGAATTAAAATTCCTCTTGAAGAAGTTAACAATTTCCCAATTAAGGGACACACAGCAGCAAGGCGCCTCGGAGGCCTTCCAGTCAAGAGGCTCTTGTGCGCGGTGAAAGGCCGCCTGGGCTTGGAGAGCTGCAGAGCTGTTAGCAGGACTGCTGAAGAGGGCGCCTGGCCAAGGCTCTGTCCAGATCATGCAATGGGCTGGGGGCCCCCATCCCATGGAGCTGCCTCTCCAGCCCACAGACCCGCGACCTCCACGAGGGTCCAGTCCCTCACCGCCCACCCTACACTGAGGCAGCCCAACCCAAGGCTCTTCCCAGTGCTGCTGTTTCTTACCTTTGCTTGATGCTCAGTTTTGTCTACATCACCATGGAGTCCCTTTGTCCTGACCGCACCCAGAGCCCTGGCTGAGCTTGGTGAAGCACAAAGCGTTGGGGGTCACTCTTGGGAGTTTCCTTCAGGGCAGGATACCAATGGGAGAAGGCCTGAACCTTTTTTTTTTTTTTTTTTTTTTTTTGCTTCTGAGGGCCCATGGTCCCCTGTACCAAGACACACCTGCTATGCTTTCCTGGTGACATGTAGGTGTGGTTTGTTGTTGTTTGTTGGGTGGTAGCCTAGCACCCACACCCAGCGCTACACAGCTGGCTTTCTGGGAGATTCTAGGATTTGTCCAGTCTGAATCTGACTATTTATCATGTGTTCCAGAGCTGGAACAGCCTTAGGCCTGCTGGGTCCCACTAGCTCCTTTGACCTCTATGATGTCTGGGGGTAAAGTGATGAGTACTCCCTTCACAGATGAAGTGACCCTCAGTTCAGAGGGGTTCTGGCTAGAGTCCTCTCATTCCATGTCAAGCAGTGAGAGGCTGTGGAAAGACTGGCTATGTCCCCTCCTTTCAGTGGACAGCCTAGGTCTTGACCCCATGCCCAAGGGCACTGTTCCCAGTGGTAGCCAAGGTCGTTCGAGGAGCCTGTGCCATGGTGGTTTCTCTGTCCAGGCCATGTGGAAAGAAGGTAGTGGGAGCGTTTGCCGCCCACACCTGCCATGCCCCTCCCTCCTCTGCGTGTCCTACTTTCTCGAGCTGTCACAGCCAGGCCGACTGTGTAAACACCCAGAACTGTGAAAGCCTAGTCCTCTGAAAGGTCAACCAACCATGAGGCGCTCTTGGGAGTCCTGGGGGAGGGGAGGCCAACAGCTCCAGGGATGGCAGGTCCTACAGATCCTCTGAGTGGGGTTGGGGAGTCCTGATCAGTCACTCGCAGCTGGATTACAGTGTGGCTTTGAGTGAGTGACCTAGCCTCTGTGGACCTCTGTTCTCTCTTGGGGGTCACAGATAGCCCCCCCAGAAGTGAGATGAGAGTCAGAGGAGCTAGTACATCTGGCTGTGCTGGGCACCTGGCTGGTCGGGTACTTACTTGTAGAACAGAGGTGTGTGGCCAACACCTGAAGAGCACTGATGGATGGAACTGGTTGCATTCCCAGCTTTGCTACTTGGGCAAGAGATTCACACATCCTCAGTTTTCCCATCTGTGCAATGGACACAATAATACCTCCTCCAGGGAAGTATTATACTCCCTCAGTGGGAGTCCTCCCCGAGGACTGAGTTTGAGTCTTTTAATGAACTACATTTTCTTGAGTACCCAGTGGCTTTGCCTGGGCTCAGCTATCACAGAATGAGTGGGTGACATAGTCCCCACCTCTATTAACAACTTGAAGTTTACAGGATCAAAGAGAAATGCTATGAACCTCATTGAAAAGAAGCAACTAGGGCATGGAAGTTGGGGAACATTCCCTGGTGGATAGGGAGCACTCCCTGGGAGAGTCTGGTCCTTGGGGTTGAAGAGGACTGTGGGAAGTTGGGGACTAAGAGGGGAGGCAGAGATCCTGCCTGTTTGGGAGCAGCGAGAGCAAAGATCTGGCTACATGAGTGAGCCTGGGGCAAAGTATGAGTTGCCCAAGGGCAGCAGTGGTAGGGAGAAGGGGCGGTGGTAGTAGAAATGGGAGAGGTGGAACTCTGGTGGGAATGGAGACATAAGAATTGGGAGTATCTCTGAACGTAGGGTGGGAGCAGGCACACAGTCCCCGCACAGAGCCAAGGGGTCATATAGAGTTGGTGAGCAGTCAGACTTCAAGGCTTCAGGCAGTGGGTGAGAAAATCTCCTGCAAGGGCTGGGAGGAAAGTCATGACAGCTTTTCAAGTTGGCAAGCTGTGCCTGTGGGAGCTGGCCTGAGCGGTGGCCATCATCCAGAGCAAAGGAACCAAGGGCTAGGCTGTTGGAGGGTTTCAAGAGGGTGAGGTGGGAAGAGTCTGTGATGGGCTGGGGACCCCAGACTCTTACCTTCCTGAGCACCACTGCATGACAATCAGTCAGGCCCTGGGCAGACCTCTCTGATAGGCCTGTTGGATTTGCACAGCCGTCTGGACAGTGGTGGACTCTCAAGTATATGCTAAAGAGTTTGGGACTAGGCTTTGAGTGACCAATGCCTTGACTGCCCTGGGCTGTGCTTTTCCATCTGAACTGAAATCATTCTTTTACACTGGTCCCTGGTGGTGGTGATCCCTAGATTTCCCAGGGCAAGCTCAGTGCATCAGCACCCAGCCAATGTAGTCTTTCTTGGCTTCACCTATCAGGGAAGTTAAAGGGTGACCCGAAGTCACATAGCACCAAGGACTGAGTTCCTGGTCCCTGAAGGAAGGGGCTATGCCCTGTTAACCTCCTCCCTAGAATCTGATGGTCCCGTGCCAGGCTTTTGGGACCCAGGAGACCTTTTCAGGCACAAGCCCACTTGTGCCTCGAGCCACTGAGGGAAGCTGTAAAATCTCTGCACCAAATTAAAACCTATGAGCTCCTCCAAACAATGAAGAATTTCCCTAATAAAAGAGGAGGCATACTTAGGCATGGCCTAAACGAATGGAGTGACTTCCGGGATTAATCCAGGATGTATGGGAGGGCGCCCGGCCAGGAGAGGCACACGTGGATATTGTAACAAATCATTTGCTCCAGAGAGAAATAATTCCTAATGTGTACAGTGAGAGGGGAGGGCACCTTGGCCCTCGGCAGCACCATCCCTCATCAGCTGGGCAGGAAGGGTCTCTGCTAGGGCAGCCTCACCCCCGGGCTCCGGAGCTTCCTCCGGTGGACTCTGGATCCGCCTGAACCTTCTGCTGCTGCTGTTCCTGCCTGGGAAGCTTGATTCCTTCTTCATCTGGCCTCCTCAAACCAAGCCCGTGTATTATTCCAAGGAAGGCTCCTCATAGCCTAGCGATCTATTTGCCTCAGTTTAGCTGAGTGCAGGTACTTGCTTCAAACCCAACTCTCTGGCCTGCTGTCCTAGCTCCTTCCATATCTCTGTGTAGACCTGAAGAGGAAGGGAGGTGGTTAGCTCAGAAGCACGGGGGTGCACAGGAAGCTCAACTCACTTGCAAAGGTTTCTTGCATTCTGCTTTCTATACAGACCCTTTGGAGGCTGTGGCCAAGGCTTTGGAGGACCTGGAGACCATGCTCATGTCCCACCTCCCTCCAGCTTGGGGTTAACCTGTCCTTCCATTCATTCGCTCACACACTCAGCAGCTGCTGACGGATCAGCCACTCCTGGGCTCTGCAGGCTACACATGGCCCCTGCTCTCACATGGTTTATGACAGCGAATTCGGGTGACCTCAGTCTGTGATGAACTTGGAAAGGAAATTAAAAAGCTCATAAAATATGGGGTGGGTAAGAGGCTCTGAGGGGTCCCAGATACCTAAGTTGGGGACATTGAATAGAAGAGACAAGAGGAGCGCCTGAAGGTGGCAGAGTTTCTCATCAGGGAAGGAGACCTGGGAGAAGTCAGAATGATTGGCTAAGGATGAACAGAGAGAGAGAGGCAGTTTGGAGGGAGCCCTTAGTGGGGATCATGTTGGGGGCACAGTACTGGGGGTTGCAGAGCCAGAGAGTGGAGGATCTGATGTGTGCCTTCCTCTGTGGCAGAGGTTAGAGTGGGGGGTGGGGGATGCTGAGATCTCAAAGTGTGGCTAGCACAGGGTCTCCAGGAGGGGAGGTGAATCATGGCCAAGGGTGTCTGTCCTAAGCCTTGGATGTAAATGTGGGAAGGGGACAGTGCTCACGTGGGTGGTGGGGGTTCGTGTGGGTGGCGGGTGGTTGTGTAGGTGGTGAGGGTGACTGAAGAGTTTGGTCTGGTTGAGGTCACTTTGGTCAGGCTTAGGGAATGAGCCTGGTTAGGGGCAGTCACTGCCTTCTGAGTTGGGAAATCTGTGGCCGTGGAAGCCCTGGAATCTTGCTCTGGGCTTGCTCTGCTTGCGGCCAATCCGGGGGCCCAAGTGCAAGCATCATTTATTGGGCCAGTGTTAATGATTTACTGCTATGCTGGTCGGTTTTTGTCAACTTGACATAAACCTAGACATATCTGGGAAGAGGGACCCTTAATTGAGAAAATGCTTCTAAAGATTGGCCAGTAGGGAGGGGAAAAAAAAAAGCTTGGCCTGTAGGCCAGTCTGTGAAGCATTTCTTAATTGATTGATGTGGGAGGGTCCAGCCCATGGTGGGCAGTGCCAGCTCTGAGCAGGTGGTTCTGGGGTGTATAAGAAAGCAGGCTGAGCAAGTCATGGGGCGTAAGCCAGTTAGCAACACCCTTCCATGGTCTCTGCATCAGCCCCTGCCTGGAGTTCTTGCCCTGACTTTGCTCAGCGATGGACCTGGACCGTTACCTGGAGATGCTAGGTGAAATAACTCTTTCCTCCCCAAGTTTGCTTTTGGTTACAGTGCTCACCAGAGCAACAGAAGCCTTATCAAGGCTGCTGTCTGCAGTTCTCACAGGATCATCCCTCAGTCCACCGCTTCTCCAAGGTCAGAGGTGTGGTTCTGCCTGTTGCCTTTCCTCACTGCCAGCCCAGTTTCCAGCTACACACAGCCTCCTTCCAGACCCTTTGTGCTGAGAGGGGAGAGCAAGACCCTGGATGCTACCTGACAGGAAGATGGCAGGGAGACACAGGGAGCCTGTGCGGCCGCCTGCCGATGCTTCATGTGTGTGTGTGGGGGGGGGGCGTGTGTCTGAGCATGCGCACGTGGCGAGCCCATTAACAAACAGAGAAATAAATTAACAAGTATTCAACCCACCAAATGTTCCTTCTGTTCTGTATAATAGAGCACGGGAACATAATTTTCCCCTGGAGCAAATCGCAACAGCTGAACCTGGTCCTCATTTTCCTCCAAAAACTGCTTAAAATTCTGGAACGCTTGTTGATTTCGGGTCCTTTCCCTTGCTGGCTCCTGTCCCCAACCCCCAGGCTGCTTCCCTCTGCCTTCCTCTTGCCAGGCCTCAGAGGAGCCAGATTGTCATAGTGAGGAGTCTCGCCTTATACCTAGGGGACACCAAGCTGAGGAGGGCAGCGATTGGGGCTGGGCCACAGGGATGGCAGGGGGATTTTGGTGCAATGAGCATTTTGGTGAACGAAGCCGCCAGGGTTGGCAGAACAAAGCAGCAGCTTCCCACTGGGATTGCTGTGTGACCCTGTGTCAGTCATTTCCCTTTCTGGGCTTTGGCACTGTCCTGTCAAAATAGGGCTGATCATGCCTGCTGTTCTTGCATGCACATGTCTGAGGGTGTGGCGGCCAGGGCTATGTAGACAAGAGTAATCTCCCTTGGAGGACGACCTGCCCCACCCCCAGGCTCTTCTCAGGAGTCTCTGGATTCAGGGACCCTTGCCCTCTTCTGAAATACTTTAAGGCACTTCGATTGTCTTAAATTAACTCCACTCAAAGCCACCTTACAGAAAGTCTGCTCATGTAGAGATCTTCCTGCCTATTATATTACGATCATTCCTGTCGTGCTGGGTCCTCACCTCCCAGCAGTCCCCTTTGGAGTGGAAGCTAGGTTGTGGGGAATCTCTGTACATTGATTCTGGTGCTTTTGGCCAGGCTGAGTTACCTCAATGGAGGTCTCAGGGGAAGGTCTACTCTTAGCTCAGGATCCAGGACATCCCTGCCTCTTCTCACAGCCTAGAGGAATCTGCCTGTGTCTCCTGGAAGATGCAGAGTTCCTTAGTTCCAGGGGCTTTCTCTGCGCTGTCGAAGACATTGCTGTAATAAGGGCTGGCCTTAGGGTTTGCTGTGGGGTGGAAGGGTCACGGGCCAGGGGTGGTCTCTTCCAGGAGGCTCTTGGCTCCTTCTATCCATTACAGTCCTCTTAAGCAGCCCCAACAAGGTCCCACAGGTTCGGGAGCTCGAACAACAGACATTTATTTTCCTGTGGTGGGACTGGAAGCTGAGACCATGGTGCCTGCACGGTTGGGTTCTGGTATTCTGGTGGAGGCTTCTCTCTCCCTCTTTCTATGTGTGACAGTGTCTGAGCATGTGTGTGTGTGTGTGTGTGTGTGTGTGTGTGTGTGTGAGAGAGAGAGAGAGAGAGAGAGAGAGAGAGAGATACACAGATGGATAGATGGATAGATAGATAAATAGAGGCTGTTTCTCTTTATAAGGACACTAATCTAATAGATTAGGGTCCTATCTTCATGACCTCATTCATATCTTCCTTTATCCACATGCAGTTTTACTGGGGGTTGGAGCTCTATCATGTACATTTAAGGCAGAAGGACACAATTCTGTTCACAGTGCCACCCACCCCTGTGCTCCTGTCCCATATAAAAGCCGCACAGTCTAGACTTTGCTGTAAAGTGTGCTGTTTAATTTCTCCCAGGGCCCATCCCAGCATAGGCCTTGGAAGGGCCCTGGGAGAAATTAACCACCACAGGGCTCTACCGTAACACTGGGGCTTGAATGGCTTCCTGGATGAGGCAGAGCTGAAGAATTTTCAGTCCCTTGTCTGGGTGTGTGACAGGGAACCCTAGGAGGTTCTAGGCTGTGTGTAGCCCTCCAAGGTGAAGGCGTGTCCTGACTCATAGGCCTGTCCTCTTCTCATGCAGAGTTCTGTCCCAAGCCTCTCTCCAAGGCCCTTCACAATCAGGCCCGCTCAGCCTCCCCAGTCATACCATTTTCTTCCCAGCTTTTGTACCCGCAGCTCCTGCCCGCGATGGAGCTGTCCCCTCACCAGTAGGGGACTCCTCTTGTGTCATGGAACTCTCCTCTGCACAATTGTCTCTGGCACTCTGGGCTTTCCTGTATGATGGGCTTAGTGCCTGGTGGGCCTTGTCCAGGGGCTGTCCCACCGGCCTGTGGTTGTAGTCATGTAGACAGGTGAGTGAGCAGTGACTAAACACCCACGGCCCAGCACTACCTCAGAGCTGGGAGCTTAAATTCAAGGAGCTTACATTCTAGTCAGGGAGGCAGACAAATCTGACCGAGAAGTCAAATCTGTGTAGTATTCTGTAGTGAGGATGCTAAGGAAGGAAAGAGATAGGGAAAGAGACAGCAGGGTTGGAGAGACAGCAAGCAAACGACTCTTAGTACTGATTCCTGGGGAAGGCTCTGGAAGGAGGGAGCCCCTGTGGGAACCCCCTCCTCTGAGGGAGCATGCCTGGCCTGGGGGAGCACCCTCCCCTGTGGGAACCCCCTCCCCCATGGGAGCACGACTGGCCTGTAAGAAGCCCCGGTGCCCAGAGGCTCTAGGGCTTATCAGAATGTACACTGCACTGTTAGGACCTGGGATTTGGCTCTGAGGGAGCCAGGGTCACTATGGGGCTCGACAGGAATGACATGTTCTGATTGGGCTTCAGAGTTTCCTCTGGCTTCTGTGTTGAGGATACGGAGGAGCAAGGCACAGCAGGTGGCCCAAGGGGGTACACAATAATGCAGGAGAGGGAAAGGGTGTCTGAACCAGGGCAAGGCTGCTAAGTAGGAAGAGTTAGACTTTGGATAGAGTGAAGCTCATTGTGGATTAGCTGTGGGGGTGATGCAAGATTGAGAGGATTGAAAGGATTGACTCCAGGGCTTTGAACCTGGCAGCTGGGACGATGGGGTCTCACCTCCTGAAATGGGAGGTCAGCAGATGAGGCCGAGCAAACGGATACTTAGCTCTAACTCTGTGGAGTTTGATGTCCTGTGTGTCTAGGGATGTGACCGTGCATGTCTGGATAATGACTCCCGAACACACCAGGCCCTCACCCCAATGCCTGGAAGTTACTGTAGACCGAAAACATCTTTGCACATGTGGTTAAGCTAAGTCATGAGCCTGCATGGGCCCAGAGGAGATGGGGGAGATCTGGCTACAGGAAAGGAGAGGGTGGAATGACTAGGGAGGCAGAGATGTGATCTGGGGTCAAAGTGTGTCAGTAACCACCACAAGTCCTAAGCAGGAGGATGGATCTGTCCAGAAGGCTAAGAGGGAACCTATCCAACTTGCACCTTGCTTGTGGTCCAATAAGCTGTTCACATTGCCAATCTCTAGATTGGTAAGGGGTTGGATTTGTATCACCTTTAAGCTACAACATTGATGGTCAAAGCAATTATAGGATATTAGTACAGAAACATGGGCCCAAAGAGGGGGAATGAAGAGTGTTCTGTGTCTTGAGGCCCCAGGGATTGTGTGTCCTACAGTTGGTGCCCTGTGGGGTGTGAAGTTAAAACATCTATGACAATGGGATCAGCACCTGTACAATGACAGCACCAGTTACAATGATACCACCACCTGCAGCCCTCCCTCCTGAATGGATGAAGTCATGCATATTTGATCCTTGTCCCCAATGTAATAAGGCTGGGGGTTGAGGGGAACACTTGGGCAGGCTCTGGGAAGTGAAGTCTTGCCAAAGAGGTGACCCAAGCAGAGCTCTCAGAACCGAGTGCTGGGGCTGACCTGCCTAGGTTATGAATACTGGTTCCTCCACCTGCAAACTGGGTGGCTCTGTCTGGGCTTCAGGGTTTTGTCTGTAAAATGGGTGTAGTGGTAATGTTGACTGACCTCGTGGGGTCACTGTGAGGCTTACATTCATGAACATATGAAACACCCACTACATATTGGCTCTCCCCCATCCCTCTAGGCTTGGGACGTGCACAGGGCAGACAGGACTTTGCGCTCAGCCCCCATAATACTCTATGTACCACCTTTAGACAGAGGCTCAATTTTCTGTGCAGAGTACCAGCTTTCTGTGCAGCTACTGGGAGAATGTGTGTCTGACATGTAAAAGGCTGTCATATTGGAGGATCACATTCTGGGACTCTGCCAGGGTCAGCTCCCTTCCTTCCTCCTGCCAAAGCCCTAGGCAGATGACTTGCCTTATAAGCCACCACTTCTACAAGCAGACTGTCGTAGAGCTTATAAGGCAGGAGGAAACATGGGGAGGGACCTGAGCACCCCACTCCCACCCCCAGCCTGGGCGTGGCAGGGAAGATGTTTGGACAATCAGGCAAGGCTGTGACTTGTAGCTGCTGTGACCTCGGCACAGTACTGTTTTCATGGCCTGTTGGAAGCTGCTGGGAAGACATGTGGCAATATTTACAGCCCGAATCTCCATCTCCATAAAGGGAGGCGAGGAGGGGAAGGCCTGGGAGGGGGAGGAAGGGGCTGGACTTTTTGATAATGCCATAAACGGAGTCTGTCTCCCTGGAAACAGCAATGGCAGTGGCAGCCACGGGCTGACAGATGTGTATGCCGTAATATGGGCCCATGGAGGCTGTGGCGAGGACATTCAGAGGGATGGATGGGCTGTAACTCGCCAGGCCAGGGGGGCTCAGGGACAGCCAACTACACTATAAGGGGCTGTTGGGAACGCTTATAGAAGGACAAAGGCCTGGAGTAGGTCTCTGAGTGGGACAGTGAGATGCCTGATGCCATGTGAGGCTTAGGGGTTACCCCCAGCCTCTGACCCACAGCTTGGGGCTAACCTCAGAGATAAGCCAAGTTACCAGAGAGATGTTTTCAGAGTTAAGAAGCTGATTCTTTCAGTAGTCAGCACATAGGAGGCCCTCCCCACAGTGCTGTTCTTGATTGAAGGAGACACCGCTTGTGAAGGATAGTTAGACAACCTTCGCTCAGGTGTAAGGGGCTGCAGTACAAGGAGAGCTGAGTGGGGAGGCTCAGTCACCCCTGGTACACAGGATTTGTACAGGGCTGGGTGTTCTAGGTCACACTGTGAAGGCCTCTGGGGCCAGAGATTCACTTACCCTCCGGAATTTGGGACTTAGCCTTTGGCCACCAGCCAGTTGCTGCCCCACCCTGGCCTTGCCTAGGTCTGCAGAGACACCAGCAGGAGGACGAGGCTGGAGTGACCAGGATTTGCCACCTGGAAAATAGCAGGCTCAGGGACTATATTTGTTTTCTAGAAATCTCCCCAAACCCTAGGCCTGCAGTGTGCATCTGCTGTCTTTGTAGAGCCAGGTCCAGGGGAGTTATCTCAACTAGAGCCACAGATGGGCATCCTGGAGCTATGCAAACCAGCTTGGAGACCAGTTCGGGAGAGCAGAGGTTAGATTTCTCGAGGAAGGAGGACAGGTCAAGGGCCTGCTCTTGATACCATGGCCTGAGCATTGGGTCCACGACTCTGCTCTCCTCCGCTCTCATCTACTGCACCCAAGCTCCCCAGGAGAGCAGAGTGCTAGACCCCCTCACTGTGGAAATTCAGGAGAGCCCTTGGCGTCGCTGGTGAAAATAATCAGGAGCTCTGAGGCCTGTGAGGGCGAGGAGCTGCTGTGGAGGGACGGACCTGTGGACACGGATGATGAATGCTGACAGCTCTGAGGGGGTAATCTCTTCTCAAGATGAATGGACCCAGCTCAGGCTTCTCAACATCCAGGAGCGCCTGTGCACACCTTCTCTGAGCAGGCCTGGGGCCTGTGTGAGATTGGAAGGCTTCTATACCGCTCTCTTTGCTGAGTGGGCCTGGGAACTCACTTCTACTAATACCCAAAACCGATGGACATAGACTAACTCTGTGGTGCGTGTACTCTGCCCAGAGTTAGACACTAGAAGTGTGTGTGTGTGTGTGTGTGTGTGTGTCTGTGTGTGCGTGTGTGTGTGTAGCCATCCTGATGCAGCATCCATAGGATGGAACCTGAAGGATATATGCCTGTATCCTCTAACATCAGGGATATATATCCTCTCGCCTCAGGGTGCAAATGAATAGAGTTGGCAGGCGTGCTTCCATTTTGAGGTGGAATCTAAGCAGAAGGCATGCACTGGCGGATGGACCTAGGTTAGGTGGGCAAGGGGCTAGAGGGTTGAAGCACAGTCCATCTGGGCATCTGGCAGTTAGGTGAGGCCTGTGTCTGTGTAGTATGCCACGAGAGTGAACACTTCTCTCGTGATCACTTGCAGATCCTAGAGAATTTCCCAGGAACACGAATACCCCAATACCACCCTCTTAACCTTGCCCTAGACAGTCCCTTTGGAGAGGGTGCTGGGCTCTCCATCATGACAGGCTTTTGGTCCTTCAGGATCCCTTCTTAGAAACCATATAGCAGAGGCCAATGGCTCTCATAACTTCTGCTCTCTTCTGAGAATTCTTGATTCAGGTTCTCTCTGGAGGAGAGTTTGCGGGGCTGGGAAGGTGTTTATGAGGACTGGCTGGGTCTCCAGTGAGTTCCAGGGCATGGTTCTTCATGTCCTCATTCTGCAGGCTGTGGCACCCTGGCAAGGGTTTCTACCCTACACATCTCTGTGCAGTGGGCACAACCAAAGGGTCTCTGATGCCACTGGTGGGCCACATGTACCTTCTTGGATGTCGAGGACCTAGGGTTGGGGTGGGCATATAGGGTGGGCAAAGTGGGAGGAACAAAACTCAGTTTGGCTCGCTTCTAACCACGTCTTACCTATTAGCCTACCACAGGCCCCTATATAGCTGTAAATTGTGGGGCTGCTCTATTAAGGTTCAGAAAGCCCATTTGACCAAGCCTGACATACAGTAGATGCTTATTAGACATCGCTCTCCTTGTCTTACCGTTGTATTTGCAGATCTTCGGGGTTCTAAGAAACCTCTTCACCCCCATCCTGCCTGCTCCATATTGTCAGTTCTACCCCAAAGCCTACCACTGACAGTCTTTGGCCCTCATGGTCCAGCCTTGCCTTTGCTCAGCTCTGGAGAGTGAGGTCTGAGGGACAGGGTTGCTGCAGGGACTTAGGCTCAGAGTCCCTTGTTAGTGGATCCCTTTGCCCTGTGCTCTCTACAGCTACCTTCTCTTTCTTCCTCAGCCCATGCTCTGTGCCCACAGGGGACATCCCCATAGCCCTGACCAGGTGTCACACGAGAGCAGAAGCCTGCAGCACAGGTGAGACTGAATAGATCAGGCGGTGGGAGATAGGAGGGAAGGGGGAGACGGAAATCCACCCCCACCCTAGCCCCTCGTTCCCAGAGAGGAAGCAGGTTCCTGTTAATTAGCGCCTTAACGAACCATGCTCCTGTGAGCACTCCTGAGCCTGCTCCCAGACAGATAATTACAATGAGTTTTTGCTGCTGGGGGGCAGCTGGAGGGGGAGGACTTCGCTGGCTTTTTCACTGTCCATGGGGATTTTCAGGCCTACCCACTCTTGCCTCATTTGGAGAAGGAAAAAATGTGTTAATGGGCCTCTTCTGCAGCTGAGGAGGACAGTTTATGAGAGAGGTAACCAACTTCAGTTTAATGAGAAGCAATTTCCCCTTGATTTTAAACCACAGCCCCCACCCCATGGATTTGGGATGGCAGAAGGGAGGCTAAGGTGTAAGATTGGTGGGACCCAGAAGGGGTTTAGAGAGGCTGAGCTCCCTCCTCAGTGATGGGTTTCAGCCTGCTTTGGCCCCGTGTTTTCCCTCGAGGGGCTCTGGAGAGGAGTGACGTGGCCACTCATAGAGATGAGCAAATTAAGGTTTTGGGACTTGCCCGAGTCTCTGAAGATGTGCAGGTTGGTGAGTGAGAGCCTTGGTCTCTAACACTGCCCCTTCCTCTCATGGCGCTGCTGGACCCAGGGGAATCAGAATGTCCCTCCTAACTTCTCTCAGGGACAAGGCAAAGGAGCTCCCATTTCTGGCCAGTCCTGACCAAGAGGTGAGGGGTGTCTTTGTGTCTAGTAGTGAAGTGTTTAGTGCAAGTGGGCGTTCCATCTCTCCTGTAGGTTTTAAATTGGTGGTCATATGTTCCTCTGTGGACTCTGCCAGACTTAGGAGCCCGACAGAGAAGAGGGCCACCCATCCTCTCAAATCTCGAAGGGAGAGACTCCCTCTGAGACTGCTTGGGCCAGAATGGGATCACCAGCAGATGCATGTGGAGCTGGATACTCTGGGTTGCTGCATCCATGGGATGTGCCAGAGAACTCTGTCCACATGGGCCACTGGGTGCTCCTGTCCGAGCATGGGGAGGGGCAGTGGCCACCAAGGCCAGGGTGGGGTTTCCTTGTTATGGTCTAAGAACTGGTGGTGGAGAGCCAAGGACTGAAGTTCCACCGGCATTCACACCCTTAGATTTCTAGAAGGAAAGAATCAAGTAGAGCCCCTCACTTCCACCTCTGTTACCTACATGAGACTGTGGAATGAGGACACCGAGACCATTGGGTCACAATTGGTAGAGTTTGATCCCAGCCATGCTCCTTATCACGAGGATCATGGGTAAGTTTCCACCCCCTTAGTACTGGCCTAAAAGATGCCACTCCTTCCGCTGTGACCTGAGCTCTTGACCTCACAGAGCCTGTGTTCCCATGTGTAGAGATAGTAGTTCTTTGTCGTCTGTGGAGAGTGTTAAGGACTGAGCTGCTCACGTGGGCAAAGCCCTTCACAGAGCAGGCTGACCCCTTCTGTGAGAAAGCCTGGGAAGACCACAGGATCCTCACTCCAGCTAAGAACACTGAGTTCTATTTGTTTTTCGAGGCTTAGGCCCCACATGACACATCCTTCCAGCTCGGGGCCCCATCTTCTGTGGCCGGAGAGAGGAGCACACTCCTTCAGCTGGCATTTTACCCCCGGATCTGAACCTCACCAGTCACTGAAGTGTGACTGCAGGGAGCCAAGCCAAGCCTTTCTGACCCCTAGTTTGTTCACTTTAAAACAGGGTTACTGGGGTGTCAGAGTGGTAGCCTTGTACTTGCAGAGTGAGCATGTGAGGGTTGGCACAGCTTACTTGGCAGGTAGGCAATGCCCAGTGATGACTGCCCTTGCAGGTCTCCCTTCTCAGGGACAACTCTGCTCGTGGTACAGGGTGGGCACGAGGCAAATTGATACAGCTATGCAGCATTGGTAGGTGCTAGCCACTACCAGGGCTGGGGTGGGAAGCTGCTGTGTTTGGCTCTTTCTTCTTCCTGTCTCCATGGAAATCCTTCGCCTCCATCCTTCTCTGCAGTTGGCTTTGACATTGGTGAATCCAACCTGGCATGTGGAATTGCAAACGGAGCCAAGTTCCAATTGCTTCTCCCATGAGAGCACAACTTCCTTACCTTGGGGTGACCTTGCCTACTCATTTGGCCACCAGATCTCCCTGGGGGCTGGGCATGAGGAGAAGCAGGAAGGCTGTGAAAGGAAGAACCATGGTGGCACAGGATACAGGCCAGCATGTGCAGGACAAGAGGATGCCCCTAAGGCAAGAAGCTCAGGAAGCACGAGGGCCTGGAGGTGGGACTGGACCGAGATGAGCTGCTTCCTTTCTTGAGTTCTCAGTGCATCTCTGCTGCCCCAGAGCTAAGCGTCCCTGCCATCTGCTGGAGGCCTTTGCTGACTTGTGGTGGCAAACGAAGGCTTCCCACTCCACCACGGGTAGCCTCTTCCAGGGAGGAGGGGGCTGAAAGGTCTTTGGCCTGAGTTCAGCTCTGTGACCCTGAGCCTGACCAGGCTGCACCTATAGCTCAAGTATGGTTGGGAGTCACGGAGGGCTCTTGAGCAGGGAAGGCCTGAATGGCAACAGGGTTTATGGAGGAGGGACAGAGCAGAAAGACACCTGCAGCCATGGGGCTGCTGCAGGAGGCCTGGAGAGATCCCTGGAAGAGGGGATAGCTCCCTGTTGTTCTTTTCCAGGGCTGCAGTGCTTCATGGACCTGAGTGAGGAATGAATCGTGGTGTAGATCACCCTGGCGAGCGGGCATCGATTTCCATTAAAAAGCAGGACCGTGAATCCGTGAATTCCTCTCTCTGCCGTCCTCTGTCAAGCCTGGTCCTGGACCTGTCCTGTGTGATAGGTGGAAAGAGATGGGAGCAGAGTAGAGACCCTCATGCCCGCCCCCAGTAGTCCCTTTCCCTCTCTAAGCCCCAACACTTGAGTCTGTGTCTCCATCACAGCCCGTCCCTCACTGTCCCCATGGAGAAACCAGGGCTGTCTGCACAGACCTGTTTCTCTTCCTTCATGGCTTTGCACACAATCTGTATTTATTGCTTTATTTGCTTAATGTGAGGCCAGAGGCTGCGGCTGCCTTGTTCGCAGCCTTGTCCCTAGTGCCTGGTACAGAGGAGGTGTTCGATAAATATTTGTTACACAAAAGATAGAAAAAGTCAGTAGGCTTCAGGCTTGGGCAGATCTCCACCCCCAGGAGAAGGCAGAGGAAGTCAAAGTTCCCCTGTCTGCTCAGGGGCCACTGGTATTCCATGAAACCTAGTGGGATTGGTGGTGGTGGTGGAGGCAGGAGTTGCCCAGAGATGCTGGTGGGTGGAGTGCATGGGTCAGTGAATCTGCTTGTTCATTAGGGAAGGGAAGGAGTTGAAGAGCCAGAGGAGGCCCCAGTGAGAGCAAGGTGGGTCACGAGTTTCTCTGCCTCCCACTCCTGAGTCCTCTATCTATACATCCTTCCTATTCTCCTGGGGCAGCCTCTGCAGACGCCTCTTTGCTCACTCCTGGATGTACTTCCCTGCTTTTGAATAAGGGGTTTACGTTGCTGCCCCTGGGCTTTCCAGTTCAGGCATTAACTATGAACTGTGGCTGCATTCCTAGGGATTTAGTTCCACTTGCCCAGCTTGCAGTTGGCTGAGCTCATACAGAGCCACATAGTTGTACTCTGGTGGCCTTTCCTTTCCTCATAACTCAGTCTGCTGTGGAGTTAACACTATTCTTCTTTAGGGGGCGGGGCTAGCCTTCAAAACACTATCATTGTTATTCCCAGCGTGTGTGATGGTAAACGTGCTCTCAGTGTAACTTCATCCTTCCTTTCCTTCATTTCCCCTTCATGCCAGTGTTTCATGTGTAACCTTGGCTGTCTTTGAATTTGAAATCCTCCTGCCTCAGCCTCCCGAGTACTGGTTTGACCAGCATAAGTCACTGGGTGAGGCTGGTTTTATCTTCTTGAGAAAGTGCTTTATGACTTGGTCCAGGTTGGATTTAGACATTGGCTTTCTTGTCGGATCTTCTGCTTCCTGGACCTCATGTCTTCTTCCTAGTTTCCAGGGGGGTTGCCTGGGAGAGATGTTGCTTGAAACGCTTTGTGTATCTCTCATCTCCACTGGAAGTCTGGCTAAGTATAGAATTTCAGGTGGCGCTCTTGCCCTGAGTATCTTAAAGGGCCCCCTCTTTAATTCCACTGCTTGCCTAGCTGGTGCGGACAAACCACGGCTGTTCCACACGCGATGCCTGGGGCTTCTGGAAGCACGCAGAACTCTTACCTCCCATGCTTTGATAATCCATACAAACCTTGCCTCAGTGAGGGTCTTCTGCTCCAAATTGGGAATTCTTGTTTGTTCTGCAAAGTTTTTGCGTTACTTATTTAATGATTTCTTGGGCTTCATTTTCTCTGTTTTTTTTTTTTTTTGAAACTCCAATAAACAAGCTGTCAAGGACCCCAACATCCTTCTTCTCTTCTGTCATCTCTCTTTTTGCTTCTTTTTCTAGATCTCCTCCATTTTATCATTTGCCTTTCCAATAGAGTCTTAATTTTTTTTCAGCCTCATAAATATTGAATTTCAGATTTTTCTTTTTATTCATTGAATATTCATTTTTTTTGAGACAGAGTCTTGCCGGGTAGCCAAGATTGGTTTCAAATTTGTAGTCTGCTTATCTTGGCTTCCTGGGTGTTAGGATTATAGGCAGCGCTACTCACCTTTGTCTCTTAAAAATTCTTTCTTTGGCCGGGTGGTGGCTGCACCTGCCTTTAATCCCAGCACTCAGGAGGCAGAGGCAGGTGGATCTCTGTGAGTTCGAGGCCAGCCTGGTCTACAGAGTGAGTTCCAGGACAGGCTCTAAAGCTACACAGAGAAACCCTGTCTTAACACCCCCCCCGCCCCAACTCTCCCTTTGTTTTTATTTTTTTATGTGTATGAATGCTGTGCCTGAATGTATGTCTATGTACTGTGTGTGTGCTTGCCCGCAGAGGCCAGAAGAAGGTGTTGGATCTGCCATGTGGGTGCTGGGAATCAAACCCAGGTCCTCTAGAAGATCAGCTGATGCTCTTAACCATTGAGCCCTCTCTCCATCCCTTTACTCCATCTTTTATTCCATCCAGTTCTTTTGAAAAATGTTTATTTAGTGTGCATGTATGTGCACACATGTGCATGTGTGTCTGCATGTGGAGGCCACAGGTAGACTGTAGGCTCCTACTGCTATTGTTCTCTACCTTGTTTTTTGAGACCATATGAGACACTGAACATAGAGCTCACTGGCAGGCTAGACTGAGTGGTCAGCAAACCCCAGGTCTTCCTCTCTCCACTGCCAGAGCCTAGGGTTGCAGATGCAGGACACCACACCTATTTTTACATGGGTACTGGGATCCTAGCTGTGGGTCCTCATGCTTGTGCAAGAGCACTTACTGATGGTGTCATCCCCATGCGGTTCTTGTTGGGGACTACTATTTTTGCTTTTCTGGAGAAAATTATAATTAAAAAAGAAGTCTTCCGTCTGCAGCTCCTCCTCTCTTTAAGTTGTTCCTTCTTTCTCTTTGCTTCCCTCTTTGGGACTCTGTACTGCATATTAAAGATTCTCTCCACTGACTCACTTTGCAGCATTTGTTGGGTGCTTCCCTCTGTAGCCAGCCCCGTTGTCTAGCCCTGAACAAAATGGATCAGGAATTGCTGAGCTGCTGGGGAGGACATCCAGGCCTGGTGATATACAGTGGGTGGTTGTTAAGGAAGGACTGGTGTCCCTGATGCATGGCTGAGCTTGTTACCTGAAGCTACCCTGTGGCTAATCTGCTTGCCTTGGCTGGCTCACCAGAAGCCCCAGTGACAACATCTCCTGAGAGGACTTTCAGTCTCTTGGGGACTAAGTTGGGCAGGAAGGCTGGGCTGGAATTCTGTGTACAGATTTTCACTTCTTCTGTTTGCAGTGCAGACCTCCCATTCTCCAAGGCCAGAGAACCTCAGCTGGATGCCTCCCTAGAAGGGTCAAGGAAGGAGCTGAAGAGTTGGGGAGGGATGGGGATGGAGGAGGGAGGGAGAGGGAGAGAGACAGAGACAGAGATAGAGGCAGAGAGACAAAGATGAGGAGACAGAGATAGAGATAGACAGATTGACAGAGACAGAGAGACACACACAGAGAGATAGGGAGACAGAGAGAGAGAGATGTGGGAGACAGAGGTAGAGACAGACAAACAGAGACAGAGAGATGGGGTGACACAGAGAGACACACACTGAGAGACAGAGATAGAGAGGGAGATCGAGAGACCGTGAGTGTATCCTGGGCTTCACCTGCTTCTTACGCAGCATTTCACCCAGCCTTCCATTCCTGTGTCCAGGCAAGCCAAAGGTACCTGGGGCCATCAGTTCCCAAGCCTGTGCTCTGCCAGGTTATAGGACAAAGCCTTAGGAGGCAGCCTCCTCAGCTGTGCCAAATCAATTATCATTCACCCATCTGCTATCCAACTTCCAACATTATGTTGCTGGTTTTTCTTCCAGCCTGAGTCCTTGTGGATTTATGTGCAAAAGAGAAATCCTTTATCGTTGACACAGAGGTTTGTAGGGAGTAGAAGCAAGCACACTGCATTCTCCTAGCCCACAGTGGCTTATCTTATCCACAGCTGATCTGCCCTCCTATTGGCGGGCTCGTGGAACCTTCTCTCCTTCGATACTTAGCAGCAGGTTGCTAACCTCCTCCACTGTCCGCACCCAAGTGGAGGCCATCTTGGTTGGGAATTGCTTGTTGGGAGGACCTATGGCACCTTTGGGTTTACAGGAGGCTGGATGGTTCTCTCAAATTTTGAAGTGACTTTTCCTCCCCCAGCTGCTTGCGAGAGGTCCTGTTGCCCACCAACAATTGGCATCTTCTGACTTCTCAGGTGTCTACCAACTCTGTGGGCGCAGGAATCTACCTCTGCTTTCCCTTGGCATTTCTCAGGACTCTGCTGAGCTGCCGGGCGTCTCAGCCTTGTCATGAGCTCATTGGCCTCAGTTCTCCTCATCTGACAATTGCCTTTTAAAACACGAGGGTGATTTGTCTTTTTTTTATTATTATTATTGATTTGCAGAGTTCTTTATATAGCCTGGAAACATTTTATTTTAAAGCTCTGGGTGCTGCAGTGTCTTCTGGCCTGGCTGTGTCCCTTTGTGATGGCTTTTGTTGCACTGATGATTTAAATTGCAACAAAGTCAAATTTCTCACCTGTTTGCTCATGCTTTTAATAGCTTGTTGGGAATATTTTGAAGCCTCTTGATGTGTATTGCTAACTTATCATGGGGAAAGTTTGCCTTAATGCGCTTTTGGAATGGGCATGCGTGGCGGGCAGGAGAGCAGCAGAAGTGGGCATGGAGGAGCACAATCATTAATAAGCAACTAAACCGCTTGACGTGCTCAGGGCTTCAAAGTGCTTGAGAGGAGAATGCTTCGCTTGATCCCTGACACAATCCGAAAAGGCCCCTTCTTTCTCTCCTTTGGAGAACTGAGGCTTTCCCACAGGGTCGTCACAGGTGACTTTGATTCAAGCTTGGGCTCCAGCAGCAGTGACTGGCTGGGAGCTATAGAGGCTCTGGGGAAGGTGGTTAATTAGTGTCCAGGGAAGGAGAGGAGCCGCAGTGGGCTTTTCCTGTGTGGAATAGTGTGAACCTGTGCGCTGTTGTTGCTGGCACTGGAGTGTGCACCTCCAAAATCAGCCTGCCTGAGGAAGTGAGAGGGACCCCAGGATTCCAGAGCTCTTGTTCTGTTCCACCTAGTGAACTCTGTGACCTTGGGCAGGCTTTCAGCATCTCAGAGCCTCTTCTGGGTAGGATGGGAGTGATGCTGAGGTAGCTTGCGGAGAGCTGTGGGGCTGAGGGAGGTGCCATGGGTCAGAATTCTAGGAGCTCAAAGGGCTCTCAGATGAAGTCTGTCCCACGAGAGCTATGGGGAAGGGCAGGCACCCAGGATTGAGGCGGAGGAGTAGGGGAAATCACAGGGAGGTGGGCAAATCCAGGAGCAGTGGTGGACCAGTCCTCCTTATTGCGTTATGGATGGTCCTCTGTAGGACTCTGACCTTGGACCAGTGAGTAGGGAGAAAGGAGACCTGCAAGGCGGGGCTGGGAAAGGTGTTAGGTCCCAAGTTGGTGAGGGTCATCTTTCCCCAGTTTCCTTTAACTAGGCATCTGTCCCCCGTCCACTCACTCCAGGAGATGCTGTTTTGTCCCCCATTGGGTCCCCATGGGCCGAAAGGGTTAATTTTGATGTGCCTGAGCAAGCCTGGCGTGGCAGTATGCAAATCTATACACTTTCATAAACTGCTTAATTAGGCGAATGTTAATGAGACGTTAATTACTGTTGTGCCCGCGGATCCCACGGAAACTGGGATTATGTTTCTCTTCAAACATCCCATCTTAATTATAACTTGTGCTTAATTCTGCAGCTTTCACCAGCCAGGCGAGGGCGGGGCGGGGGCCTCCCTTTCTGGGTGGTTCTCCCAGGGATCTCACTCAGGTCCTTCACGAACTGGGGAAGGGGAGGACCCTAGGGGTGGAAGTAGACGGGTGAGGGGCTACTCGTGGGAGGAGGACGAGCTAGCGGAAGAAGCGGTACATATTTTGGAGTAGTGTGTCAGAGAGGGCTTGTGGGGAAGGGTCCCACGGACTGAGTGATAAAGTGGAGACATCTTCAACAGGAAATAAGAGAGTGGAGCTCTGTGTGGAGGGCCCAGCTTGGGGACGACTTGGTCAGGATGGAGTTTTGTCCCCTGTGTCACTTCACTGAAGGGCTGTTCTTCTCTCCTTTTGCCTTTTCCAGTTTCTAACCTAGACCTGTTACCCTTGCACTTGGAACTTGGAACATAGGATATGCTTAGGGTGTGGCATGACCCTATAATACTTGCCTGACTGCCACACCGGGATACTATAAGAATGGCCTCACATGCCCTTGTCCCTAACCCCATCTTCTCAATCTGCCTGTATCCATTGGGGGCTGCCTAGTGCTGCTGTAGCCCTCTGCTACCCCTCTTTTTCCTTGAGTACTAAGTGGCATCAAGCTAATCTGATTGCAGCCAAACCTGCCAGGGTGAATTTGGTCAGTTCAGCTTTATGACTCTAGAGACCTAAGAAAGCATAATGGCCATTTTTTTAAAAATGGGGGACAGTCAGACACATCCTAGGACTGGGTCTCCAGTGGATGGCAGGCTTTTCCTCAAGGGAATAAGGCCACTGGGCACACTCTTATTTCTCTGGGCACTACTGTAAGTCACACTCCTGCCTGCTTCACAGATAGAAAAGCCATGCCAAAGACCAAAGGTCATGCGTGGGAACTCTAGCCACAACATGCTCCAGTGCCCTGGCAGGCTCCTGGGGTCTTCTTCTCTGACCCTACTCCCTTGGAGCACACCTTGGACCAGAGGACTGTAAGCAATGAGTAAGGGGACTCCCCTCTGTGCCTCTGAAGCCAGGAAGCTTCTGGGTTTCCAGCACTTGGTACCCTTCTGTTGGAGAATGTAGGTGTTCTTCTTCAAGCGCTTAATTACGGCAGGAGATGATTTACCTGGAATGTGCTGTACCTGACCCGGAGCAGCTGAATGACCTTTCTGGAGTCTAGACATCTTAACGCAAGAGCTCACGGTGATGATGGAAAAGCTTTTAGTCCATTACGTGTATTTGCACGATTACACCTCAGTCCTTTAAACCCATTACTCTGCCCCTGAGTATGGAAGCAGAGAATGTCTATCTCAACTATTGTGCCTTGCGACAGCTGTGGTCCTGTGCCTGGGGCCTGGGCTGCCATGGCCTTGACCCTCAGTTTTGTGGCTAGTTCCTATACTGGCCCAACCAATGTACCAGAGTGGAGTCTGGTTTAGTAGGTCAGTCTAGATTCAGAAGTGCTACCTACTTGTAACAACAAAATAAACTTTTATAAAAGATTTGCGGCTGACTGTTTCTGGTGGTGGTAACAGTCTGAGCCTAGATGTGAGTGCTGTAACTCAAGTTCTGTTCCTCTGGAGCCATCCACTTTCTGTTCTTCCTGTGTCCCAGGTCCTCCAGCCCCAGTGGGACACAGGGTTCTTGGTGCATATGTAGAGTTGAAGATTTCCCTTGGAGGCCCCTGACTAGGGCTCTTAGATTTCAATCTCAGGACTTGTGGGGACTACAGTTTTTCCAATTTTGCTTCACTCCAGTCTCTGTGACCCCTCACATGAATCTGGGCTGTCAAGCTTTCTTTTTCCTCCCCACAGAGGAAGAAACCATTGGGTGTGCTTGAGTGACAACCAGAAACAGGGCTGCTTCGGGAAAATAGGTGTGAGTCACCATCACTCCCTTTTAAGGAGGAAAAAGAAGCTACCTCTGTTGAACTGTCATCACCTATGCCCACTCAGGGAGGGTGGCCTCTAAGACCTCGCAGTTTCTTTCTGGAGCACGTCCCCCTCTGGGATAGGTATTGGCTGGTCCCTGTCAATAATGGGGTCCTGGTTCCCTACAGCTTTGGGCAGGGCAGATGGCTCAGCATGTTTAGTTATGACTTTAAAAATAACATAGGAACCTTTTTGTTAAAATGACTATGTCACCAATTGAAGTGCTTTGCTAGGACACTTGCTTAGAGAAAGAATTTCAGAGTTGTAAGACACCCCCTAAGAAATCAGTGCATTTCAGAGTTGTAAGACACTCCCTTAAAAATCAGTGCTTTTCAGAGTTGTAAGACACTCCCTTAAAAATCAGTGCATTTCAGAGTTGTAAGACACCCCCTTAGAAATCAGTGCTTTTCTCAGTGGTCACTCCAGTCTGCCATGTCTAGCCTGGACTGCTAGCTGGCTAGACTGTTGCTCCTTTTTGCTCTCTGAACTTTCAGAATTCGGGAAAGGCTTTAATGCAAAGGAGAGAGTTTCTGGGTATTTGCTATGGGCTAGGCACCATGCTTGGCACTTATGCAAATGACCTCACTTGCTCTTTGCAGCCATTTGTGGAGGTTGGTGTGGTGGGCTGTCTGTTCGGGTGAGGAAACAGGATCTTAGAAAGTAACCAGGCCCACACCCCAGGTCTACCTGGGTGGAGTTGGCTCTGGCAAGGTAGAGGATGGCAGACCATTTAAGAGAGATCCCTGTTCTCTCTCTCTAACTTTGCCTCTGGCAGGGAAATCTCTGTGATACTCACCCTCTGGCTCAAAAGTTACAGGGTTTCTGGGGCCTTGTAACCTCCTGCCAGAGGCCACTGGAGGAAGAGGAAGGACCGCAGAAGGTGCTGGTGCATATGTCTGCTTGCGCTTGGCAGCACATAGGTCTTATGTCACTCAGGTCATATGCTGCCAGCTCTCTGTACCTGACACTTCTTCGCCTTATCTGGCCTGTCCCTAAGGTGCTTTGCGAATCTCCACATAAGACTACCTCTTCTTCATGAAGGATGGTAGGCAGTTTGCTCAGCCTTAAATATAGGGAATTTCTCAGACTCTGTCAGGAGGCTTGGGGAAGCTCCCCGTGGGCTGAGCGGCACATAGCCCACCCTGGAATATTTCTGACAGGTCCTGGTTGAAGAGAGGATGAACACTGAAGAGGTTTGGGTCAGAATGACCTCCGGCCCTGGCCCCTCCCCAGTGATTGCGATCCTTACATTGCCTTAATTCTTTTTATGCTAAGAGAAGTTCCAAGGATTTTTGTTTTTGTTTTTTGGTTTTTTTTTTTTTTTTTTTTGAGACAGGATTTCTTTGTGTAACAGTTCTGGCTGCCCTGGAACTCGCTCTGTAGACCAGGTTAGTCTCAAACTCACAGAGATCCACCTGCTTCTGCCTCCCGAGTGCTGGGATTAAAGGCATGCACCACCACCACCAGCCCTCAAGGGGTTTTTGTGAATAGTGTCTTTATTTGATCTTCCAAGATTCCTATGTAGTAAGAATGCTCATCATAGTCATTTTTCAGGTGAGGCCAATGAGGCACGAAAGGGTAAGCAGCATGCTAGGGCCACAGACTAACTGGGAAAGCAGGGACAAGAGCCCCAACATGGAGCTCCAGAAGCTGTGTTCTTAGCAGGAGGCCTGGTCACTTCCTCAGCCACACCCTGCTGCCATAGGTCCTTGGCATCTCTCCTGGCCATTCTCCTCAGAGCATGCTGGGAGGAGGCACCTAGGAAAGAACAAGAGAATCTGTTTTACCAGTGGCTGAGAAGTGGGTCCACACGAATTTGCTAGAATCCTCACAGTCAAGCAAGCAGATGTTTGGAACATGGGGCTGGCTTGCTCTGTGGTACATGGTGAGCCAACAGTGAGCCAGCAGCGAGGCAAGACTCACCCTGACCAAAGTCCAAGACCACCTATTTCTTACCTGGATTTGGTTGCAGAGGCAGGGCTAGGAGACGGGTGAGGAAAAGCCAGAGGAAACTCCACTAAACCACCCTTTCCCTCTCCTTTGCCTCCAACCTCGAGCCACGTGGACTGGTACATTTCCAACCTCCCCCCCATGTGTCACCATTAAAAAAACCTGGGAGGGGTAGGGAGGGGCGAGCCATTGACTTAAATGTTTAAATTAGCCTCACTTTGCTGAAAGCTGGGTGTCAGGATAAATCCTTTCCTACAGTGTCATCTATCTTTTCCTGAGTGGGAAGTTGGAGAATAAATGAATGTTCTTCATATATTATTATGGCTGACACAGCCAAGGCTAGGAGAGGCAGCCTGCAGTGATTAAGGAGCAGATCTGGGCTAACAAGCTGGAGATTGGGCTCCTCACCAAGCCTGGGGCCTGGGGCCTATGCTAGGGTGAGGGGCTGCATCCCAGACTCAGAGAGCTCAGCTAGCTCTGGTCTGGATTGGGCTAGAAGACCTGGGCTGCTTATTGCCCCTCCCTGCCCGCTGTCAGTTTCAGAGAAGCCTCTGCCTGTGACTGGCTCTCTTTACCCTGTCCCTAGGACTTGAGGAAGCGTCACTGTGATTCAGGGTCCAAGGAGAGAATAGAACCTTGCATGAAATAACGACAAACCCAACAGTTCAAGAGACCTTATATACCTCCTACCTGGCACTGGGACATCAAAGACATCTTGACTTGGTCTTCACAATGTTCCATTGACCAGTGAGGAAACTGAAGTATAAGCAAGGAACATCATCCCCACGTGGACTACAGGGGTCCAGCCTCTGCTTGCATGGCTTTCCTATCATTGTGTTTTGCTGTGGCTGACAGGGTCCTCCCACCCCCAGGTGCTGTGTTTTAGGGTCAATGGTCATGGTGCCTGGCCAGTGCCAGGTGAACCTGACCCCAAACATTCTTGTTCTGGGGTCTTAGGTGTTCTCAGATCAAAGCCAGGAACCCTTCGGAAGACTACCCAAAGAGATTTTCTCTGAGACATAGTCCCAACCATCAAGTCACAATAATTCCTGAAGGCTTCCTGCAAAGTATGGCCTCCAAATCAGGGATTTGAGATGAGAAGGTAGGGACTTTGGAACCTCCCCCTGTTCAAGGGTGACAGGACAAATCCCCCAGACTGGCTTTCCTTTCTCTTTGTTTCTTGTCCTGTCTCACAGGTTGCAGAGCTGAGAGTCTGTAGGCACAGGGTGACCTGCACAAGAAGGACGGTGGTGATCCCATGGGCTGAGCATGTGATGAACATGGCTGAGTGTGCAGTGCATATGAGGGCATGTGACAATAGAGTCCTATGGTACACACACATGTAGCACTATGCAGTGCCCCCCAGGGAGGCAGTGGAGGAGGACTGTCCCCTGAAGCACCATGTCTTCCTTAAGTGGTGCCTTTGTCACTGTCTTTCAAGTGAGCGTGTTCACACAGGGCTCTTAAAAGAGACTAATATGCAAAAGTAACAGAAAGCCAGGCTGTGATGCTCTGGGGAGGACCATATCCTCATCTTACCAGCTAGGAGCACTGAGTCCAGCTCCAGCTTGGCCTTCCTTGTGGGGAGCGGCATGAGAATGTTTGCTCGCTTGTGCTCAGGGATGTGTTTCTGGTCCTTGTCTGGCAGTATATACCTCATGAAGCTAGCTGCTGAGTGTGCACACAAGTGAGTCCCTGTATATTTTATTGTAAATGCGTGTGTGAGAACTTATGCCCAACTTGGTCATTGTGTATTCACTACTTGTGTGTTTGTGGCCATGTCTTCAAGTGTGGCTGTTGCACTGTCTGAGTTCCGTGTGCTCAAGAGCATGGACCTTGTCCACATGGGTATAGTTATTGGCGCCATCCATGGTGAAGGATCCTGGGGAGGTAAGTGGGCTGAATGGGGCAGGGTCTGTCCTGGCTCTTCTGTATATTCCTTGTCACTAAGGCCAGACCCAGATGCTCCTAGTGAGCCTTTTCTCAGCCACATTGTCCCTACAAAATGGAAAGGAGATTTGGTTGAAACTCTGGTGGAGAGAGCCAAGCCTCAGCCAGGCCAGAGATAAGGACATTGATTAAGTGGTTAAATGCTAAACCACATCGAGGCTTCCAGAGAAGTTTTCTGGAGAAGGGTCTAATCGAGTCGTGGGGGATTGCAGAATCCCAAACTTTGTAGAGGGGAAGGAGAGCAACCTAGGTGGAGGAACCAGCAAGGGCAGACACTAGGCATCTTGAGGGAGGGGCTGGAGTGGCCCTTAAGGTCCTTGAGCAGAGGCTAGAGAGGTGACTGCAAAGCACCCAACGCTACGGTTGCTCGGGAGATATTGGTGAAATGAAACCAGTTAGGGAATGTTCTGTAAGACCTCTGGGAGGGTGACAAGTAAGAAGTCTTAGTTCCCACTTAGTTAGTTAGCAGTGTGAGCAGCACTGTGCCTGCTGCTTGGACATGGCTGAGGTCATTTCACTTCCGGATAGACAAACAGGGGATTGGGGGTAGTCATCTGCTCAAGATGACAACACAAACTGTCCCGCTGGGACTGGATTCCAGGATGGATTTCAAAGCCTGTGGTTCTTCCTCTCCATGCCCCAGGCTCCCTATAGACACCATGAAGATCTGGAAGAGATGACCTTGGATTTGTCTACTCTCTATAAGTTTGGGGGTCTGCTTTGAGCCCTGGAGTCCCCTCTTATACATGAGATTCCAAGCCTGGCCTTTGGGAGGAAACTTCTCATCAGATCCTTGAGTCTTGCTCTTCCACAAGGCCTGTATGGGGTCTGTCTAGAGTTGGGCTAGACAGTAAGACTAAGAGCTGTCATCTGTGAGAGGTGTTCCCAGGATTCTAAGGGGGAAAGAGTAGGGACTGCCTTGGCCTATTTGTTCCTAGGAGGAAAGGACTGAACTCTAGGGAGAGTTTGTAACTGTCCATAAGGCCTTGTCCCTTATTGCAAGCCCAGATGGCAGAGGCAAATGCCCTATCTTCCTTGTGTACAGCCATGGTCAGGTCTGAAGGACCTGCCACTCAGGTGTCACAACTACCTCCAGGCTGGAGGCCCCGTTTTACAAGTGAAGAAGTTGGGTTTCATGGAAGTATATGGATCTCCCAAGTGGGCCTGAGGTTGGGGCTATGCTAGATGGACTAATGCCTTCCTGACTACTCTTGGCATGGACTGAGAAGGGCACAGAAAGAATCCTGATTTCTGTGGAAACAGCCAGAGGCAGGGTATGGGGGAGGGGTGCTGGGGCAGATAGTACTCTCCAGACTCATCGGAGCCTCTCTCCAAGGACACCTAATACAAGCCCCTGCTGGGACTGCCACCTGCTGTCTACCCCACAGCCAGCTGTGCCGCTTTGGGTGGAGCAGCCTGTCGCTCAGTCCCAGAGAGGCAGGCGTGCCTAATGAATTAATTAATGTTGGTGAAGCACTTGGAGATCCTAGGCTGAAAGGTGCTCAATACATGCAAATCAGAGTGATTGTTATTATCCATAATTATGGAGTTTCTGCTGGAGAAATTATTCAGAAGAGGACGATGTCTGGGCCAGCAGAGGGCTTGCCAAGATCTGCACTGCAGTGGTGGAGGAACCAAGCAACCAACCAATCAAATAGCTTCCTTCCTCTTCCCCCTCCCTCTCTCCTTCCCTTCCTCCCTTTCACTATCCCTCCTTCCATCTCTTTTTTCTTCCCTTTCCCTGTTCCCTCCTTTCTCTTCTTTCTTTTTCACCCCTGCCTTCCTCCCACCCCTCCCTCTTCTGCTTCCTCTCCCAGTTCTGGGCCTGTTGCCCACTTTCCCCACCACACATGCCTTCTTTGTCTTTCATAGAGACAGGCGCCTGGCACCATTGGAAGGAAAGATTGGACAGTAGCCCTTTGAATGATGGAGGGGATGAAGGACCCAGGAGTGGGGATTCATTTTCCTTTCTCTTAAGTGGATCTTTGAGGGGTGTCCTGAACTTTTTGGGTGTGAGACACAAGTGTGACAATACCCCTCTCTGGGTTGGCAAGCTTGATGTTGCAAGGCTTGGCCATATGATGTTTACATAAACATTGTGTGTGTGTGTGTATGCACACATGGTGTATGCGTGTTTTCAGCCCCTCCTCCCATCAGAAAGTGTTCTCAGGGTGGCTTGGAGCCTTGGCTGGATTGTTGATTCTTTAATGGCTGAGGCAGAGCCTTCCCCACCAGTCTGAGTGAGTGGCCTCCATGCCAATGGTCCCTTACAGTGCTCACAAACAGCAGCTCAGTCCAATTGTTCTCCATGGCTGTCCTCCCTCATCCTCCATTCCTCTGCTTCCATCCCTTGTGCTTTCCAGTCTAGAACGGGACACACATGCTCAGCACCATGGACAGCACTCAGCTTACCTGGTGCCTGCTGCTCTTTCCAGAGGAAGATTGCCTCAGAGGTCAGTTTGACCCCAGCTCTGCTTGCACAGATGAGGACACAACAGAGCCCAAAGAATGTTCGGGACATCCAATCACGCACAGAAAGCTCAGCTTTGGGACTGAACTTCATATATTCTGGCCTCTCAATTCCTACTGTGATGGGGAAACTTAAAGGACTTTGCAGTGTTGTCAGCAAACACACACAGGGAGCATAGCACCTCTTGTGTTCCCATCTCTGTGGCAAGCTCAGGGTTTGCCATCAGATTTCTGTTCTCCTCTGCATGTGAGACCCACAAAATAATGTCTCATTCACCATTTCAGGTGAGATGCTGGGCACAGTACAGACCATCAACTGTGGGCTTGGCTCTGTGGTGTCTGTGGGGCAGAACAGTGTCTCACAGGGTGGAGCAGTCAGGGAAAGCCCCCAGCAGGAGTTGGCACCTAGGACTGTTGAGAGGAGGGAGAAGCAGCCTGGTTGCTAAGGATGGGTGTAGGTGGTGGTGAGAAGCCCTGTGGGCCGAGGGCAGACGGCCACTGGGGGTTGGAACATAGATAGCGTTCTTGCAAAGGGGCTACTCAAGGCCCTGAAGCCACACAGATGATCATGACATGGACACTGGGATTTCTCGCCAAGTTTCCAGTGATGTTGCCGGGCCTGATGTCACCCCTCCTTACTTGGGTTCAGCCGATTTCATCTAGAAGTGACAATAGATTGTGGTTGTCTGTGAGGACCTCTGTGTCTTAGCACTCAGCCTATAATCTTTCCCATCCAGCACAGGCTCCATCCTCTTCCTCAGCATTTGGCAAAAAGATGGGACAGAGCCCCAGTGCCCTGTGCAAAGCCTGGGCCAGAGAAGGGCCTCTTGCTGCCCATTGATTTGCATTGCTCTGGCCAGCCGCCTGAGTTGCTTTGCCGGACATCATGGGACTGTGTTTGCCTTTAGGTAATGAAATAATGTCCTCACCAAGAAGGGGATGGGGCCTCTGCTATTAATTCAGCCACCTCCTTCAGGACAAACCCCTTCACTGTTGGGCTTGATCTGGTTGAGTAGTGGGGCTCTGGGAAGTGAGCAGGGTGGGTAGCCTGCCTTGGGTATGACAGGAGGGTAACAGCCAGGGCCAGTGATTTCCCAGGGCACTGCTTCCTTGACTCTATGTCCCCAGCAGGAGCTGGGGGATACATAAATCTGTGTTTTATTCCCCAGCTCTCTTAAGTGTAGGCTTTGTGATCTTGGCCAAGGCACAACTGGCCTCTGAGTTTCAAGTCACTTCCCTTTGAAAAGGGGATTGGTCACACTTGCAGAGTAAGATGGTGCTGTTTGGTTTGGGTGGCATGGCAGAGCTGAGTGTGCCACACATACCGTGATTTAGAATGTGCTGGCAGCTTGATGGTTACTGCTGAGGACCAAACCTTTTCCTTGGCGTTGTCTCACATCCTGTTCACTTTGGGCCTGTGTGCATTGCCACCTTGCTGTGTGCCCTCCATCTCCAGGAGTGTGATCTTCTCACCTCACCTCTGCTAGGGCCCAGGAGGCTGTGGGGCAGATTGAATGACTGAATTCAGATAATAATGTGTTAGAAGTGACCCTTCCCCAGACTTTGGGTCTGGCATCTTCCTGCAGCCCCAGGAGAATGTCCAAAGATCAGACCAAGTCATCAGAACACAAGAGACTGGTTGACAGGCCCAAGGCATTGACCTCTGACCTAGAAGCCCTTCAGGGATCCCCAACTCCAAGGCTGTTGCCCTTCAAGGGTACCCCCACCATCACAGGCCTTGTCAACTCTCCCTGTGGGATTTCATGGCATTTCCTGTTCTCTTCCATTTGATGGTGCTCCGCAGGGGTCCTAATTGGCGATGGTGATGGAGGTCACTGCCTCCTTGAGCTCTATGTCAGTGGAAAGTACTCTGACAGTGCTACACACTAACTCCAGCTAGTCGGGGACAGATTTCCTCCCGCTCTGCAGAGAAGGACGTTGAGGACTGACAAGAAGACAGGGCCACTCAGAGGCATAGTATGCCATGCAGAGAGTGGTGCCTGGCTGAAGACAGGTCAACCTACTGATATGCCTACTCTATTCCCTGCCCTAAACATAGAGAAAGAAGGGACATGTTCTCACAGTCCAAAGGATTCCACTCCAGCATATACCTTCTGGGCTTTCCCTGACCTCTGACTGCCTCCTGGTCTGGCTCTTGATAAGTTCCACCTCTGATTCTGTGCTTCCTAAGAGAAGAGGAAGGGAATCTTGCAGGCCGATGTATTTCTAGCATTTACCAAACCTTGGCATGTAGTAGATGCTCAACTAGTATTTGCTTAATGGAGGGATGAATGGCATTGTGGGGATTAAATAATATTAAATACTTGGCCTTCAACCAAGTATTTATTGAGTGACAAAACATCTTTGGGTAGAATAAAAGGGGGTGATGGGTGTCAAGTGTCTATCTCAGCACATGGGAATAGCTGTAGCAGTAATTGTTGGCATTCATTTTTCTGGGAAGGGTTGCAGGGGAATCAGAAGAGGGCCAGGGAGGGGAGAGAGGCAGGGAGAACAGACATGAGAGCTCCAAGGAAGAGGCAACAGTGGGAGGAGGCTGGTTAGCATTTGGGGGCCTTGACACCCACTCTGTGTAGAGCTGGGGATGCAAACTCATGTGTGTGTGCACACGTGTGGGCGTGTGTGTGTGTGTAAAACAAATAACTGGAAAATGAATTTAATTATAAGGCACTTTTAATAGCTATTTATATTTAATCCTGCTAATTCTGTGTCTTGCGTAGCCAAACTGTAATTCTATTCTTCTTACTCATTTGCTACTGTGAGTGGGAGACATAGGGAGAGAGAGGCAGCCCCAGAGGAAGGCAGCAGGTGTCCCTCCCCACCCTGGGGTCAGACTCAGCCAGCTGCAAACCTCAAGAGTTGGCAAGGCTATTGCAGAGGGCATCTGGGACACTGGGCTCGGTCTCTCTCTCTCCAGGGCAGCTCTGGTTGTATTTTCCAGCACTTGGGGGTGGGAAGGGCAGCAAAGGAGAACACCCCTCTTCAAATTCAGGCAGAGCTGGGTTCAGATCCAATGTAGGATGTGAGCCTGGACCGAGGAGGCTCCTTCTCTGTGTAAAGTGGGCATGATTTCACCCTCTCCAGGGCTGTTGGGAAGACAGCATGGAAGTAGTGATCCACTCTGAGAAGACTCTCTAGAAATACTTATTCCTGAGCTCATGCTAGTCTCATCCATTCCCAAACTGGGCACCTGTGTAGATTTCAACAACTCTGAATACAACAAAATTAATAAAAATTCAGGGTCATAAATTGGGGTTCAACCTGAAGATCCAAAAAGCCACTGGCTCTTACCTCGACCTCAGTCTGAAATGGCGATCCTGCCTCCATGAATCTCAGAATGAAACTGTGTGTGAGAGCTGTCTCCTCCTGTCTTATATTCCTCTCTAGGGGTGGAATTAAAGGCGTGCAACACTGGGATTAAAGGCATACACCACCTGATTTCTATGGCAACTAGTGTGGCTACTGGGGTTAAAGATGCGTGTCATTGTGGCTACTGGGATTAAAGATGTGTGTCATTGTGGCTACTGGGTTTAAAGATGCGTGTCATTGTGGCTACTGGGATTAAATGTGTGTGTTACCATAACCTGGTCTGTAAGGCTGACCAGTGGGACTGTTTTACTCTCAAATCTTCAGGCAGTCTTTATTTATTAAAATACAATTGAAATGCCACTACAGCTGAAGTTCCCAACCAGCCCACTATTCATTGGTCAAGAAAAGATAATTGACTACCTGGATGGCTAATAAATGACCAGAAGTCTGCCCTTATTTTCGGGACTTGGCTGGGAGTCTGGGCTATTAGATGGTCTTTGGCAGAGCCTTGGAGAGGTTCAGGAGCAGCCTTCCCACGTGATAGTAAAGAGGGCCACAGCAGCAGCACCGTGGGCGTGGCCATGGGCTTGGGGGTGGGCATGAAAGGAGCGTGTTCCTGAGAAGGGACTGGGGCCTGGTGCACATTGGTGCTTCCTAAACGGTATCTTTGGGGAAATAAGATCAGGTGTTAGTGCCCTCTGCTCTAGGCCCCACTGAACTGTGGAGACCCTGGGCAAGCTGGCAACCCTGCCTGAGCCTCCTCCATATTCTTATATGGACCATGAGACCAGGTGTGGGAGACTGCTCTGAGAAACAGGAGCAGGTTCCAGTGAGGTTTAACCCTAGGACAGGGCTGTGGTTGCTGGGTACTCCCTGGGGTCAGAGTGCAACAAAGGCCTTAGAGAAGCCTAGTTGGGGCCAGCATCTGAGAAAGGGCTTGGACTCCTTTCTAGGCAGGTGACTGGGAGGGAGGCATGAGCTTTCCTGGAGTAGGAGGGGTGGCAGGGTCAGCAGAGGGCTAGCCTTCTCTACCTTCTCCTCATGTTCTCTGGCTCCTGCTCACAGTGCAGGGCTTCCTTCCCCTTGGTGGTGAGCACTCTGGTTGCAGGGGTTTCCTGGGGGCTGCAGGACCATGGAGGGTTGGCCATGCCACATGCTGGCTCTTCCTCCACAGGAGGGGAAACTGAGTCTCAAGGAGGCTCAGGGACATGAATTCGGCTTATCACCTGGCTCTAAGGACAGTTTCTTTGCTCTTTGGAGAACTCTGCCTGCCTATGGAAGAAGTGTGGAAAGTGTGGCTTGTTCAGAGGGTGACGTGGTGTGAAAAACATGACCTCCTTGGGAACAACTCTGAGAGGCTAGACTCAGGAGGGTTGTACACCTCTGGGCACAGCAAAACCCACCCCAAGGTCCTACAGCCCCCATAGCAGCCTTCGGCCAGGGACTTGTTGCCCAAGCCTCACAGTGAACGCAGCTATCACCCCACCCCCCCCACCCCTCTTTCTCTGCTAACATGGTGGTGGCAATGACTGAGGGTGCATTTCTTTCTGGGATAGTCATACTTTATTGAGAGATTCTAACGCCTCTGAACCCTGCGTGGAGCGATGTTTCCTTTTAACGGTGACATTTTAGGCATGGCAACGGTGTGTGGAGTTGCCGCGTGGAGTTGGGATGAGGTTCTGGCTTGGTGTCTGATAGAGCTCAGTTTTTAGTCTTTTTCCACTTCCCTCCCCAAGATTCCTACTGCCTGCTCATGGGCAGGTCAATGTCTCCTTAATTTGACTGTCAGATTTATTCTGTGGAGGCCTGGAGCTGGCGAGCATTCCATGCAGGCAGGGTCAGTCTCTGAGCCCTGCTCCTGAAGTCATAGTACAGGATTGCTGAGCAAAGCAGAGGGCTGGCAGACCTGGGTGTGGAACCCTGCAGGTAGGTCTCGGGCCGTGCTAAGCCCTGAGTGTCCTCTGATGCTTGGCTGTTAAGACGGAGTTAGAAAAAGAGGACACATGGGCCATACTGGGCCTGGTGAGGGAGCAGGGGCAGCCTGCTTGGGGGACTGGGGTTGGAGTTCTGGAAGAACAGTTCTGGTCCAGGAGATGGGACCGTCAGGGTTTCTTCTTGGAGACACAGGGAGCTTATATAAGGGAAGTGTTTAGAGCAGTGGATCTCAACCTTCCTAATGCTGTGACCCTTTAATACAGTTCCTTAAGTTATGCTGATCCCCAACCATAAAATTATCTTTGTTGTTACTTCATAACTGTAATTTTCTACTATTATGAATCATAATGTAAACATTTGTGTTTACATCTTAAGCAACCCTTGTAAGAGAGGAATTTGACCCAAAGGGATTGAGACCTACAGGTTGAGAACCTTTGGTTTAGCGAGTTCTGAAGGAGAGGCCATGAGGGTGAGGCTGGGGCCTGGCCTCTTCTTCTCCTTCCCTGTGTGCCTTTGGGTAAGTCTGTACCCCCTCTGGCCCCAGTTTTGCCATCTGTAAGATGGGGGTTTTGGTCTGTACCAGCCGTTTACTGGACCCCTTCCCTGATTCTATAAAAACCTGAAAAGGGGGTAGGTCTGGGGTGTCCCTGGGGTCTGAGGTATTGAGGGGGTAGGAGGCAGATGTATTTGCTGTTGTCTACTGCAGCCAGCACATTCATTAAGCATCTCTAAGATGAATGCACCCCCCAGTTCACCTGGCACACGAGCCTCGGGATTTATTTCTTCCTGAATGGTATCATCCATCATGCCGGCTCTATTGCCAGCAGGTACAGTCAGCTCCCACCTGAGCTCCTGCAGGCCAGGGGCCTGGTATTTTCCAGACAGAGCTCCCCTCCCTCACAGGAGTGCTCCTGTAACCTGACCGCCCTTCACATCAGTGATGTGGGGTTAGGTCTGCCTTTTAGGTGTACCCTAAATCAGACCACAGATACAGGGTCCTCATTGGGCTATGAGGACAATCAGAGCTGGCTTCTTGGAGGAGGTAGCAACATCGGTTTTCAACCTAAAAAACAGTTCGGCAGGGATCAGACAGGGAGAGGAGGAGTTGCTTATGGCATGGGTTGAGGGAATGGTGGCCCCATGTAGTAAACTGGAAGATACTCTTGGTTCACATCTACTTATGGGGGGTTCTAGGCAATGCTTGTGGACTGACTGATGCTCTCCCCTGTCCTTAGACTCTTTTGTTTCTTAGTTTCTTAGGCCTAGGTGCTCTATATCTTCCCAGGTGGCCCTGGAGCCATCCGTGGCCATATACTGCTCTCCATTCACACACAATTGTTTGTCCATCTCCCCACTCCCACCCCATCCCAATCTCTGGTAGATGCACATGAAGTGTGGTAACTAGGTGAACTTGAAAAACCACTTTTTTGTGTGTGTGTCTCAAGACCCCTTTCAAGTTGGCCCAGCTTCCTGTATTTGAGATGACTGTCAGAAGGTCTGGCTCATAGCCACTCATTATGGTGCATGCAGGTCCCCTCCTCCGCCTTAGGAGGGGTCTCCAGGCCTCACTCTGAGGAGGGCATCTGAGGGGTCTCCCATTGATGACCATCTCAGTGGGGTGTGGCAGTGGGTCTGGATATTAGTGGGATGTTTAGAAGGCAGGAAGACTTGGCCCAACTATGGGTCATTGGTTGGAGGGTCCAGAGCAGCTGTCCAGCTGTGCAGCAGCTGTCTAGCCATGCATCCTAATGGCAACATTTACCAGCTCTGTGTGCTCGACCTTGTTGGAGAAGGCATTAAGCCCCTGTCTTGATTCTGCCATGAAAGAGTCTACACTGCAGTGTTGCACTGGTTGATGAGACCATGCTTGGGAAGTGCTTGATCAGTGCTAGCTATGGAGTAGCTTGGAAATCTGGCAATCACAGTGGACTAGGGTGTGGCCTATGGCTGGGAACTGGTTGCTAAGGAGGCTCAGGGTCCAGGCTGACACGTGCTTGATTCCAAAGCTCTGCCTGGGGCAATCCCAGTGTCTACCGAGGCTTCTGGTGTCCCGCCAGTGTTGTAGCCTCCCATGGGGAGTTGCTGGACCAGGCTTTGCCCACAGACTTCTCTTCTTAGGCTTGACCTTGCTTGGGCAAGACCTTCTCTCACCTGTGGGTCCAATGGGACCCAGAGCACTGGGACCACACACAGGAGTTCCGAAACACTTTGCTGTTAGCTCTATGGTTTGGTAGGAGAAGTGAAGCTGCTTGGTTGCTCCCAGGACCCTAAGCATTCACTGCACAAGTCCACTGTTGTGTGTCCAATTGGGAGGACCCCAACCCTGACTCCCAGAAGCACTCCTGCAGCCCCCCCTGATGTCCACCCAGTGTCTGACCTGAAGCTCCTCTCCCAGGAGCTGAAAATTTGCTGCTCGCTGCAGTGGAAGCAAATCTCAGCCTCTTTTCTGCATCCAGCGTCCTCCCAATGCTTGTTAGGTGAGACTGGTTCCATGTCTGTGCCTCTACTTTCATAGAGAACTGTCATTTGAATGTGGAAAGACTCTGAAGGTGAGAGAAGCAAAGTTGTTCCCCACTCTGCCCCAAATGGGCTCTGCAGGAACCTTGGCCTGGCCTCTTTGTACCCTACTCGTCCCTTTAGAAAGGCACAGGTAAGCTGAGCCACGGTGGTGCACATCTTTAAGCCCAGCACTTTGGAGGCAGAGGAGGCAGATCTGAGTTCAAGGCCAGCCTGGACAACAGAGCGAGTTCTAGGACGGCCAGGGCTACACAGAAAAGAGGAACCTTGTCTCAAAAAGCAACAACAACAGCAGGAACAACAACAACAAAAGGAAGGCATGCAGGCACAGGGCATAGGGCACGGGGCACAGACTAGGGATCCCGGGCTAGGATGGCTGAGCTCTGATTCCCCTTGTTCCAAAGTCTGGACCCCTTCGTGTCCGTTTTCACCACCTGGAGGTGGGAGTTACACTCCTATTTTTACACAGGATATGGCGGCACCCTCTGTCCAACCCCTAAGGAGCTCTGGGTGCTTGTTCCTGGAACAGGTGGGCAAATGTGCCAAAGGTAAGCTAGTGATGAATGGAGAGAGATGGCAGGATGAGGGAGGGGAGGAGACTAGAGGAAAAAGGGGAACCCTGCCTCTCCTCCAGGAACCCCTTCTAGCTAGGGAATGGGCTAGTGCAGGCAGCAGAGGCTGGAAGCTCCACAGAGCTCCCTCTGGCCGCTGAAGTGCTCAATCATCTGTCCCTTTCCTACAGGCGAAGGAGGCTCTGGCCCTCCTCATATAGCCCTGAAGGGCTTCCTCTAGTCCCTCACCATGCCCCAGGCTCTCTTGTGAACCTGTGGGGTTCAAAGGATGGGCTGGCAGCAAGGGGCTCCTTATGTGGGGACAGCTAAAACTGGCCACACTTAGCCACCAGGGCAGTTCTTTGGTGGCCAGCTTCCCTCCGGTCTCTGCCAAAGGTAAACCTTCAAGTCCCTGTCTCCTTCAACAGCATGTCATCCTTGGAATTAGTTTTCCTTGACTATGTCGTGACCTCATCTTATCTCGTGGGCTGAATACAAGTTCAGAATTTCTAGGTTTTCTGGCTGGGATCTGTGTGGCTTCTCTGTCCTGTTTGGTTACAGTAGTTTGCTTCCTTGCCTTCACACAGACCTGGGTTCAATTCTATCCCCACCATGAGCAATTCAACATGTCCTTGGTTAGTTGTTCTGACTCAAGCCTCAGTTTCCCCCTCAGCAAAGCGAGATATAGGCACCCATCTCAGAGAGCTTCTCAGAGGGCAGGCAGCCTACTGACAGTGCAAAGGCTCTCTGTGTCTGCCTCTCTGTGAATTGGCTGCAAGATTCTGTGTGGAGAGCTTGGGCCCCTTCCTAACTCAGAGGCTTCTAAAACTATGTCTAGTCCCCTAACACTTGGCAGCCCCTTTGGCCTGGTCCAACCTGGCCTGGAGAGTGGTTCAGCTAGGTTGGCTAGATTCCCTGGAGCAGACCCTCTCTTTGGACCAGTTATGCAGTTACCCCTGTACCATGGTGCCTTCTTCCCAATGTAGGGTCCAAACTGCTCTCTCCCTCTGCCTTACCAGCCCCGTTCCTTTCTCTGAACCCAGGGCTCCTTCAGGCCTCCATGGTCTCTGATTCTGCTGAGGTCTTGGCAAGTTTTTCAGGTCAGCATGGATGCCTGAGCTTCTGCTCCCAGAAGCAGGGCTTGGCTGGTTTGCACTGGTTCCTGAACCTCCAGGTCCCTTGCTGCCTGCAGTCCCCAAGAGGTTGCAAAGGGAAGCTGAGGTGGGAAGGTGCTTGCCTGTAGAACCCACAAGGTCAGATTGTTTGGTTCTTATTGCCAGTAGGGGTTCCTGTGGGGAGCACAGGCCACAGACCTTCCTGGGTGGTCAGATCTGCTGCTTGTGGGATTGCAGGGGTCTGGGATGAGAACATCTTGGAAGGGGAGTTGGAGGTTTTCCTGGGTCCACAGCCCTTGGTTTCCCCTGTATTATGGGTCACAGGGTGCCAGAGATTAAGCTGGTCCTCAGAGTCTAAGAGCAAAGGATTGAAAACCAGAGAAGTTTCCTGACATCCATTGAGATAAGGGCTACTACCAAAGAAGCATTTAACTGCATTGTGAAAGGTGCACTGGGTTTAACAAGACCTGGCAGGCAGAGGGCATGTGAATGAGGCTTTGAGTACTAACTAAATTGTGGATCTGTTCCCTTCTGCAAGTGGAGAGCACCAGGTGAGGGACCCCACTGAGTTGCACACTCCCCATAACACTGGAGCCCTGCTCCTGCCCAGCCTGTTTCTCAGTACAAAGACACTTCCTCAGGGAGGTCTTCCTTGATTGCTGTCATACACTGGGTGCTCCCTGGCCCTTCCTGCAGACCTCTTTCCACTGTGGTCATTGGTTGATGGTTGCCTTTGTCACCAGGCTTTCTTTATAAGGTTCTTTAGGTCAGGGGTCTCAGGGCTTGGTACTTCCAGCTCCAGCCCAGTGCTTGGCACAGAGTAGGTACCTACTGAACAGCTATGTGAAATGGGCAGGACACCAGCTGAGAAGCTGCCAGGAAGAAAGAGGTGGGGCTGAGGGCTGAGGGGACCCCAGTGAGGTCCGGGTGAGCTGGGCTCCTTTGTGTCATTAGGAAGCTCTTTAAAGAGCTGTTACAGGAACAAAAGCCACACAGCTGCCAGTGCCTCAGTGGGCGGTTGGCCTGCTGAAGAGCCAACTCGTCACCCCCCTAGGCAGGTTGGTGACTCTGGGGAGTGGAGCCAACCATGAGGCTGGGGGCTGTGGGAAGCAGGACCATTGGTGGGCCCAGTCCTGACCTCACCAAAAAATTTTTTTTCAAACCTGCAAAAGAAAGAGGATATTTTTAACCTTGTTCCATGAAGGCATCCTAGGGGAGCCAGGGGTGGGGGAAGCAGAAGCCAACGTGTGTGGGGGGGCAAGGGCAGGTCTGGGGGCTTCTAGAAAGCCCCTGAGAACAGCTTTTCCCCCCTTTGTCCCCAGCCCTGTTAAATTTTTTAAAAGCTCCAAACAGCAAGAGGGACAGTGGAGTTCATTATATCGAGTTATCTCCTCCGTTTCAGGCGAAGATCAATCTTCTGAGTCTTGCAGCTCCGAGGGGGAAGGGAAGAGAAATAAAATGGGAGGCGAAGGAAAAAAAAAACTCCCTGGACCAATTTCCGCTGGCTAACACGATTACCCGGCTGCCTGGCAGCAGCGCCAGCTGTTGGCAGGCATGCTGGTCCCCCGCCAGCCTCACTCAGCTGCCGGCTGCCCCAAGGCTCCCTCCTGAGCAGGGTGGGTTGGCAGGTGTGAAAGCCCCACATGCCCCTTGGTTGGGGCTGCTGAGCCTGGCATCCCAGGGATGCTGCAAGCCCCACTGGTACCTGCCGACATCCATTGCTCAGCCTATGCCACAGTCCAGGCTGTACCCAGTGTCCTGCCATGATGAGTGTGCCCTCTGACTCCTTCCCAAGGGAGACTTCTTCTTCAGAGAGTAAAATCACAGAGAGCTGGCTCCACTAATTTATTTATTCATCCGCTCATTCATTCATTCATTCATTCACTCGCTCAACAAATAGTCCCTGAGCATTCACTTGGCAGCACACAGTCCTCACATATTCAGACACAAAAACGATGTCTGTAGTCTGTGTTGAGAAGGGGACAGACAAGGGACAGGGACATACATACACAAGCAGGACAAGCTCAGGTGGAATAAATGCTCTGAAAGTGAGTGGTTGGTGTGTCCAGGCATATTGCTCATGGGAGGAGGGGAGGAACTCCATCTGAGAGGGGGGCTTTGCACTCAGAGGAATAAGATATCTGAAGCCTGAGGCTGGCCCAGCTGAGGGAGGACAGAGGCCATGGTGGTGGGAAGGGAGTTCTGAGAGTGGAGCAGGCCCCAGAGGCTTTAGTAGGAGGTTGCTGGTGTGGGACAGCCACGGCAGTCATGACTCTATTGTGGGGGTTTGAACTGTTGTCCATGTGAGGTGCCCAATTCCAGCAGGGCAAAGGCAGCATGGGGCAGAAGGTGGCTGAATAGTCAGGGCTTGGATGTGTTTGAGGAAAAAATTGATAATGGCTGCTGATGGCTTGGGTGTGGGTGTGTGGGATAAAACGGACTCAAGGTGGAGGGAGATGTAATTTTGGGTTAAAAATGAAGTGTTCTGGGTTGGACAGGGCCTTTAGGAAGAGTAAGTAGAAGTGACGGATTGGCTTGTAGCTCTGGAGCTGGGCTCGGGAGACTGGGGCTAGCATGAGGGAGCTGGAGGCAGAGCTGTGTATAAAGCCCAGAACTGTGAAACCGGGCAAGGAGTGAGTAGTCAGGAGAGGGACGAGGGCCCGTGGATACTGTGGCCACTTCCGATGTTTGGAGAGGGAGTGGCCAGAGGAGGTCAGTCCTGGGAGGTCAGAGGTCTCCACATGGAAGAAGCCATCAGCACATCAGATGCTGTCCAGATCTTGGGGACCAGGGCCTAGCTTTCTGGGCATCTTGATATGACTGTCTTGTGGAGTGGAAGGGACCTTGCAGCTCCAGAGAGGGCTGCAAGACACTAGCAGGAACCTTAGAGCAGACAGTTGAGAATTCTCCCTCCCTCTCTCCCTCCCTCCCTCTCTCCCTCCCTCCCTCCCTCCCTCCCTCCTTTCCTCCCTAACTTTTCCTTCCATCTATTTCCTTTTAAGCTCACTGATTTCTAGAGTTTTTTCCCCCCAGCAAAATGGAGATGTCATCTCAGATGTTACTGGATCTTGGTGAATAGGAGTCTCACTGTGTGGCCATGGCTGCCCTGGAACTCACTCTGTAAACCAGGCTAGCCTTGATCTCACAGAGGTCTGTCTGTCTCTGCCTCCTGAGTGTTGGGATTAAAGGCATGCATCCAGCGGAACTAATCTTAAGTACATGCTCCCATGGGGAATTAGATAGCAGTATATCAGCACAAATAAGTTTTTGGAGGGCACTTTGGCAACAAGTAGAAAAATTTAGAGTGTTTATATCCTTTGATTAACCCTTTGGAACTTGCCTAGAGAAATGCTTACATATGCCCACAAGGATGCAGGATTCTCCACACACCCACCACCCAGTAAATAATGTTTGAAATAAAAAGTTGGAATCCTTCAAGCATACATCCTTGGGGTTCCTGGTCATCTGTTGAGAGTGTGCCCCCTTGTGGAGGAGCACAGTGTAGCGTGTGTGGAACTCCCAGACTCCTTAGCAGTGTCTGCCAGCTCTCTAACCAGAAGCCCTTGGGTAGCACAGGGACCATTCAGCACTCCAGTATCCCCTAGAGTAGTGGTTCTCAACCTTCCTGATGCTGCGACCCTTTTATACAGCTCCTCGTGTTATGGTGACCCCCAACCACAAAATTATTTCCTTGCCACTTTATAACTATAATTTTGCTACTGTTATGAATCATAATGTAAATATCTGACAGGTGGCACCCAAAGGGTTCACAGCGCATAGATTTAGAACTACTGCTCTAGAGAATAACCATCTGAGTGGCATCGTGTCAAAAGCGTGCTGTGAAGACCGGCAGGGCTAACACGTGGTGCTCTCAGCCAGATCGGGTGCTGAGCGAAGACGAGCAAAAGTTGATGCTCTGTAAGACATGGAAAGATCTGTAATACATTGTAGAAGAACCCAGGAGCTATGAACCCCAGAGTAGACCCATGTGTGCAACTCTCTATGGGTGCACGTGTACTCCAGAGTAGACCCCGTGTGTGCACCTCTCTATAGGTGCACGTGTACCCCAGAGTAGGCCCCGTGTGTGCACCTCTCTATGGGTGCACATGTACCAGAGTAGACCCCGTGTGTGCATCTCTTCACAGGTACATGTGTACCCCTGAGTAGACCCCTTGTGTGCACCTCTCTATGGGTGCACGTGTACCCCAGAGTAGACCCCGTGTGTGCACCTCTCTACAGGTTTACATATACCCCTAGAAAAGGAGTTTGTTTATTGTACTTGAATAATAAAACAATACTCTGTAATAATGGAAATTTAGATTTTTGTTGGTTTTGTTGTTGTATGTTTGTTTGTTTGCCTTGAGACAGAATTTCTCCATCAGCCCTGGCTGTCCTGGAACTCACTCTGCAGACCAGCTGGCCTTGAACTCAGAGCTCTGCCTTCTTCTTCCTTTGGGATTGAAGGTGTGCACCACTACCACCTGGCTTGAAAGTTTAGATTTTTATCTCCTCCTGGAAGTCTTCTAGGTCTGCACCAGCCCAGAGCCATCTATTGTCAGATCTGTTTTGAATGCCCACCCTCACTCCCACCCCGATGGCTGCTTTGAGCAATATGTGCACGTGTGTGCGTACGTGCATGTGTTTGTGTTTGTGTGTGTGTGTGTGTGTGTGTGTGTGTATTCTCAGCCTATGAACTTCTTAGGTCTAGACTATATACTTTGCAGGTACATGTTCTAGGTACATACAACTAGAGACATGTTTAAAAACAGGAGTTGTTCAAATGGGACCCCAGATGGCAATACCAGCACCCAGGGGAAGCTACTTGAAATGCAAATTCTCAGGCTCACCCAGGACCCATTGCTCAGAAACTTCAAGGGTGGCAGCAAGCTGTGTTTATTCAAACCCTCTGGGGATGGATGTACCTGCTTATACTGATAGGCAAAAGGCCAGCCCAGAGTCACAGAGTGAGCCAGTGACATAACTGAACTGGGCTGGGTCAGGGTGCCAGGCATATGTGGGTCCTCGTGTTCTATTCCTGCCAGTTCTTTTGGGTCCCATTGGGCCATGGCCAAATCTGGCCTTGAAAGGCAATTTGAGGACCAGCCCTTTGTGTCCAGGCACCAGACAACCGTCCTTGCTGCTGTGGGTAGTCCGGTTGAGGTGGGGTGGGGTGGGATGGGGTAAGGTGGGGGCTGCTCTCCTAGTCTAGTTCACAGATCTCAGGACACATGTGGAGCCTGCACTGGCCTGAGCAAGCCCTCAGGTCCCAGTCAGCAGCAGCTCTGACCTGATACTTGTTTTACTCTGTGAAATGGACCCAGCATCTTTGCTTAGCCTCTCCTGCCTCCTCTGCCCCTGGGCATGGCAAGTCCAGGCTAAACAGAGAGCTTGGGTGAGGCAGATTGAAGGGTAGGTCTGGGTGTCCGCTCACCTCTTCCCTGATGTTTCTCTGCAGGAGTCCTGCTAAGGAGCTCTGAGCCTGGAGTGAGGCCTGACAGAGGTGAGCCATCAGCCCCTGTTGTCCTTTCTCCTAAAGGCTGCCTTTGCTTCCTCAGCCATGTTGGGGCTGGGAGGAGTTGCTGAGTTATTGAGTGAAGAAGAGGGAAAGGTTTGGGAATCAGCTTGGGGTAGGAAGGTGGCTCACAGACTACCGAAGCTGGGCTTATGGGGAATCAGAGCCCTTTGGGAGAGTCAGGACAGCAGCCAGCAGCAAGGCGAGCTGTGAGTTAAGAATAAGCCAGGTGAGTAACTTGGGCCTGGCAGACACTGGCTTTGTGGGTGTTGGGGGGGCAGGACTTGAGCTGAAATCAGTAAGCACTTTGAGGGTTCCATTCTCTTTCTCACGATCACTACTGGCCTGGGGTGAGGCAGAGCCAACAGATTCAGGGCAGACACCGAGTCCCTCTCCGGACCCCCAGGACATGCCTGCACAGTTTTTTAATTTAATTTCCCATCAGAGCCTCAGTGTGCTGCTGAGACAGCCTCACCTCTACATGGTAAGGCAGCAGAAGAGGCTACAAAGTATGATAAATCCCAGGCCCCACAGCGCTGGCAAGGGTCACTAAGGTCATGAACTGAGGGTCAGGTTTAACACCTCTCTGTGACCCTCCCCGCGCTCCATTTTCTGGTGGGTCAAAGGGGACTTCTGAAAATTAGTCCTCCTGGATGTTACTCTGTGTAGAGAAGACCATGCACATAGTTGGTGCTCAATAAACGGTAAAACACACACACCAGTTGCTAAGCAACTGAGATGTGGGGAGAGAATGATGACCTGAGGGTCAGGGAAAGCACAGTCTTCTGCAGCTGAGCCCTCTGCCAAGGCCTATCACTTCAGAGCAGAGATTCACTCTGTGGAGGGATCCAGGCTGACTGCCTGGAGGAGGGGCAGTAATTGTTACTAATTTGCATGCTCAATCACTTCTTTTTAAGTCTTCAAGAAACCTTTCCAGACTTTAATTAGCTCATTCGTCTTAGCAACAACAATCTTGGAAAGGAGCAGTTTGTTCCTTTCTTAGAGGTGGGGGAGTCAAAGCTGTGGGTAGGGAGACGGGAGCCAGTGGTGCGGTAGACTGCGGCCTGGATCCTATTCCTAGTGTGGAGTCACAGGGGGTGTGTGGCCGCTGGGGCTGTCAGATCCTAGAGAGAGTGGGGGTGTACAAGGGATCAGGCCACAGTCATCAGGGCTCTTCTGCCCTTCATGGATGTGACCTCTTACCTCTCCTTTGCATTTGGACCCTGCCAGCCCTTCCTGCTGTGGTATGCCTCCTCTGATAGGGCATTTTGTCTACCTTGTTTGATAAGCCACCCTTGGTGTCCCCTCCTAGGGTGGCTGAACAGCCCAGCCCTGCTTAGTTGGGTGCACTTACGCTATCAGTACTTGTCCTGGGTAGGGCTGGCGGTGGCCACTATTTATTGGAAAGGGTGGAAATGGGCAGGGAGGTCACTTGAGGAGCATGCAGATATGTGGGATTTGGAAAACATGGCTATCGTGTGGGGCAAGGGAGCAGGGAAGAGGTGGGTTCAAGTCTACGGTGCTGTCAACATTGCTGGATATGGCTTCCGAGCAATTAGTGGGCTGGCCCCACAAGACCTCTGAGATAGAGAAGACTGCATGCTGGACAGTGCCCAAGTGAGCATGTGTGTGCGAGTGGGCTGAGGGAAGCCTGGGAAGAGGTACTGTAGGAATCCAGGAGTGGTTACATGAGCATGAGCTAGGGCAAGAGGCGACAGGTGGGCATGTGGGGTGTGCGGCTTCCCTCTGCAGTCAAGGCTCGGCCTAAGTTGTGCCAGGCTTGGACAGTGCTACGCTTTGGCAAAGCCACACAGGTTCCACAGAAGGACACACCTATCCGAGGGGACCAGAGTGTGAGGGTTTTGACAAAGGGATTTTGGTACAGACAGCTGAGCCCAGGAGGGTCAGCGATAGGATGTTCAGCTGGTGGGGTTGCTGGCACTCTCGAGCCCATCTTTGCTAAGTGGCTTTCCTGGCCTGACTCTGTGGGTGGGGCTGAGCTACTGACCTGAGACAGAGTCACATTCCCTGCTTGAACAGGAACAGAGCAGCGGAGGAGGGCGTCAGGCCAGTGAGCTACATTTTTAGCTTTAAAAACTTATTCTGTGTCTGCTTCAAATGCTGCTTTCTTTTTTTGGTTTTTACCTCAATTCCCCCATCCCAGCAGGGAGACCCCATTGTCCTTTCCTGACAGGCTTTTCCAAGGTCTGGGGGTGGGGTAATGGAGGGGCATCTGAGATACACAGCCCAGAGGGGAGTCCTCAGGCTCTGGGCCTGACTTCTTGGCTTCATACCATCATCACTTAGAAGCTGGGTGACCTTCGGTGTGTTTCCTAGAGTCTCTGTGCAGCAGTGTTGAGCAAGAAGTCTTCTGTGATTGGGTGTCTGCAACAGAGCTGTTGTCACTACCAGCACTGTGACTGTGGCTCCCTTCAATAGGTGGGCAACAGGGTCTGTTCAGGAAGGAGTGAGGGATGTGTGTCATCGCCCTGGGTAGCATGGTTAGGGTGGGAAGGTGGCTCTTGCCTCTCTGCCTCCCTCTTGATGTCAGTTACTAGGAAGCTTCCATGAGCACTGCTAAGCAAGAGATTCATGGCGTGCAGTTGGACAGCACTTGTCCTTTCAGATGCAGATGTCCTCAACCAACAAGGGAGAGGTGGACAAAAGGATGGAGTCTGGTGGCAAGATGAAGAGACTCCTTTTTGTGGATATAGAGAGGTGTCCCTGGTGATACTAAGGTGGGGCTGAAGGCTCTGACCCACCGAGGAGGGAGAAGAGGGGACAAGAATGACACATTTCATGTGCCATCCAGTCTGGGCTCTTCACACATCATTATCCCTCATGTGGTAAGGGTTTCCCAGATGTATAGTGGGGATGCAGTATTGGGAGGGTGCTGACCCCAAGGGCAAAGAGTGTTGAAGCCATCCAGGTCCTGTGCTTCAGGGCCCCAGGAACAAACACAATTTTCACTTCTGGCTCTAGGTGTCCCAGATAGTTACCTGCATAGGTGGGGACGGACCTAGGTGTGGGGGTATGCTGTTTCTCCTCAGCAGGGAGCACTGAGCAGTGGGCAGCTTTCTTCCATCTTCTACAGTATGAACCATGAGTAGCTCCCACAGCCTAGCCTGGTACCTGGATCCTGTGTGCTCTCCCTGTACCTGCCTCCTCATCCCACCCAGGCCCTCACCACCTGTCTCCCATGGAGAGACAGGAAGATGCAGTAGGAGAATAAGCGTTGTTATGGCAGTGTCGAGTGTCAGGTGTGGCCAAGCATCTTTCTCCTGCCACCTTCATTCTGCAGCAGAGGAAATTCAGACCAGAGGAGTAGTCACACAATTGACCTGGGTGGTGGGGGCCACTGCAGTCCAGGTCTGGCTTTGCCCTCTGGACAGTCCCTGGAGTCTCTGACAGGCGAGAACCTCACCCCAGCCATCTTTCCCATTTCTGCTGTGGCCAGGCTCCAGAGAGGCACCACACACACATTATATTAGCTTCCCTACCACAGGCCCCTTCTGACCCGTGTTACAGATGTGTAAGGTGAGGCCAGGAAGGGACTCAGGCTTTTCTGAAGTCAGGTTGTCATTCATCCTCCTGACCTGCTACTCTAGAGAATCTGGTGACAATCTGGCCAGTCCTTCCACTGCTACAAGTGATGTATATGTGTCCCATTCTACCCCAGGTCTGGGGACTGCCTATGCACCTGGAGAGAAGGGGGAGCCAGGCCGTGTAAGCAGGTAGAGGCAGGGTCAGCCTCTACACTCAGGGGAGAGATGCAGGGGCACTACCTGTCTTTCTGCTGTCTGAACCACCAAGGTGACATAGATAGCTGCTAAGAACCTGGCCTGTGCAGGCAGTTGTGTGCCCTCTGGTGTATGATTTGAAGCCTCTGCCTCAGTTCCTCTATCTAAAAGGGAGGATGAAAGTAGTTCTGCTTTGTAGGCCTGTAAGAAGGTTGTTCGTCAACTTAGGGAAGCAAAAACAGAATTCCAGAGACCAGACAATGTGTGCCTCTGTGCCTGTCTGTCTGTGTCTGTCTGTCTCTCTCTCTCTGTAGTATCTGTGTAGGCATAAGCACTCTATACCTCTGGAGTCCAGAGGTCAATGTCAGGTGTATTCCTTGATTGCTCTCTATGATTTTTGTTTGTTTGTTTGTTTGCTGAGACAGTTTTCTCACTGAACCTGGAGCTATTTTGGCTGGGCTAACTAGTTACCAGGCTCCTGGGATCTGCCTATCTATCTCCTCTTGAAGTTTACAAAATACCGTGTCTGGCTTTACATGGGTACCGTGGAGCCAAACTCAGGTCCTGATGCTCGCACAGCAAGCACTCTACCCATTGAGCCACCTCCCCAGTCTGAGACTAGGTTTTTTTTTTATCAAGAAAGAAATAGTTGAGCCTGTTAGCACAGGCCTGTAATCATAGTTGTTTAGAGGCTGAGGCAGGAGGATCATGAGTTGAAAGCCTGAGTGAGTCCAGGTCAGTCCAGGCAATTTACTGTCTCAAAATAAAATAACATTAAAAGGGCTGTGGCTATAGATCAGTAGATGAGTGCTTATTTATCATGTATGAGAGCCCTCGGTTAATTCCCAGCACCAAAAAGGGGGGGAACGTCTATTTTCTATAGTTCTAGAGGCTATCATGCCAAAACTGAGGGGGCTTGGAGACTGGAGATAGCATTCAGGGGTAGATTACTTGCCTAGCATCTGGATTTGAATTTCTAGAATAAAAACAACATACACACCCAAGATCGTCTCTTCTGCTGTGTCATCCGGCAGAGCCATCCAGAAAGGCACGTGCTCACGACTATGACAACTCCCAAAGGCTCCGATTCCACACTGTTGCTTTGGGGATCATTGCCAACATGGGTACTTTAGGGACCCATCCAAGTCACAGCATTCCCTTCTGGCTTCCCAAATCCATGTTTTTCTTATAGGAACAGTACATTTTCTCCATCCCAAGACCCCAACTTGTTTCCCTTTCTCCTCCAAAGTGCAAAGCCCAGTGTCCCTTGTGTCAGACATGGACAAGACACAGGGGACAACCCATCCCAAGGCAGCATCTTCCAGCCCTGGAAAGATCAAGCAAGTGACCCACTTGCTGTGACAGTCAGGTCTTGAATGGACAGTACATCACCAAAAGGAGAAATGAGCATAAAGAAGCCACTGGTCCCAAGCAAGTCCAAAAGCCACCAGGAAGTCATCCTTCCATTTTCAAGTTGGATGGTAATCTCCTTTGATGTCACTTGCCACATCCTGGCCACGCCAGGGCAGGGCTTGGGCCTCCAAAGCTTCAGGTAGCCTTGTCTGGATAGCTTTGCTCCAACCAGCCAGCCACCCTCACAGGATGGTGTCTCATGGCTGTGGCTTCTCCAGGCTGGGGCTGGCTGCACTCTAGTGGTCCTTTGATCCTAGGTGGTTGGAAGCTGCCTCACTGCCTCTTCTTTTGTAGGCATTACCTGAATTTTAGTTCTCTGGGGGCTTTACCTTTGTGACTGATCTCTGCTGGGTGCCCATGGCTTTTGCAAAAGCTTATGACTTGTAACTTCTAAAGTGGCAGGTTGAGCCATACCTGGGTCCACTGGAGCCAGGACTGGGACAGTCATCAGGTTTGTACTGATATTTGGGTAGAGGAGTCCTGCGGTAGGGAAAGGCTGTGATTGCTGAAGCACCTTTCTGGTCCTTATTGTCTCTAGGGACAGATCGCCACTACCCCTAACAGTCTCACAGGGTCACTTAGCCACTCCCTCAGCGCTCTTTCCCAAACGTGCTTTCCAGGCTCCAGCTGCCAGGTTGAAGAGTCTCAGGTTTACTCCTGCCTCCCTCTGGATGCTCAGTTACTGCCTCTTCCTTCCTGCACTCTACAGCATGATCCATCAGACACCAAGCAGAGCCCTGAGCACTTTGGTGCTCTTACTTCTGCTGAACGTCATAGTCCATTGTCCTCAGGTCCACCTCCCACAAAGTCCTAGGACACAGACGCAATGCAAGTCCTTACTGTAACCAGGGTATATTTCCTCTTGTTCCAGAACCTCCTTCCCCGCCCTCCAAGTTCCCAGCAGAATGGTTCTTCCCAGCCACATTCTGTAGCACGTGTCTCCATTCCTCTCCTCCTCTTCTGTTCACTCTTCATGGTGATGAAGGCCTTTCCTGGCCTCTTCCTCTAAACCCTTGTGCCTTCCTTCTCCTCCAGTCCAAAGTCACTGCCCCATCTCAGCTCTGTCAGGGAAATGCTCCACCTTGCTGGTACTGTCTGTCTTAGTCCATTTAGTGACATGGTCCCAGAGTAATTCAGAAAAAAAGAAGTTTCTTTCTTACATTTCTAGGGTTTCGGAGCCTGAGGTTGGAGGGACTGTGCCTGAGGAAGGGCTCCTTGCAGCCTCACCCATCATGCACAGGCAAGTGCACACCTGACGCTGCACATGTCATATGCACCTGGTGAGCCTGGAGCTGTCAGAGGTGCTCTCAGGGCTATAGACTATCATACGGTGAGCACAGGGGTCCTCCTGGCTCATTTGTGTAACTAGACATGGAACCCGCTATAACCTCCTTTCATCCACCTGACTCTTGCCCGATATATCAGCCCTAGATTTCCTATTACCTGACCCAACAGCTGTCCATGAGTCTGGGGTAGGGATGGAGGACCGACATTTCATGTATTTAGTAACTGTGTGTTTGGGGGATATGTGTATATGTGTGAGGAAGTGCTTGCCTGTGTGTGAGCATGTAAAGGCCAGGGGTCTACCCTGGGTGTCTTCCTCTGGTGCTCTCTACCATATTGTTTTAGACGGCGTCTCTCATTGAGAACTTGGAGCTCACCATTTTGGTCCATCTGGCAGGCCAGGGGTCCCCTAGGAGCCACCTGTCTTTGTGACCACTGCTGGTGCTGGCGTTACAGGCATGTACCACCATATCCAGCTTTTATGTGGGTGCTGGGGACCCAAACTCAGGTCCTCATGCTCATGCAGTGAGCACTCTACCCACGGTTCCCACACATTTATTTATAGCCATTTTATGCCATTGTGTATTTGTGAAGGTTTCCAAGCACATGTGTGACGATGCAAAGATAGACGCAGTCTGCTGTAGAGAAGAAGACCGTAACAGAGAAAATGGACATCGGAACATGGACTTATGGAGTAGGACGCTGGCTGTGATTTTTGGGGGCCAGGGTGAAAAGGGAAATAGGGGTTATGTGTTCGTGTTGCCCAGAAGAGAAGAATGGCATAGAGACCCCAAGAAGGATGGGGCTTCCTAGGAAGAAGGGCTGCTGGGGACAAGGACATGGCAGGAAACTGCCAGCCCTGCCCTACTGACCACCGTGATAGCCTGAGCTGTGGAGCGGGAGGTTTATGTTGCAGTCTGAGGCTGGGACAGGGCACTGGAGTCCTTGGATGGAGCTGGACGGAGACCTAGGTGGTGTTTTGTGATCTAGTCCCTGGCATCTGGGCCTGGGGAGGCAGGGTGTGGTGAGCACTGTCCAAGCAGGCACCCTCTGAGTTCTGGCTTGCTCCAAGAAGGAGGAAGCCCTTTCTCCACAGGGTACCCTGCTGCCCCAGGCAGAGCCCATCTGGCCAGAGGTGTGGGTAGGTCTTAGTTCCCAGTCCCCTGGCCCCTGACTCTGTCTTGCTTACCTAGCTGGACTTGCCCATCTGTAGCTTGGACTCAAGCCAGCTCTGCTTCTTTTCTGCCTTCATCAAGAACCTCTGCACTCCTCATAGCCTGGGTCTCGACTCCAGGCTCATACTGGCACTGGCTTGGCCCTCTCTATGTCCCTTTCATAGGTGTTCAGGGCCTGGATGAGCCAGCTTTACCTCCCCACTGGTGCTGAGCCCCTCAAAGGTTGGTGGACACCCCCCCACCTTCTGTCCAGTGCTATCTGGTGTGTGTGTGTGTGTGTGTGTGTGTGTTAAACCTTTCAAGGAAAGAGGGGCAAAGAGAATATACCATCAACATTATAGCAGGTAGGCTTCCAAGTGTTCAGAATGTCTTCCATATACTTGGCCAAGACCAGACCTCGAAGCAGCCCCGGAAAGTAGGACAGCAATGGCATAGCAACAGTAACAGCAGAGGCTTCCAGGCTCCTGCTGGGTGCCAGGTGCTGTTCTGAGCATTTCACAGATATTTATTGGCTTAATCCTCACCACACCCCGTGAGCTGTTATTACAGACGCACAGAGAGGTTAAGGAACTTACCTGAAGGTAAATCATCTGTAAGGGGCAGAATAGGGGTTTGGAATCAAGTGGCCTGGACTCAGTGGAAAGGGAAAAGGAAGGGGCCCACTTCTTAGGATGTCCTGGTACTTTTTGTAACTGACTTATCTCCTTTAGTTCAAGAGAAGCATAATGCCTTCAAAGTCCCTCCATATTGTGGCATATGACATGATTTTCTTCTTTTTAAAAGATACATAGTATTCTGTCCTGTGGGCACATCCACTGCTCGTCTGCTCACCCGCTGGTAAGCTGCTCCATCTTCCTGCCCCTCCCCCACTGCTTACAGTGTTACAGTCACGTGCCGCACATCCAGCTTTTACGTGGGTTGTGGGAATCAAGTAAACACGAGTGGGCAAATGTCTCTTTAACATCTTCTCTTAATTCTTTTGGATATCTAACCGGAGGTGAGATTGCTGGTTCTTTAGATAATTCTATTTGAAATTTTGAAGGCATAACCCCTCTGCTGCTTCCCAACTGCCTGCACTAATTTGTATTCCCACCAACAGTGTGCAAAGTTTGAATTTCACCACATCCTCGTCAGCTCTTGGCTAGCATTCTCCTCTTCTATCACCCCTGTTTTGTGTTTTTGAGACAGGGCTTCTCTGCATAGCGCTGGCTGTCCTGGGAATTTGCTTGGTGACCAGGGTGGCCTTGAATTCAGAGAACCGCCAGCCTCTGCTTCCTGAGTGCTGGGATTAAAGGCGTACGCCACCACTCCCACTTTAAAAAAAATGTTATTTGCTATTATGTGTATGTTTGTGTCTCTGTGTGTACATGCTTGTGTGTGTGTGTGTGCATGTGGTCATGGCACACATGCCATGGTAGTCGTGCTGAGGTCAGAGGACAGTTTTGTGGAGTCAGAGCTCTCCTTCCATTTTTATGCCAATTCCCAGGGCTGAACTCAGTTTGCCAGGCAAGCAAAGCAAGAACTTTTACCCTCTGAGTCATTTGGCTGGCCATCACTACTTCTTTTGTTTCTTTGGGTTTGTTTGATTTCAGAAGAAGTTCTCACATAGCACAAGCTGGCCTTGAACTTGCTATGTTTCGGAAGGTGAATTGAACTCTGGATCCTCCTGCTTCTACCTCCCACTGCTGGGTTATAGCTTCAGGCTGCCACGCCCTCCACAACCACAACACCCACTATATCTGGCTCTTTTCTTCCTTTTCTGAGTAGCAGCTTTTAGTATCATATCCAAGTTATCACCAAATCCAACTCGTAGATCTTGATCTACTGTCTTCTGGAAGTTCTATGGTTGCTGGTCATATATTTAGGTCTTTCATCCATTTTCAGTGGCCATCAGTGCTTGCTCATTCTTTTCCATGCAGTGTCTGTGCATCTCAATCCCTCCCTGATGGTGTGAGCCCTGCAAAGATGCAGGCTTTTCCTAGTCCCAAATGTCCACTGTCATGGGTGTGGACAGGAACTCTGTGACAGGGTAGAGGCCTTGGGAGGTTTTATGCAGGACAGCAGCCCAGAATCAACTGGACATTTCGAATAATGCTTCACTGAATAATGGTGAAGTCACACGACAGTGCAGAGTCCCGCACATACTATTGAGAGGTGGCTGGCTTTCATCTTGGTACTCAGCCAAGTCTCACAAACCAAGGGGAACTTTGTAGTCAGAAGAATGGTCTGTACTTGGGCTCAAAGGCTTGGGGTAGGAATGGGAGCAGGGCAGGTGGATGGCCACTGGCATTCCCTAGCTATGCTGTCCCGAACTGCCAGGTCTGCCACTCTCAGGCCATTGGCCATGACCAGGAATTTTCAAGCCAGCTGTTCAACACCGGAATCCGCATTTCATTAGAATTCTGGATTTCCCAGCTCTGACAGGCACAGACTCTGATGGGGCAGCTTGAGAAACAGGGTTCACAGGCTCTGCCTGTCACTTTCTGTACCTGGGCAGGCCTGTCCTTGCCAAGGTCTTCCACTTCTCCACCTGTAAAATGAGCATTGTTCCCTTAGGTATAAGGGTTAAAGAAGATGGTGTACTTAAATCTGTGCTAGTGGCAAGCACAGATAGGGAACTGACACTCCCAAGTGCACAAGTCTCTAGTCTGCTTGGGCCCTGTGACAGGAAGCTGGTGAAGCTCACTGACCCAACTCTGGAAGATCCACACTCAAGCTAGCTCTGGACATCCTGGAGCATCCCAAAGTCATGAGGATGTGTGAGGATGTGGTTGTGGGGTAGATCCCTCTGCCATGATACTCTACATAGTCAGGGTGGCCTATAGACAGCCCCCCGCCAAGGAGACCTAGCCTCCAGCTCAACTCTTCATTAATGGGCCACAAGGGCCTATCCATCACCAACCTAATATTTACCATTTGGGAGGCCGTGAGCATCTTGGAGACCTGCTAGATGGACTGCGGTAGGAGGCAGAAGCTTGACCACAGGACAGTCGCCTGTCTGAGTGGGGGTCTGGTCAAGGGGGGAAGTAGGTACTCACTGACTTGGAAACTCGGGGACCACTTCTCAGTTAGGATGCCCACTTCAGGGACATTCTGAGCTTGCCTCACTGGCTCCACAGTGACCTGTGCTAGCCTCATCTCCATTTTATGGACGACACAGGAAGGCACCCTTAGGCCGTCCCAGCTTCCCGCTTTCCCATGGAAATGACGTGGACCAGACAGACACATTTGATATGTTCGGGATATAAATGGTGCCATCTGCTAAGGAGGCTGGAGGATCAGAGGACTCCCAGAGCAGAGGAGGCCAGGTTTATTCCAGCCGGCTAAGGTCTCTTGCCCATTTCAGCCATTTGCCTGTCCTCCCTGAATCAAGCCTCTTGGACACTCCAGGCCTCGCAAAGAGGGGTCAACAGGGAGACAGCAGCCTCGTGTGCGCCCGAGGGTGCTGTCAGAGTTGAGTGTCTGTGGAAGCGGGCAGCACTAAGTGAGCACATGGTGACTGGAGAACGGGAGAACCAGGCCTCCTCTTCCCCTCTGCTCCTGCTCAGGGCTGAGAGTGGGAGAAGCCCTGGGCAGCTGGGTTTTGTGCCCACTATATATAGCGAGGCTCAGACACGCACAGCGGCTATTTCTGTGTTCCTCCTCCTACTGAGGCAGGGGGAGGGGAGAGAAAGTAGTCCATCTAAAAATATAACCGGGAAAAATATCACAGCGCTGAGCCGCACCCGAGATCTGTCTCCTTCTCTCGCCTCCGCCCCCGCGCCCCTTCTTACCTCACTGCTGCCTTGAGGGCGCCATCAGGCTGTGGCTCCTCCTCACCCCTTCGCAGCTTCCTGGTGCCCAGTGGGTGGGGTGGAGCTGGAGAAACTGAGGCCTAGAGAGGGATGGCTCCAGTAGTGAGCCACAGGTTCTCAGCGTTATCTTTTCTGGCCCCTTATGATTCCCCAGGGACAGTCTGCTGGCTGTGGCCTCAGAGGACTGGCGCCAGAGCTCTGCTCTAAGCCTCAGTTTCCCCTTAACGAAGAAGAGTAAATCTCTCTGTAGCAGATAAGTGAGGATGAAAGTGTAACAAAACATGCGGGACCCAGTCCCAGGCGCCATGACTGTCCCGGTATTCCCCACAGCCAGGGCCTGTCCCCTAGTGCCCAGAAGTGCAGTGACCACCTTGGCGTTCAGCGGGCAGCAACAGTTGTTGAGGATCAGAGTTGCCCAAGAAGGCAGGGGTGTGAGGTTATCCCGAGCTGCCTCAGGCTGTGCCCTGCTGTGTGATTGTGTGTCACCCATAACCTCCTCGGAAATGGAAGCGATGGTTCCTGGATCACACAGCTGAAGTGGTCGGTTGAGAAAAGAGCCTGCCCCCCACCACATATACACACCCTGAGCTCCCAAGTGGGCAGGTGTAGACACCTCACTTGCGGTTTCGCCTTCTCTGGATGTGGGACCCTCTGTTGCGTCTGGGAAAGCTCCCCGGCAGACCAGCCTTCCTGACACCGCCAGCGATGCTGTTTCTGCTCTCTGCTCTTGCCCTGGGAGGCTGGACTGAGCCCACTGGATGCACCCTGCCTTATTGAGTACCACTGGGTGTCCATGAAATGGTTGGGGTGGAAACGTCTGGGTGCAGCTCAAGGGCAAGCCAGGTTACTAACCCATGCTCCAGAGGTGAGCATCAGCTCCGGACCATGCTTGCTCAGCAACCTCTGCCCCCAGACTACATTTCTGCACACAAATAAATCAGTGTACATCGCTAAATGTCTTGAATAAAAAAAAATGGTGGCACACGTCTTTAATCCTAGCTCTCAGGAGGCAGAGACAGGTGGATCTCTGTGAGTTCAAGGCCAGCCTATTCTACATAGTGCATTCCAGGCCAACTATGGCTACATATTGATATTCTGTCAAAAAAAATCAATCAGCAACAACAAAACAATTTTACATTTTAAAAATAAAATGTTACCCCATATGTGTTACTTGATTTCCTCTTCAAACAGCCTTGAGGTAGGAGTCAGCATTTCCATTCTATAGATGAGGAAACTAGAGGCCCAGAGAGGTTTGGTGACTGGCCCTTGGTCACACAGCTGCTAAGTGGCCAACTACAGATTTGCTCATAGGCCACCAAGCTACAAACCCAATGATCCATTATCTTTTCTCCACCATACAGCGTGCTGTTCTGCCTTCTGCACTCCCAAAGAATTGCCCAGGGTGGGCTGAGAGCATGCTTTTGTTCCTGGGCCCACTGACAACGGGGTACAGCATAGGCTCAGCGTGGCTGTGTGACGTTAGGGCCACACTTGAGGTGGCTGTGCCACACAGAGTGAGTTGTCTTCTCAGGCCAATGCCGAGCGCTGCGGAGGCATTAACAAGCTATTTAAAAAGAGCTGACAACACAACTTTGCAGCCTCCTGTTTAAGACGTACTAAAAAATAAGCACCCTTCCAGGGAGGAAGCTGCAGCGGGGTAGGTGAAATATGGCCATGGTGTCATCTGCGAACGTGTTACCCTGAGGCCTGAGGTAGTGGCAGTGGGATCAGACAGCAGCCAGCTTCGCCCTTCCTGGGTGGCCCTGGAAGGTGCCAGGTGCTTGGTAAGCTAGTGGAACCATCGGCTCTGCCAAGGGAAGTGGAGGGCGGTCTGCAGCTTTAGAGGGATTTTATGGCTGTGGGAGGCAGAGGAGATTAACAGGCTGCAGGCTGTTCATTTCCCAGATGGAGACGCTGAGGCCCAGAGGGTGAAAATGCAAACTTGAGATGGTCCTAAAAGCAGCCCCAAACCTAGCCTGAGTCCAAGGGGGCCTGTTGCGACTCCCGTGCCTCCCTCCTGCTCTTTGTTTCAATTCAGACATTCCTGGGACCAGGATAGGCCTAGGGTTAGCCCAAGCCAAACACTGAGTAAACAACAGAGAACAAGCAAAAATACAATCAAACTGTCCAAAAAAAAATCATTAACTACAAATAGCATCAACAACAAACCAACACCATCTCTGACTCTGTGTGGAGCCACAGTCTCACGGACTCAGGGTAAATAATGTGGGCAGAGTTACAAGGATGCGTCTACCACCTAGGTACAGATATGAGGGGGTCTGAGAGGCAACCAATCAGGCCCAGAGAGTGGGAGGCTACTTGAGTTGGCAGCAAAGACTGTGCCTAGAGGGTGAGTGTGTGCTGAGGGTAGGAGGTGGGGCTGGAAAAGTGAATGTCACAAACAGAGGAACTAGCAAGTGCAAAGGCCCTGTGGTAGAAGCTGCTGTGGGATTGTATAAGGCCAGCATGGCTGGGGCATAGCACTGTGGGGAGGTGAGGTGGGAGACACACCTGAAGGGGGCTTGGGAGGGACTTCCAGGACGCATGAAGGGAGTTAGTTAATGGTCTAGGGAGGGCTATACACTTGGATGGTTTCTGCTTGTTATGTGGGCAAATGGAGTATAGTCAAGATTAATCCTGGGAGGTAGGTAACTAGGAGTGAGTGTGAGCATCAGGCAGGAATAGGGGCTTGGACTCTCTGGCTTTTTCTGCTCTTAGCGTTCTCTCCCCGGCCGTGGAAGCATCTACCTTCCTGAGGGGCCTGTTCTTCCTTTTCCACGAGGCTGAGAGAGGCCAGTCAAGGCCAGCACGAGGATTGTAGTGAGGAGATCTTTCTTGGAGGCAGATGGAGATGCAGCTGGGGACAAGAGTGTGAGGTGGAGGGTGTCACCCTATGTGTGTCTCCTGTGAGGTCTAACCCAGGGAGGAGCAGTGCCCAGAGGGGAAGTGGGGGGAGGAGGAAAATAGCAGGCTTTCCCTAATTATGACTGATTGTGACAGCTTGCATCTTTAGTCTGAAAAGTATCTATGGGATAAGGACTGCTTTTCTCAATCGGGATAATTATGTTAATTAAAATGCTTTCTTTATAGCAGTTCTGATTAATAAAAACAGTTCCACTGCTCTCTTTAAACACTCTAACCTTCTGTCACACGGGGAAGGAGGCCCTTTCTCAGCAATTTACGGTTCTTCACACTGATTCCAAGAGACGACTTGCTGCCAGGGTGGCCTGGTGGTGGGCTCTGGGCTCCACGCGTGTGAGGATGTATACAGGCAGAGGGGACTAGAGAGGGGCCAGATAGGCAGCTGGCCCAGCCATGGGCAGCATTCGATGAGCCAGGCCACGGACGCTGAGTCTGCTGGAGAATGACAGCGGCACTGATTTCTCTAAGTGCTGTTTATTTCCTACGGAGAAATAAATAAAGACAATTAACAAGCTCCCAATTAGGAAAACGTACAGGTGGGGGAGCAAGGTGCCTAGACATGAGTGTGTCTGCAGTGGAGATGGACGAAGCTGGGGATGTGTGCAGCCCTGTAACTGGAAGGGGACAGGGTACTGGGGATGTAGATGCTAGGGCTGGGGATAGAAGCTACGGTCCTACATAACCTAGAGGAAGTGGCTGTTGTCCTCCAGAAGTGAGGGAGTGAGGGAGGCAAGCTGTGGCAGTGAGCTCTGGGCCCAGCTCACTGAGTCCAAGCCCAGCTCATGGCTCTGTCTTCAGCTGGTCTGGGTGCAAGATCACACAACGGCTCAGAGATGAGATCTTTCCATAATGGGTGTGAGTGTGCAAAGGTGAGTGCATGTGTGTATGTGTGCGAGTGTGTGCATGCAGAGATGTATAAAAGGATGTGTTTGTGCACATCATGTATGTAGGAGAACAGGTTATGAGTGTGTTAGAATATATGTTGATTTATATGACTGTGCCTAAATGTTCATGTGTGAAAGTACACATTGTGAGTATGTGCATGTGCACATATGCACACACTGAAGCAGTAAGCAGCTATGACAGCAATCTCAGCCCACAGTCTGTGGGAAGATGGGAGGTTTCCCAACAACTTCGGGCTGCTAGAGCTCTGGGGTAGCCAGCAGGCAGGTTTGCAGCAGGCAGGGTGGGGGCTCTCCCTTTCCCTCCCCTGCCCTCCTTCGTCAGTCTTGTGGTTCCAACCTTGACCCCAGGACTAGAGCTGTTGGGCTGTGCGAGCTGCACTGAAGACAGACCCAAGTGTACAAGAAGTTCGGGCCTCAAAGCAGGAGGATCTTCAGCTGTCCACTGTGCCTTCTGAAATGGTGACACGGAGATGAGGTCTCAGTGGAGAGGTCTGCAGCGCTGAGAAGAGATTTTGTGGATTCTGCACAATATTTACATCTAACCATCCCGATTTTGAGGGCATACTCAGCCTGCTAGGGCCTTGGACACTACTGAACATGACTTTTGAGGAAGCAAACCTCTGGCGCTCTGCCTCACTCCACCTCAGATCTCTCTCTCTTTGGGGTACATGGTTCACGGGTGCTATGGAACACATGTATAGTTTAGAGGGCACTGTTGATGTTACTCGTTGTCTTCTGTCTTGAGACAGGGTCTCTGGTTTTCCCACTGTGTATTAGCCTAGCTCGCCTGTGAACTTCTGGGAACTCTTGTCTCTCTATTTCCATCTCACCATAAAAGCACAGGAGTTAAAGATGTCGGTGTTGTGGACTGAGTTTTATGTGGCTTCTTGGGATTTGAGCTTGGATCCGCATGCTTGTGTGGCAAGTCCCTCCTCGGATCATTCTTGCTGCCTCTTTCTGGCCACTCTCCTGATTCCCAAGACTTTGGCAGCCCATGCCCTATATTCCAGACACAGTTTGGAGTCTTGTCAATTCCCTGGATCCCCTTAGTAATAATCCTACCCAGCCTCCCTGCTGTTGGAGCGGAGGAAACAAGGTTGGTAGGTGCTCTGTTCTGCGGCTGGCTGTGGAAGAGCATGCCTTTGGTCTTCTGTACAGCTGAACACACAACCAGGGTCTTATCTAGTTCCCATAGTCCAGAATCAGGGTCTGAAGAAGACACTGAGCCAGGCCTCCTGATCCTGGGGAGTTCTAAGAGTGTCTAAGGCCAAGGGGTCCCCATTGCCAAAGAAGGTCATGCTAGTAGGTCCCTAGACACCTACTGCCAATAAGGATATGACAGGTGGGCTCCTAGCCAGTGTCTCTGGGGTCTGATACTGGGCCTAGAGGTTTCCGTGTATATATAGAATTGGGTATGGCCACACTAGTGTACATTGTCATGTGTACATAGGGACATGTGTATGGAGGCATATTACCTGTCCACATGTGCCACTGCTGGCACACACATGTGTACACACAAGTGTGTGTTTTAAAAATTGTACACATATACATGGTCTGTGGGCCTGCACCTGTACAGACACACATGTGGCTTTGTAACATGCATATCTGGGGGCAGTCTTCACTACTTCATCTCACTGGGCTCTAGCTTGATCTGTGGGTGGATCTGTCACTGGAGGACTTGGGGTGACTCCCCCAACACTCATGTCAAACACAGAGCAGGAGCCCTTGGGTTCACCTCATCTGAGGTGAATTTTCCTATGCACACCAGCTTCAAACTCCTTCCTGCAGGCAAGAAAAGGCCAGTGCCCATGAAATCAGCCAGGGCGGCTTCCTGGAGTAGTTGAACAGGTGGGTGAGAAGAAGGATGGAAGTGATGGGGCAAGGTTCAGGGCAATTGTTGCATGGCTGTGTGTATTCACACACACGTGTTTCTGTGAGTGCTGCTTACACGGTCATGGAGTTCCATCACCGTCCCCCAGCACATGCCCTAGCCGTTTGTGGCACTCTGAACTTCCTTCTCTGAGCTGGGGTTTCCTAGCGCATGCTCTATTCCTCTCCCTGATATTCGATATTGATATTGTATCAGGCTCCTGCTGGGTAAATGACCCTTGACCCCCAGAGAGTCCTGTTTTTGGGCAGAGCAGCCCTGAGTCTTCAGAAACAGATGCTAGTAAAGGGATTCTTACAGAACAGCCCTTATTTCTAGATACTGGTGACTCTTCCATGCATGTGGAAGCCTGGTCCAGTAGTCTCTGGGCCTGCTCCCCCCCAGTCTGCTTGGGGCTGCCCCCTCTCACCTCCACTGTATTTACGTGTCTATTTTATGATTTCAATTTTTAATGCCTCTGCTCTTTGAAGACGCTTAATGCTTTCGAGTGGAACATTTCCTTCCAGGACCTGAGCGCAGATTGAGGACAGAGCAATAAATCAACTAATAACTGGAACCTCATTTTCTGCTCCACGGCAGAGAGTTAACTCCTGCCTTGCTGTGCTCCTCTCACTGGCAGCCGCGGGGCAGCTGAGGGCTGTGCAGGCTGCTGAGCACCATGTCACAGCTCAGCTTGTTGCTCTGGCCCTCCATCCTCCCCTTTCCTCCTCTTTCTGAGCGTCTCTCCCACCCTTTTCTTTGGTCACTTCTCCTTAATTCCCCTTCATCATCTTATTATTTCCGTCCTTCTCAGAGCAAATAGGAATAGGGGAGAAGTCTGGAATTGCAGACTCTGGAGGCCCCCAGGGTAGTGTGAGAAAGCATTTGTCAGCAGCTTCTTAGATACCCCGCCATGTGTGATCTGGCAGGGATGTTCAATCCTCTCCGAGAATCAAAGTCACCATCTAGGTAAAGGATCTGTCACAGGGGTGGATCAGGACTGAAATCCAACATCGAGGACAGCCCTGATATCAGATGTGGGCAACCTGAGTCTTCCCTCTTCACTCTGCCTGCAATGCCTTGGGAGAAGGCAAAGAGAGAGGCTGGCATGTGTGAAAGTGGCACTCATGGCCCTTCACTCCTGTGTCACACAAGTCTGGGTGTGTTCACAAGCGTTGCACAGCTGTGTGTGTGTTTGTATGCATGTGTTTCTGTGTGTGTGCCTCTCTGATCGTGGAGTTCCATCATCATCCCCCAACATAACCCTCAGCCTCCCATGGGACTCTGAGCTCACTCCTTTGTGGCTTAAGACAAATCTCTTGCACTCTGTTTCTTCAGTTCCCCATCTGTAACATGAAGGTAAGAACAGTGCCTTCCTGGCTGCAGCTGGTGTTGTAGATCTCAAAGTTTAGGAGGCTGAGGAGGAAGAGACAAGGTTCAAGGTCAGTATGGGCTACATCATAAGACCCTGTCTCTAAAATAAATAGTAAAAAGAGAGGAGGGCTGGAGGACATAGCCCATATGCCCTCACCAAAACAAACACAGACCAAAATAAAACAAACCAACCAAACAAGCAAAAAACAAACAAACAAACAAACAAACAAACAAACAAAAAACAGAAAAGAAAGGAGCTAGTGCTTCCTTCAGGACTTCACTGTGGAGATTAAATGACTTAGTTGCTAGTAAATGACATTGTATGGAGCAAATACGTCAGGCCATTATTGTTGAACATGCCTGTGGCATGCTCCCTTCCTTAAAGCAAGTGACTATAAGACCCCAGAATCTTGCTAGGCACACCAGCCTCAGATTCCTGAAGTGTAGGCTGCCTGCTGGCAAGGAAGAGGCCAGCACCCACCACTGGCCAACTGGGGAGAGAAAGGTGAATAAAAGCTACGGGGCAGGCAATACTAAGGTCAAGTGGGATGTGTGTGTTGATTCAGAAGGAAGCAGGGTCTGGTTCCAGGCCCCAGCTCAGGAGAGGATGGGCTAAGTGGTACCTGCTAATGACAGTCATCTTACCTGTATCCTTCTTCCTGGAGAGGTGAGTCTGCAGCTGAGCATGGTCGGGGACATGCCAGCCCATCCAGGCTGCTGGGACAGAGACAGGGTTGGAGCTGGTATGGATCTAACCCTGGAGATCTACTCCACATAGGGCTCGATCCCAGTACTGGGGGACTGTAGATGGCTTGCCACCCACACCATCTGCCCACTGTGTGCTGCCCTGCCTACGCATCTCTGTGAACAGGACATTCACCACATCCCAGGACTGCTTAAGATGTTACGGGGGACCCCACTCACTCCATCAGTGTGACAGGCTTCGCCAAACTCTCACAGCCACACCCACCCCTCAGCAGGTCCTGGACATGTCAGATGCTAAGCCAAGCGTCACTGTGTTCACTCCCAGTTCCTGCTCTGTGTGGAAAGGACGGCAGCACTCCATCCTGTGCACCTGCCATGTGCCAAGTTGCCAGGTACAAAGCCTGGGACCCTGCCTGGGTCCACAGTCCCCTCTCGGTGGACAGGCCAGTCTCATTCTTATCCCAGGCTCATCGCTGTATTCCATCTAGGGAAGCTGCCCCCTGGTATCCAGCTCCTGGACATCTAAACGGAGGACTCCACCCAGTGACCACTGTAGCGTGTTACAGCTGTGACTCTTCTGGGGCTATAAGCAGGCAGCTTTTACTACTGCAGGAGGCAGCTCTCAGCCAAAGGGTGGACATTTTCATGCCAGCACATCATTTGGGTATCAGCTATTGTTTGCAGGAGAGTGAAGTCTGTGGGTATTTGGAGATACATACATGTATCTTCCCCCAGCCTCACTTGGGGAAGGAGAGGATGCTGGGAGATGCTCATCTGGCGTGACCAAGTGCTCCTGTGCTCTAATGTTGTGTATAAGCTCCTCAGGTGGTGGGTGGTACAGAGGGATTCCTTGATGGAGCACACCTGTGAGAGAGCCTGGGCAGGAAGAAGGAAGCAATGAGATGGGGGAGAGGGTCACACGTGGGCAAGCAGGGCTCTCAGGGGACCAGGCCACGTTTTCTGTGGGGCAGTGACAAGCTCATGGTTTGTCAACAGGGGAGGCTCCTGATTCGTGTTTACAAAGGATGTTGCTGTAGGAGGGTGGAGGAGGGTGTATAGAAGGAGATGGGGGATTCTGACTGAGGGTATCATGGGATGGAGACAGGTAGATGATTTTAGAGCCACCATGTAGGCAAAGTAGGGCAGAGAAGGAGGCAAAGGAGGACCCTCACTTCCTGGTTGATATTTTCTGGTCTTCTCCTGGGACCAGAGAATTGAAAGGCCAGAATTCTGGAGAGACAGGTTTTGTTTTTGTTTTAAAGATTTATTGTTTTTATTTATTTTCATGTATGAAATGTTTTGCCTATGTGTATGTATGTGTACCTCATACATGCCTGGTGGCCATGGAGATTTTAGAAATGGGTGTCAGATTCCCTGGAACTGGAATTATAAATGATTGTGAACCACCACATAGTGCCAGGATTTGAACCCAGAGCCTCTGTGTGAGCAACTAGTGATCTTTACCACTGAGCCATCTGTCCAGTCCTGCCTAGTTTGTTTTTAATGATGTCTTCACCCAAAACAGGCCCATGACCTGCTGTATTGGGTGATTGGGCCAAGGCTGGAACATGGGAACATGCAACTGTGCATGATGCTGAAGGGCCTAAGCTAAGGTCACCGGGAAGGGAACATGGACAGTGTTCCCTAGGCTTGGACAGGGGCAAAACTGTGCAGAGCTGAGGGAGGAGAAGCCACAGGCGGGGTGAAGGAAACACATCTAGAGCCAACACAGACAGCCAGAGGGGCACAGTATCCCAGAAACCAGGAGAGGGGCCATCGAAAAGGCAGAGGTGTCTGCAGTGACTTGTCCCCTCTTTGGGCCACCTTTCGTACACCTCAAACACAGGATGGGTCCGGTAGCACCCTGTGCAGTCCGTAGTCAAACTCTGTTCCGATCGCACTGGCTAGACAGCACTCTTGGCTGTGCGTATTTTCTCGAGACTTTTGTCATGGCTCTACCCCGTCTCACTCAGTATGGAGCTGAAGCACATGGCCAGGTTATGAATGTCACTACACCTTCTCTTGCCCCATGGGTTCATCCTCCATCTGCTTAATGTTGTTGTTTTATAAGTGTTAATTATAATCAAATTGAATATAACCTGGGGTCAAAACTGTTGCTGTTGTCTTAGAGACAGGATCTCACTGTGTGGCTTAGGCTGGCCTGGAACTCACAACCCTCTTGCCTCTGCCATTCGAGCGCTGGTAGCTGGTAAGTGTGCATGGCCATATTTGGCCGGAGATTGGTTTATTTTTCAACTCAGCAAAACTGCCGGGCGGTGGTGGCCCATGCCTTTAATCCCAGCATTCGGGAGGCAGAGGCAGGCGGATCTCTGTGAGTTCAAGACCAACCTGGTCTACAAGAGCTAGTTCCAGGATAGATCTCCAAAGATCCAGAGAAACCCTGTCTCTAAAAAACAAAAAAGAAAACAACAACAACAAAAAAAAAAAAAACAAAATAAACTCAGCAAAATTAGGAGAGTGTACTTCCTCTTTCTTTTTTGAACTGCTAGGGATTGAGCCAAGAATCTTGCACATTTTGGGCATTGTGCACTGAGCTACTTCCTCAGCCTTCTTTGTTCTTGTTGCTTTGAGATAGCCTTGCTAAGTTTCCAGGTTGGCCTGGAACTCACTCCATAGCCACGCAGGCCTTGAACTACTTGTGATCCTCCTATGTCAGTTTCCCAGGTAGCCAGGATTACAGGACTGTACCATCTGTCCCCGCAAGGGATGGACTCTCTGAATCATGGGAGGCCCAACCATGTGACCAGTGATGGAAAGGATGAAGGGTTCAGTAAATACACCGAGATGGGTGACATCAAAAGATGATGTCATGATGGAACTGAGGGTCTGCCGGTGATGGGAGTGAGCTTTGGGCAGTACAGCTGTCCTTGGGTCGGGGCTGCTGAAACGTGTGGGTGGGTACCAGGCACCTTGCTGGCTTCTGCTTCCTCTGTGAAAATGATATGTAGTCTCAGGTCTACATAAATGGCAGGCAGAGAAGTATGGGGGAAGGGACACAGTGCCATGGAGAGAGGGATAGTAAGCTGCGTGGCTGGAGTTGGCTGGTGCTGGGGCTACTTGCCGCCAGAGTCCTAGAGTCTTTCTTGGGGACCATTTTCTCCAAATACGTGTGGCTTCCCCCACCCTGGGAGCCAAGAGGGGCTGGTTCATTTGTCTCTGAGGAGAGAGGATTATGAAGAAACTGCTAGGGAGCATTTGAGTGTTAAATACACTGTCGGCCATGAGCTCTCACCTTGGGCAAGACATGATGGAGAGGAGGAACTTTGATAAAAGGAGCTAGAAGTTTGACCAAAGGCCAAGGGTAACTGGGCCAGACTGTGGCTTGGGAGACAAGCAGGAAGGAATGGAGCCAAGGTCACAGGGATGACTAGACAGAGAGCAGAGGGCCTTGGCACTGGCCACCAAGCATGGTTAAATCACCAAAAAGATGACAGAGGTAGATGTACTGGAGTAAACCAGAGCCTTCTAGAGCTGGGGGAACTTGTAAGCCCAGCAGATGAGGGGGGCATCAAGGGTCAGGAGTGTCTGGATTGGAAGAATTTCTACCTGGATTCTGGGGGCGGGGGGCAGGGCGTGTCTGAACATCCCTGGCCCAGCAAAAGGCATCCACAAAACATGGCTGTGTGCCTGCCTCTCAGACAGGAAAACAGAGGCCCAGAGGTAAGCAAGGGTCAGAAACAGCAGACCCTGCCACAGCTTAGAAGGGCTGTTTGGCCGGTGGGTCAGGCAGCAGAGGCCAGATTCTGGCGCCAGTGGGTTGCCGGGGCTTGAGCAGTGCCCCTCCTACTAAAGCCTGGCTTTTCTTTATCTCTAAAATAGAGCCAGTTAATGGTGTGTGCTCCAGAGGTGAAGACTGACTGAGTGGATTTTTTTTTTCCCATTTGAAGCAGGGTCTTGCTATGTAACCTAGGCTGGCCTAAAACTCTCCGTACTCCTCCTGAGTGCAGGAGTGTAATCCAATGCATGCATCCTGCGAGCCCTGGGCCAGCCTGTTTATATGCAGGGAAACAGGCTTAGAGGGAGTAATTGACATTGACTTGCCCCTGCCCCAAGGCTCTTGTCTACTCCTGAGGCTCTTGTCATCTCTTATATTCTCCCTAGAGATACCACTCCCCCTAAAGTGCCTCACTGTCCCCACCATGCATCCTTCTCCTGGTATCCCTCTGGATGATCCAGCAGCTGCCCAAGAAAGCAAGTTGAGGAAGTCATTCCTATATGGCAGATGGAAGCTAAGGACAAGGTGGTGTCTCTCCCCCTGTTGCCCCACTGTGTCAAAGGAGAATGGAATCTTCTGTGGCAGGTAGTCTTTACTGCAGGGGACACAGAGGTGACACAAATGCTGTTCCTGGCCTTAGGCCACAGTCTCATGGTGGGGGGGGGAGAAATAAAGATAGTATCATTAACTGGTGGGATACAGGGCAAAAAGTGGTCGTTCAAGGGAACAGATTAGGGACTCAAAGTTCCTACAGAAGTAAATAAAAAGGCAGCATCTTGGCTGACAAGTGAAGAGCCAGGTGGGGCTGGGTTTTGGAGGGCTGGAGTTGTTAGTGCAATGGAGGAGAGAGGGGAGCATCTTGGGGGAAGAAGGGAGCTGGGTAGGGAAGGTCCTGAGGGGGCAGGGAAGAAGGCAAGCTGCCAGAGTAAGAGGCCAAGCATGCTGGCTCTTGCAGATGTTTCCACCCCTCTGAAGGCTGGTGAACAGATGCCAACAGTGGGCAACTAGCCAGTGGATCCCCCAAGGCCACACATGCCCCAAGCTGCCAAGAGTTGGAGGGGCTTTCAGTTGGGGGTGTGGTGGGCCAGCCCACTGTGTGTCCTTGAGCTGTATGCACTGGAGAATGGGGCCACTCCAGCAAGGGCTGGTGCCCCATGTGGGCTACAGGAGGGGATCCCTGCTGGCCTTGCAGAATCTCTCTCAGCGACACGCAAGCTGGTCCGCGGAGGGAAGGCATGGCAGAAAAAGAGGTGAAGGCTTAACTCCCTGGCAGAGATGCCAGCGCAAAGCCAAGGCATGGCGGAAAGTGGAGTTTGGGGAGAACCTTTGATTTAGAGAACAAGGTTTTGGCATCAAACTGTGATCAGAGAACAGAGGCAGCCCGCCATGGTAGGCAAGAGAGAGTGCTGTGAACCTCATTAATCTGATGCCTCCGTGTTCAAAGCGACACCTAATTAGAAGGAGCTGCAACTCTATGCCGGCTGGGTGGCCCATTGTTCCTGCTGGACACGTCACACCAGGTGATTTCAAAGTCCGTTCCTCAGGTCCCTGGGCCACTCAATGCCAATTAGTCACCATTTAGGGCCAGGCTGCCTGGGCTGGTGAGGCTCTTTAGGTAGCAAGGTTGCCTCAGTCTTATTGTTTGGTTCCACGCTTCTGTGAAGCTCTCCAGATACCAGCGGAACTTTTGCCCTGTGGGAGTGGACTGCAGGGCCTCAGTAAGCTCCTGCCATCTCTACAGGGACAAGGGACCTCTCTCAGGACATACTTTTCTCATTCATTTGTCTTGGAGCTCTGCCCTCCTTAATACCCCAGTCTAAGGTGCCCAAAGACATCAACTCTGTCCCCTCTACGAGTTCTAGATGCCCAGCCAGAGGTCAGATTTGCTCGGACAATTCTGTGGGTCTCTGTCCCCAAGGAAAGACAGGATCCTGCCTTCTCCTCGGTAGCACCTCTATTATGCACACAGTGGTTGCTTAGTAAAAACTTGTTGACTGGTACAGCCTCTCCCTTAGTATAGTGCCCTCTGAGAAATTGAGGATTCTATCATAACACACACAGAGCCAGAGGCCGACAATGGTGCCACTTGAAGGGCTGGGGTGTGTCTTAGTTATTGTTTTTTGTTGCTGTGATAAAGTACCATGACCACGGTGATTTATAGAAGGAAGTGTTTAATTTGGCTTATAGTTCCAGAGGGTCAGTGTGCATGATGGCAGGGCAGGAAGAGCTGAGAGTTCACATCCTGATCCACAACCACAAAGCAGAGAGAGAGTGCTGGGAATTGCAAGGGTCGTCTATTCTATTCTATTCTATTCTATTCAACAGGGTTTCTCTGTGTAACCCTGGTTGTCCTGGAACTCATTCTGTAGACTAGGCTGGTCTTGAACTCAGAGATTCGCCTGCCTCTGCCTCCTAAGTGCCAAGGATTAAAGACGTGTGCCACCTCTGCCTGGCCCATGTAAGAGTCTTTTAAAACCTCAAAGCCCAGGCTCGAGAGATGGCTCAGTGGTTAAGAGCATTGCCTGCTCTTCCAAAGGTCCTGAGTTCAATTCCCAGCAACCACATGGTGGCTCACAACCATCTGTAATGAGGTCTGGTGCCCTCTTCTGGCCTGCAGGCATACACACAAGACAGAATATTGTATACATAATAAATAAATAAATATTTTAAAAAAAAAAAAAAGACCTCAAAGCCGTCCTCTATGACACACCTCCTCCAGTAAGGCCACACCCCCTAATCCTTCTCAAGCAGTTCCACTAGGATCCAAGTATGCAAACATATGACCCTATGGGGCCCATTTTCATTTAAACCACCACAGGGTGGCTTGGGATTGGTGTTTCTGTGAGATTCATTTACCTGGGAACCATTGGGTTCTAGGAAATTGGATGTTTCTGCCTTTTAGGTTGCCGAGCCACCACTGAATTAGGGGCAGGGAAGATTCAAAAGGAAGACTGGAATACTGGGCCTGCAGTAGGGATCCACGGGCTAGCTGTCTGGATTCCTGGAGGCAGGCCTGATGCTGGCTCCAGCCTTCTATCTATGTTCTTGGGTAGATTATCTGTTTCAGTTCCCAAATTTGTGGGATAGAGACAATAACCCTGTCATGTTCTGTTCCTTAAGCTGCACATGTGAGTTAAAGTGAGAGACTAAATGAGATGCCCAGCCTGGTGAGGACCTGCCGTGTTTGCTTGCATACCTCTGGAAATGGGACACTCATTCGCTCTCATGGTCACCATTCCCATCCAGTGATCGTGGCAACCGTTAGAATGGCCACTGCATGAGTCTCCTAGGTTACTATAAGTTACCATCGACATGGTAGTTTCAAGTCACAGAATTTCCTCTGTGCCTTTTTTTGCGGTCCGTCTGCCTGAAATCAAGGTGATAGACTTGGAGGCTCCAGGGGAGGTTTTGTCCCACCTTAGCCAGCTTCAGGTGGCTGCTGCTTTGATGTGTGGCTGTATCACCTGGCCTCTGCTTCTGTCTTCCTGTGGCTTTGTGTGTGTGCGTGAACTCACCCTATTTTAGTATGATTGCCTTCAACCTAGGCTTGTTTGTAGAGACCTGTGGGATACTGAAGCCCACTGCCTTCATTTCCCCTCTGAACTTCCACCCCACAAGCCCCTTCCATCCCCCATCCCAGCTCATTATTCCCAACTGCCCATCCAGAGTCCAGCCTCTTCCATACACATACCAGGCTACTGCTAGAGCCAAAACTTCTCTCCCAGGACTCCTTGCCCAGCCCTGCTCCTCTCACTTGCTCATGCCTTTTAGGTGTGCACACTCCCAACACTTCCCCCCAGGGCTCAGCCTGGGTCCCTCCAATTACCAGTTGCCTTGATGTCTAACACTGTAAACCCCTTCACCTCATTATAGGAAATTTCTCTTGAATGGCCTTTAAAAACCATCTCATTACGCAGGAAGAACTGTAATTACCTCACGCAAGACAGATTCCGAACAAGTTGGTGCCGCCGCTATCAAATTGGCAGGACTGGGCTCACCGTGCTCTAGCTCGGCCGCTGGGAGAGGCCTCTTCCCTCCATCATGGCCTCCTCCCGGGTTCTGCTGTGCTGGGACCTGAACACCCTCATCACTGTTGGTGGCCCTAGAAGGTCAGTCTCTTTCTCACACACAGTGTGAGAAGAGCTGCCTCCAGCTGGGACCACACCCTTCCCTGGTGTCTGAAGGCCAGTGTCCTCTAGGCCCTTGGACAACCCTGCCTCGTCCTGAGTCTGTCTGGAGGCAGAAGGAGCTTTTCCTCTGGCTCACAGCATCACCGTGGGTTAGGACTCTGAAGGTCAATAAACTAGTTCTTGCCTTCAGCCACATGCCTACTCTTTGCTCAGGACCTTCTAAAATAGGATCCCGTCCTGTCCCCATCTGTGTGGGGGCTTCCCTGTTGCCAGGACAAGACCTCTGCTGTTTCAGTACTGACATGGCCCCACACACCATCTCTTCTCGATGGTGCAGTCATAGGCAAGTCACATGACCCTCTTGAGCTCTTTCTACTTCAGGATCACAGGGAGTGTTGGCTGTGGCACATGAGCTAGTGGCTAGTGCCGAGCACAGGTCAGGACTGGAACCCTCCATCTCCCAGGGGCCTTTCCTCAGGATGTAACGGCAGGTGGTGACAAGGGAATGCTAGAGAATGTGGAGAGTCAGACAGGACAGTCTTGGAGGGCTTCTGAGGCGGTGTCTTATTCCATAGGCAGACAGCTGTGGTGGAGGGAGCAGTGCACACCAAGTGTACCACACTAAGAGCCCTGGTGTGGGGGAGAGCAGGAGGATGTGGGCAGAGGCAGGGAGGTGTGGCTGTGTTGGGCTGAGTCTGGGCCATGGTAAGGAGCATAGGGAAAGTTATTTTATTTTATTTTCTTAAAATTGTTTTTATTAAGCTATATATTTTTCTCCACTCCCTTTGCTTCCTCTTCCCTTCCCTCCAACCCTCTCCCATGGTCCCTATGCTCCCAATTTACTCAGGAGATCTTGTCTTTTTCTACTTCCCATGTAGATTAGATCCTTGTACATCTCTCGTAGGGTACTCTTTGTTGTCTAGGTTCTTTGGGATTGTGAGTTGTAGGCTGTTTTTTCTTTGCTTAATGTCTAAAAGCCACTTATGAGTGAGTACATATGATATTTGTGTTTCTGGGTCTGGGTTACCTCACTCAAAGATCCATCCATTTGCCCACAAATTTCAAGATGTCATTATTTTTTCTGCTGTGTAGTACTTCATTGTGTAAATGTAACACATTTTCCTTATCCATTCTTCAGTCGAGGGACATTTAGGTTGTTTCCAGATTCTGGCTGGGACAAATAATGCTGCTATGAACACAGTTGAGCACATGTCCTGTGGTATGACTGAGCATCCTTTGGATATATATCCAAAAGTGGTATTCCTGGGTCTTGAAGAAGGTTGTTTCCTAATTTTCTGAGAAATTGCCATACTGATAGCCAAAGCAGCTGTACCAGTTTGCACTCCCGCCAGCAATGCAGGAGTGTTCCCTTTACCCCACAACCTCTCCAGCATAAGTTGTCATCAGTGTTTTTGATCTTGGCCATTCTGACAGGTGTAAGATGGAATCTCAGAGTTGTTTTGATTTGCATTTCTCTGATGACTAAGGATGTTGAACATTTCCTTAAGTGTCTTTCAGCCCTTTTAGATTCATCTGTTGAGAGTTCCCTGTTTAGGTCTGTACCCCATTGTTTTATTGGATTATTTGTTCTTTTGATGATCAATTTCTTGAGCTCTTTGTATATTTTGGAAATCTGCCCTCTGTCCAATGTGAAGTTGGTGAAGATCTTTTCCCATTCTGTAGGCTGTCGTTTTGTCTTGTTGACCATGTCCTTTACTTTATGGAAGCTTCTCAGTTTCAGAAGGTCCCATTTATTAATTGTTTCTCTCAATGTCTGTTCTACTGGGGTTATATTTAGGAAGTGGCCTCCTGTGCCAATGCATTTGACTGTACTTCCCACTTTCTCTTCTGTGAGGTTCAGTGTGGTTGGTTTTATGTTGAGGTCTTTGATCCATTTGGACTTGAGTTTTGTGTATGGTGATAGATATGGATCTATTTTCATTCTTCTACATGTTGATATCCAGTTATGACAGCACCAATGTTGAAGATGCTTTCTTTTTTCCATTTGATATTTTTTGCTTCTTTGTCAACCATTTGATATTTTTTGCTTCTTTGTCAAAAATCAGGTGTTTGTAGGTGTGTGGATTGATATCCGGGTCTTCTATTCGGTTCCATTGGTCCTCCTGTCTGTTCTTATGCCAGTACCAGGCTGTTTTCAGTACTGTAGCTCTGTATTAGAGTTTGAAGTCAGGGATTGTGATGCCTCCAGAAGTTCCTTTATTTTACAGGATTGTTTTAGCTATTCTGGGTTTTTTGCTTTTCCATATGAAGTTGAGTATTGTTCTTTTGAGGTCTGTGAAGAATTTTGCTGGGATTTTGATGGGCATTGCATTGAATCTGTAGATTGCTTTTGGTAAGATTGCCATTTTTACTATGTTAATTCTACCTACCCAAGAGCATGGGAGATCTTTCAATTTTCTGGTGTCTTCTTCAATTTCTTTCTTCAAAGATTTAAAGTTTTTGTCATATAAGTTTTTGTTTGGTTAGAGTTACTCCAAGGTATGTTATGCTATTTGTGGCTGTTGTGAAGGGTGATGATTCTCTGATTTCTTCCTCAGGCCATTTATCATCTGTGTAAAAGAGGGCTACTGATTTTTTTTCGAGTTTATCTTGTATACTGATACATTACTGAAGGTGTTTATGAGTTGTAGAAGTTCCTTGGTAGAATTTTTGGGGTCACTTATGTAAACTATCATATCATCAGCAAATAGAGTTTGACTTCTTCTTTTCTGATTTGTATCCCCTTGATCTCCTTTTGTTGTCTTATTGCTCTAGCTGGAACTTCTAGTGCTGTATCGAATAGATATGGAGAGAGTGGACAACCTTGTCTTGTTCCTGATTTCAGTGGGATTGTTTTGAGTTTCTCTCCATTTAGTTTGCTGTTGGCTTGCTGTATATTGCCTTTATCATGTTTAGGTATGTTCCTTGTATCCCTGCTCTTTCTAAGACCTTTATCGTGAAGCGATGTTAGATTTTGTGGAAGGCTTTTTCAGCATCTAATGAGATAATCACGTGATTTTTTTTCAGTTTGTTTATATGGTAGATTACATTGATAGATTTTTATATGTTGAACTATCTCAGCATGTCTGGGATGAAGCCGACTAATATTTTATTTTTAATTTTAATTGTGTGTGTGTGCATGTGGGTTTGTATATTTGGGTGCAGTGCCTATGGAAGCCAGAAGAGGGCATCAGATCACATAGAGCTAGAGTTACACAGTTGTGATCTATCTACTGTGGGTGCTGGGAACTTAACTCATCCTTTGCAAGAGAAGTATGCACTTTTAACCACTGATCCCTTTCCAGTTAAGTTTTACACGTGAAAAAGACCTAATATAACTTATTTGAGTAATGGATGTAGGGATACAGGCTGAAAAACTGATCTGGAGGGTGATGGACATAGGGACACAGGGTGAGAAACTGATCTGGAGGGTGGAGTGGGGGCCTGGCCATGAATAGGTGCTCAGTGCCGTGTGGACCGGAGTCTCTGTGTGCTGGCCTAGAGAGTGGCAGGGGTTCCCAGGCTTCTGGCTGAAACAGCTCCAGTCTTCCCTGAAGCAAGGCCTGGAGTGGAAAGATGGAGGGTGAGTGGTTGGTAGTTCACCCTAGAAAGATGACAAGTATCTATGCTGTAGCTACTATGAAGTTTACCTGTTTTCATCCCCACTCTTCAGAGGAGGGATCTGAAGGTCAGAGAGGTGGCTGCCAAGGTCACGCAGCCTTCAATGCTTAGAGCCAGGGTATGGATCTAGAGTCCCCAACTTCTAATGTCCTCTCCCTGTCTTTGGCACACGAGAAGAACAGCGTTTGGTCAAATGGTGGGTAAGAGGTGGCACTGGTGTTGAGGCCAGCATCTCTCTAATGAGACCTTAGTCTCCACCTAAGGCCATCTCTGGACTCAGAGCACACTGTCCCTAAGAGCCCACCGAGTACCCTTGGCTAGCAATCCTCAGCACCCTGGGAGGATAGTGGCAGATCAGGTCTTGGCCTCACTGTGTGCGGAAGGATCCAACAGTCTTCTACTACTCAGGGCAGGGCAGCTCCAAGACTCCCCTGCTCTCTCTGGACTTGAGGAGGAGCAAAACTTGTCTGCTCCACCAGGGCCCTTCTCCTCAGACTGAACTAGGCAGAGAGGAGCAAAACTCCTTGGTGGCCCCAAACCTGGGTCGAAATAGTATTGGGTCCCATTGATGTCCTGAGCTTGCCATAGACTGTTTCCACCACATGGAGAGACCTGATCCCTTTCCCCTTGTGCACCAAGGATCCCCAGTCTCCTGCCTTCTCAGCAGAGCTGAAAAACATCTCTCGGCTATGACTTGTGAAAGGAAGATGGGAGTAACACTCTGCAGGAAATGGGTGCATGATCAAGACAGGGGCAATAGGTGTATGATATGTCCTTGTCTCTGCATGTGTCTGTGTATGAGTGAACACATACACACATGACTACATGCCAAAGGTAGAAGCCAGCAACACATAAGGACATAAAGAGATAGTGTAGGCAGTGACTAGGTGGGGGACAGCCAATATGAGAAGTCTTATAGACTCCTAGATCGACATTGGCTCCTGATGCAAACTCTGGTGACTACGTTGCAAACAGGACTAGAATTCACAATCTGGCTGATACAGAGGCAAGGGCAGGCTTAGTCTGTGACCAAAATCAGAGTACATGTATGAATGGGATTAGGGCTCAGAGTGTGATCAAGCCAAGGTCCAATGTGTGACCAGGCTCAGGGCTCAGTGTGTGACCAAAATCAGAGCTTAGTGTAGCCAGCGTTGATGTTCTCTCTCATCTATGCTCCCTGTGCGCATTCTGCCTGTCTTCCCGTGGGGCTTATTAGATGTCCAAGGCTGATGTCACTTACTCTGAGCCTTGACTAGCAAATCTCAAATCCCTGGGCAGAAGCCTGGTGATGATACTGACAGTCATCCCACAGTTTCTCCCACAATGGATGCGGCGTGCACACTGAGTGATGACTTTTATTGTCACAGTTTACAGATTAAGAAACTGGAACTCAAAAAGGTTAAAGACTGTCAAAGGTTGTCCAGCAAGATCAGTGGCTTAGCTTAGAGTCCAGCTCTTGTCCCATTCTCTCTACCATCCTTGGAGCTGAGAGGGACCTTTCAAGCTCTCATCTGCCCAGCAAGACCTCCTGTTGACTCTTCCTCCGCTTGCACCTGCACTCAGGTTCTGAGTCCAGCCTTCCCCAGGATGGTGACTGGACTGTGGGTAGCCCAGAGCCCCTCCTCTACAGTCTGAGGTGTTTGGTCCGATCTGTGCTTCCACAGTTGGGATTGGGCAGAACCTGTCTGCAGACCCTACAGGACCCAGCGTCTGAAGTTTGCTCTTCCGTAGAGCATAAGGGGATGTAGCAGCTGCCAATAGTTCTAGATGCCGACCTTCTTGTGGGACTCAGAGGCATGATGGTCTGGTATGACCCTGTGACACATGTCCTCTTGGTTTTCCTCCACTCCATGTCCTAGTTCTATGTTGAGCTTCATCTCTTTGCTTTTCCTACAACAGTCTGTCCCTGTCCTTGTCTGTTCAGGCGCCACTGGAAACATCAGACTCCCCACCACTGGGTCGTCACCCCGCCATGGAGATGCAATGCTTTGAGGCAGGGGTGGAGAGGGGAGAGAGCCACTGGAAACCAAAGAGAGACTTCTCACTTTCCCCTGCCTTTTATGTCATCTTCTCAAGTCTCCCTACAGCCTAGTCCCTGGCTTGCTGCTGCAGCTTTATGCAACTTCTGACTTTGCGGCCTCTGGACTGCTTCTGGAAGGTTCCTTTCCCCACTGTCCTCCACTTATCCAGATTCAGCAACAGCAGCCACTTAGAGTGATGCTGAAAAATACTTGGAATAATTCAACTTGGAACTCTGGGTCCAGTGTGGTATTCACTCAGCCTACCCCCAAGACCTAGATTCCAGCCAGCAGCTCCACCTTCCTCCTAGCCAAACTTGTAGCTTTGGAAGAGGGCAACCTTGGCCTCAGACCCACCTTGATATCGCTGGACACAAATGTGATATCTCTCACATAGAGCTTGGCACAGAGAAAGTGCCCCGTACTGGCTGATTTTGTCAAACTGACATAAGTCATAGTCATCTGGGAAGAGGTGACCTCAACTGAGAAAGTGCCACCACCAGACTGGCCTGTAGGCAACATGTAGTTCATTTTCTTAATTAGTGATTGATATGGGAGGTCCTAGCCCATGGTGGTGGTGTCACCCCTGGGTGGATGGTCCTGAATGGTATAAGAAAGCGGGCTAAGTAAATTCTAAGGAGTAATCCAGTAAACAGTGTTCCTCCATGGCCTCTGAATCTGCTCCAACCTCCAGGCTTCTGCCTTGAGTTCCTGCCCTGACTTCTCTGGATGATGGAGTACAAGCTGTAAGAGGAAATAAACCCTCTCTTCCTTAAGTCATGCTGTTTATCACAGCAACAGAAACCCTAAGACAGGCCCCAAATGCTTTAGTTGCTATTTTTAGAAGTACAATTAGTGAGCCATGACCGTAGCGATAGGACAGCCCACTAAGAGAGCCTCGGTTGAGAGCCACCACCTCAAGAGGGGTTCCAGGTTCTCATTCTTCTCCCAGAGTTGGTGCCTTCTTTTGGCTTATTTTCATTCCTGGCTTGGGACAGGCCTGGCACACAGTGAGGTGGGGTCCAAGATGTTAGGTGGGTATGTTGGAGGAAGTAACTCATAGGCCTGCTGCCCTGTGGCAGGCTTGTGAGCAGTGGGTCCCTCCTGGGTGTATCTTGTCCCCGGCCACCCTCCTAGACTCTCATGAGGGCCTGCTACATCTCCAAGAGTGCTGGCGTGTGTAGTAAGAAAAGTACCTCCAACACTGTGACCTTGGCTTTGGTCTCATCCTTGCCCCACTTCCTTCCCAGACTGCGTCCTAGCCTGATCACATGACCACCATGTGATCATGTGTTAAACTCAGGCCAGTGGCATGTAATTAAACAGTGTGTCCGTGATAGTGGGGGTGTGAGGACCAGACTCTAAAAGGCCCAGTTGCCAGGATGAGCTAAGAGGTCATCTTTAGTGTACACTTATATACCAGCCAGGCACTAGACTAGTTGTTGTGAGTTAGGGGTTTCCCTGTTTGCCGATGTTAAGAGGAGGGCCCAGGGATGAAGAAGACTTTCGTGTCTTCAGCAAATGTGAATGTCCAAGAAAGCAGGGCTGGGCTTGAAGGAAGTGGAGCTGACCATGGAGGCTCTCAGCCTGGTGGTTCCTACCATGCCGGTGTTCCTTGATGGCCTGAGTGTAGAGCAAGAAGCCTAAGGTCAAAACATTGGGTATGCATGGTTCTTGGGCTGTGTACTGGTCTACAGAGCTTCCTGTGTCTCCACTCTTCATGTCTCCCTATGGCCCCCTTATGGGGCTCAGCCCAGTTCTGTGTTCCTTAGACCGTTCCTGCATGCCCTCTCCTGCAGATCTAATGACCTTGACAATCCTGCTCTGTGCCCTTGGCATCCTTTCAACTCTGGCTCATAAAGGCCAGCACCGCCCACAGGGCCACATCTCTCTCAAGTGCTGTCACCTTCCCATTCTCCCTCCATCCTGGAGCTCAGCCTGGGCTTGTGTATGGGCCACTCCTCCCCAGGCGCCTCTTTCCACAGCTTCTGCCTTGCATCCACCTCTAGCTCTGGCCAGCTTCTCTAAGGCAGACTTTTTGTTGGCCTCCTAGAATCCTGGGCAGTGCTTCAGGGTCTCAGTTTTCCGGGCTGCCGAGCAGGTTAGAATGATGCCTGGAACGTAAGAGGCTCCTAATAAAAATGCTTGTTGAATCATGGAATCAAGGGACAAGTTCTGGCTTGTGTTTACCACCTGAGCATTGTGGAGATCAAAGTAGCTGATGTCTTACAAGGGCTTGGCAAGGCTTGACTGTGTTGTTGGACAGCAGGCATCCAGGGTGAGCACAAGTGCTGAACTGCTGCGCCTGGTGCTGAAATCACTGCAGACTGCCCCCTCCATCCCTTCACCTACCACCATACATAGGCCCTACCTTGCTTGCCCTCTGCTCCCTTTTCAGCTTGGCTCACTGCCACCTTCTCCCTTGTAATCTATCCTCAAGATCTTTCTGAAGCACAAATTGGTCCCTGTCATTCCTCACTTAAAACCCTTCAGGCTCCTGATGGCTCTGAGGATAAGAGCTAAACCCCTTAGACCCTGAGGGAGGGGGATAGTTTTCCTCTCCAATCCATTGCTCTAGTCTACCTCTGCCTGCAAATCCTTCCCTATTGTTTCCTCCTCTAAACCCCTTCAAATTCCTTCCCTGGAGCCGGTTCCTGAAACTATCTGTGAAGTGGATGTCCCTTGCCACCTTGCCAAACCCCTTGGGGGATCCATTCATACCACCCCAGAATTGTCTCTACCCTCTACTGTGGCTCCACAAGGTCATGAGTGCCCTAAGCCAGGGTCTTAGGTGGTTGTATTCCTAGTTCTCACAAAGCATTTGTGGAATTGATGGATGGATGGATGGATGGACGGACGGATGGACGGACAGGCGGACGGGTGGATGGGTGGATGAAGGAACAAGCAGTTCTCCCCAAATGCAGGGATTCTGGGCTGGAACTTAAGACCTGCCTGAGTGGGGTGGAGGCATGGGGACAACACAACATGTCTCTGTGTGCTCTGAGAGTGGCCTTCTTTTGTGTATGTCTCATTAGCATCTTGCCTAGATATGCCTCCAGAATGACCCTCCTGGTGCAGAATGTACCAGGCAATAGCAGAGGCTGTATCTTCTGAGAGGGGCCCGGAACGGTTCCCCTGGGAGGCATGGGATGTCTTGCTGAGGGAGGCATGGAGGCCCTGATGCTCACCCCCCACATAAGCAAGTTCTCCTTTCCCTGGGACCTTTCACTATACAGCTCTCTCTCTCTCTCTCTCTCTCTCTCTCTCTCTCTCTCTCTCTCTCTCTCTGTGTGTGTGTGTGTGTGTGTGTGTGCCAGGTCTACCTTTTATCCTGGTTTGGCCACCTCCCTATTCTTGCAGATCCATGTCCTGGCATTTCTGGCTTCCTGGCCAGTGTTCAGGTACTGATTCCTCTTCTATGAGTGCCACCATTCTGTGGGGCCAAGCCTTGCCTGACAAGCCACCATATCTGTTCCCAGCTCCTTCCATCTCCGGTCTTATAATTGTAAATCTGTGCTGTGTGCCAGGCCTTGCTGTGGGGGTCGGTGTGAGAAAGAAGGAACCTGCTTCTGGGTCCTCTAACCCTTTGGCGTCTTCAGAATGGCCCTTCTGGTACTATCACAGGGCATGCATCTTCAGTGATGGGCCCTGAACTGTCCCCTTGAGTGGGCCCAGACAGGACCTCACTGCAGGTGTGGAGGAGGTAGGGTTGGGGGAGGGGATCAGGAGGCTTACTGGAGGAAGCTGTGTCGTCTAGGTGGGCCAATGAGAAGGAAGAGGACAATAAGGTCCTCACTGGTGGGCACAGCTGTCCCTCTGGGCTGTGCTCTGCACCAGGCTCACACCTGCCACCAGCATGGTCAGTGGATTTAATTATGTCCATCAACAGATGGAGAAACAGAGGCTTAAAGAGCCCCCAGGTCACTAGAGGCATTGTCAGGCCTGGACACTTGTCTGTTGTCCTTTTCCGCTGCCAAGGGAGGAAAGGAGGAAGGAGACTGGTGCCTGCCACACCACAGTAGACAGGCACAGCAGCTGCAGAGGGTGAATTCCCAGGAGGAATGGGGGAGGCTTCAGGTTGGTCCTGTCCCCTGCACCACCTACTGTGGTAGAGCCCTCACATGAGAGGCTCCACGGCCCCTCCCCCAAGAGGCAGGCACTTTGCCTATTTGGAGGATAATTCCCCATTATACAGAGATATTTAGCCTAATAGAAGCCGACAGATCATTCAGGGCAGTAATGTACTCCAGCTTCAAGCGGTTAGTTTCCTCAGCCTGAACTCCCAGATTAAAGACTCCTTGTCCGTGCCCGCCCCGCACTGGTGCCTATGACCTTGACTGCAGTGGTGGGGTAGGTTTCTCCCTCTCTGTCTCCCTCCTCTTGTTTTGCTGGTTTTCTTCTCTCTCTCTCTCTCTCTCTTTCTGAAAAAAAAGGATTTTCTTCTTAAATATTCAACTGAAAGGCCATTGCTTAAACCATGCATGCTCTGGGGACAGGCTCATTGTGTTCAGATGCCATCCATTGTGGGGCCTGGCTGGGCCAGAGCACTGGCTAAACCATGTGGTGCTGGAGGACACTGAGTGGCTGGACCCTCTGGCGGTACACAAACACATGGAAGTTGACAGCCTCTGCCCTCTCTGCCCAGCTCCAGGCCTGCAGAGACCTGGCTTGTTCTCTTCTCTGAGTGCAGAGAGTGGGTACTCCCAGGGAAAGGACGGAACCCAGGGTCCATGGATACCGAAGGAGGAGTCTTCTGAGTTGGGGCCCCCAGCTGTCTGGGACCTGCTGAATGAGGAACTTGGCAGCTGGGGAGCCTGCTGTAGGACCCTGGGCTGATCCCATTTCTTTCCTGGGACTGGATTTCCCATCTGCTAAACGGGACGATACATTTTAACCTATTTGCTCCTGATGTGGGTAAGGACCCAATTGGAGAATAGGTTCTCTAGAGCAGAGTGATGGAACTGACTGCTGTCCTAGGTACTGTTTCGCTTTCAGTCTTAGTCACAGCCACTGTGGTCGGTACAATCCAGCCTTAAGAAACATCCAGCCTTTAAGAAACACAAGACTGGAAGCAACTTTCCTGTTTAGTGCAACTCCCCATCCAACACGTGGGCATCCCAGACTCCCTTGTAGCCTTCAGGGACAGAGCTCGCTCCTCACACAGGACAGGGGCCCACAGTCCTTTCTCCCTGGGTCCTGCTCTGCTTTTTCTGCCATGAATACCACATTGCTTTCTCAGAAATCTGAAGTCCTGTGCAGACCAGGGAGGCTTCTGCCAGGCATCTTAGCGATGATGTCTCTCTGAACAGACCTTTTGATATGGTGATGGCACATGGCTCTTTGGAGGAGGCTGGACCATTTCAAGAGATGTTGTAGGGGCTGGAGAGATAGCTCAATGGTTAAGCACTGGCTGATTTTTTTGAAGTCTCAGGTTCCATTTGGAGCACCCACATGGTGACTCACAACCATCTGTAACTCTAATCCCAGAGAATCTGATGCCCTCTTCTGGCCTCTGAGGGCACCAAGTACACATGTGGTATACAAGCTTGGAAAGCACATAATATAAACAACATAAACATACACATAAAATGAATAAATTAATTTAAAAACAAGTTTAATAAAAGAGCTGGAGTAACTGGTCAATGAGGCCCCAAGGGCTCTAAGCAACTCCACTCTGCATCTGGTTCTTGGAGCTACTCATAGGACCCACTCAGACTCCAGAAACTCTCCTGCCTACTTTGCCTGTTAATAGGACAACTGGAGAGATTTGAACAAAGGATTGTTCCCTTCCCTCTGGACCTGCCTGAGCTGGCTCTACCATCAAGGCCCCATCTGAGTCTATGAATCTTGTTTCAGGCCCCCATAGTGCCCGTGAGAGCCTCTAAGAAGCCACTCTGACCATCTACTCCACTTCTACAAGAGCCTCCCATCAAAGCCCTGAGTGATCTACTCACTCACAGGCTTGGAACTGATTATTTAACCATTGAGCTTCCCAGTCCCTATGTTTCTGTTTTGTCCATAAGGAGGTCACAAAGGCCCTGCTTGTGCCTGCTGGAGTCTGTCATTATCTGATACACATCTGTCCCTGTGAGACTAGAGCCAACTGCTCAGGCTCCTCCAGCCGCCTCTGTCGTTTCCGTGTTCTGCATAGCATTTCTAGAACTTCCTTTTAGAATAGCTTGGAAACTAACTAGCCCAAGCCCAGTTGGCCTTTTAGCCCTCTATAGGGAACCAACGGGGCTGGGTGCTGATAGTTATAGATGCCAATTCTTGATGTCTAGCTTCTCCATCCAGCTTTTGATAGGATGGTGGTGGTGGTGGTGGTGTGTGTGTAGATCAGGGAACAGAGTCTTCAGAAATGAGATGGCCAGCCCAGACCCTACTAGCAAGGGCAGAGCAGGGCAGGAACTCTAATCTAAGATGTTCCATGACCCAGCTCAAAGTTCTACCCCATACTGCCCCTTGCCCTCAGCCTCCACACTCGTCCCCATCATTCCTGCCTGTCCCTTCTCCCAGGCTCGGCTACCAGAGTCTTGAGCAGGCCCCTGCTGGGGCTCTTCTAAGCCAACCCATCTGGTCCTGTCTGAGGACTGGCTTGTCTCCTGTCAGTCGGCGGGCGAGGATCACTATGTCTTTTCCTGTGTCCCTGCACAGGATGAGGGAAGAGAAAGGGGGCTTGGGAAGGAAGATGCACCCCCAGGGAACTGAGACTCAGGAGGGGTAGGCGGCTCCATGGGTGTCGCATCTGCTTGTTATTTTTCAGAGTTATTTTTAAGTTGGTGGTCTAGTTGTAAGAGCAGCATGTGTCTCTGGATGTGGCTCTGGACTCACCGTCTTCCTCTTGTCTCCTTACCCCGCCTCCTCATCCCAAGCATCAGACAACTGCTGTTGGTGCTGATGAGGCAGGCAGCCTCCCCCTCGCACCCTCCAGCCTTGTCTCCTCCTCCTCGGGTGACTGTGACAGCCAACCCACTGCCCCCCCCCTCAGCCGCCCAGGCTCCAGTTGGCAGTGCGAAAGGACTTTTAACAATGAAGAGAACATCATTGTGTTTATTTGGTTAAAGCCGTCCGGCGATTTTTCCTAGCACTTGGGATGCTAGCCAAACCCCTCACTTTGGCCTTCAGGGCCTCAGCCTCCTAGCAGCCTCGTTTCTGAAGTATAAGTTCAACTGTGGCCCCCTTCAGGAAGACCTCCCGGGTCCCTCTGGCCAGAGCAACCCCGGTCCTGCTCCCGCTGTGCTCCTCTTGCCGGGTGTTAGGGTTCCCATTGCATTCGGCTCTCTGAGGAAGTGCTGTGTTTGTTTCTCTGTTCGTCATCGGGCTTCATGACAGTACCAGACCATCTATGTCATGCCCTCTGGCCCTCCTGCATTGCTGGTACCTACAGAGCACCTAACACTTAGTCCTTCCTCAAAAGCATTTTGTGAATGAACAAGTAATGCAGAAACAGATAAAGGCACAAGCAGATGATGAAGCTAACCACATTGACAGTCGATGACTCGATGACTCATGTGTGCGCAAGCGCACACGTGTATTGTGATGAGAATCATCTGCCCTTTTAACAACAGGCTTGGGAGACCCTGACCTGAAGCTCTGCATGCATAGGAAGCTCACGGGTGTTGGGATACATTTGCTGTTCAGCCGTGTGACCTTTTTCCTCTCCCTGGCCTCCATTATACTCCACCTACAGACTGACGCTGGTTGGCTGGAGGTCATGGCCTTTGAGATCACCTATGCCAGCTACTACCTGATGCACTAGGCGGAGGGAGGAAGTCAGGTGGGGATGGCAGATCACCTGGGCATTCTGCTGCGGCAGAGTAGGCGCAGGCCAGGAGGTTGCTGGGAGGGCTGCCTGCATCTCGCTGCTGGGAGACAGACTGCATTCACAGTCAAGGTCTCTAGAAGCAGTGTTAGCATCAACTGGATAAGTTTTCATCTTTCTGTGTGTGTTCTTCTGTTTTCAAGAACTTTTTTTTGATACATTTGCTTCTTGAATTGCTAGCTTTCAGTTACTATGTATTTTTCCATGAAATAAAATTAGAAGACAAAAAACCCCATTCCACCTCAGTTCCACCATGCCAAAGTCATGGCGGTTGCTGGGCTTTTCCTGGGAAGACAGGGCTAGACTGAGGCACACGTGGCTCTCGACCTTTGGTGGCTGCCATCGCGGCAGGGGAACCAGATGAAGAGGTCTCTCCTTGAAGGTGGGAACCTAAGTTTCAGTCCTCAGTCCTGCCTCTACTGGGGTGCAGTCAGAGCCATGCATGACTGCTTCAGACCTTAGGTGTCACCTATAACATGAGTCTGTGATCTGTAAGAGCAAGTGGAGCCAGCAGGTGTGAGTCGGCTCCACAGAGCCCTGTGTGCCTTGACCCCCACGCTCCTGGCTTCCTCTTTCTCCTACCCACTATTATCACAGGATCCTTGCTGTATTGTGTTCTATTGTGTACTATTCTGTTAGGAGAGGAGCTGGGAGATCCCTTGCTGTCTTGGTTGTAATGTTTAGGCAGAGGTCAGCTTTGTTCCCAAAGGATTTTCCCTCTAGAAACACTCTCTCTCTCAGACAATCTCAAGGGCATCCCTTGAGGCTTCTATGTCAGGGATCTGACAGTTGCTTGGAAAGATGGAGCCTTTCAAAGGTAGCCTGGCACACTGTCCTGGGGCAGCAGCATGGGGTTTAGGGCTGTGGTAGGCTCCGGAAGGGTGAGAGTAAATATGGGGGAGCTGGGTTCTGGTTTTGCCTTTGCTACTGCCTAACTGTGTGACTTCGGGCAAATTTTTTCCCTTCTCTGGACCTCAGATTTTCCATTGACTGTGGCTCAGATAGACAAGGGTTGATTCAGCTTGTGTTGTCCAGTATGATAGCCACTAGCCACCTTTAAATTAAAATGTAAATTAATTACAGTAAAACCAAGTGGGCCAGGGATATGTCTCTGTAGCTAAAAGGGCTTATTGCGAAAACTGAATATCAGAATTTCGTCCTCAGATCCTATAGCAGGAGCAGAGAATCTCTATCTCTCTCTCTCTCTCTCTCTCTCTCTCTCTCTCTCTCTCTCTTTCTCTCTCTCTCACACACACACCAATCAGTCAGCTTCACTATCCACATATCTACATGCATGGGTGGCCGGTGGCTACCACGTTGGACATGACGGCACACATGCAGAACCTTAGTCTCAGTGCAGAAAACTCTATTGGGCATGCAGGTCTGGCAGTCCTTCCCCAGGGCCTAGTGAGCCCTAGTGAGCTGTGACCCTATGAGTCTGGGCCTCTGTCTTTAGATCTTCATATAGGCCCAGGACAAATGGAACATCTCTGAGCTTAAAGCTAGAATCCTGAAGAAGGGGTGATTTGGAAGGGTCTCTGCGTATGTGGTCACTACACCCCATCTCTCAGCCAGAGTCTCTGCTTGGAGAAGGTGAGGCAGACGGTGGGGGGCCCTCAGGTGGCCCCCAGCCAGGAACGGGTCACTAGCATAGTGTGAAAGTACAGCCTGTAGCCTTCTGATTGCTCACACGGGAGGGTATGAGGAGCCCTGGCTCCTCCCTTCTTTCGGGGGAGACCCTTGACTAGAGGCCCTCCAACCACCTGGAGAACCTAGGAGTAGGGAGAAGATGCCAGGCTAAGGAAGCAAAGGCAAGCCTGGCTGATCTCACCTCAGATTAGCTGTTAGTCCAACATTGCTGCCCCACTTCCCATCCCCCACTCCTCTGTCCCTCATAAGACCCTTACAACTCACTCTCGTTTCTCCTCTTTTCTAGGGATCCTAAGGCGATGTTCTGGCTATCCTGAGTCTGTGGGCTGCACAGCCTCCTGCCCAACTCTTGGGGCTCTGACCCTGTCCAGCCCTGACCAGCCTTAAGCTGATTGCTGTCCCCACCTGGTCTGAGGGGCTCCTCGTGCTTCAAACACTGCAACAGTTACGGTAGGTGCACCCCAATCACCACTGCTCTCTAGCTCTAGGGATACCTGAGTGTTCTTGGCCCTGGAGGAGAAAGGACCCTTTTTTGAATGATCCTTATCAGAATTATAAGTAGGGGTCGGGAAAACCCTGTTTCAATGAAATGTAGTTATCAGCTCATATAACCAGTGTCTAGTGATAGGAGGGGCTTCAGGCAAAGCTTGATTTAGCAGTTCAGACACAGTGAAAAGACTCTGACTTCTGACTGTGTCCTTTATGCCTCCTTCTGGGTGATGGCTGCATTCTTCGTGGCATTTGACACAATCTAGGCCAATTATTTCTAGATTTAAAGGTTGAAGATAGGAATCTGCTTTCATGATGAAACAAATTAAAGCTCTAGCATTGACTGCTTGGTCCTCATTGGTAGGATTTGGACCACTCTGAGCCTTTAACTGGGACCGTGGGCCTTGAAGACACTGCTGGTCTAGGGGGTTAGGATCTAACCTTTCCCAGTCAGGAAACCAGGGCAGAGAGAAGGTTGTTCCTCAGAGAAATCTCAAAACCTTGCTGCAGGAGATGCGAGACTTTACAACTGAAAGAGACAAAGACCAATGGTTATTGCAGACATATTTTTACCCCAGCTGGACAGCCTGAAGCCAGGCCAAATGAACATGAACATGAGGGTCCTCATGATGAATCCCTATCCCTCTTCTCTGAGTTTAGTTTCCTCATCTGGCAGGGCCACCAAAAGAGCCACCTGACATCTGGCATCTGGCAGGAGCTCAGGACGTCTTTGTTCTCTTCCCTTTCCTATTTTGGGGGTGTTTGAGACATCTGTGTTTTCTTCAAACTTGGGATCCACTGGGGAAGTGTGTTGGTCAGAATCCCCACCAGCAGGGCTTGCGCCAAGGTTTTGTATGCATGAGATCCGCAGAGGGTAGGGTCTCAAGAGAAGAGGGAGAGAAAAAGGGAGGTTGAAGCAGAAATGGGAGTCTACTGGGGGCATGTTCTTGGGTAAAGTCCCACTGGTCCTGCAGCATAGTTCAGAACCATGCCTGAATAAGGAGCCGGGCTCCCCACTCTGCATTAGTCAGGCATTAGCCACCCACAGGGCCCAGCATTGCTCAAGCAAGGGGTGCCCGTTTGAAGGGTATTTCTCTGGAGAACGGGAGCAGTGAGCTCCTGACCCTGGGAGATGGGTGCTGTCCCCTCTGCCTGGTCCCCAGCAGCTCTTCTCTTTCCTGCCCTTCTTATGTCTTTCCTTATTCTCCACCCTTGTCCATTTTTCAAGGCCCACTTCAGGTCTTCTTTTCCAGGGAGTCTTGGCTTGCTGTTCCAGCCACCTGTTATCTTCAAGGGTCCATGTTCCTTGAGGGAGGACAGAGATGCAGCAAGCATTTCCTCACAAACACTTCATTGGTTACTGTATCAGTGCCGAAGTCTATTGCTCTGTTTGCTTTGACTGCCAGGGAGCTCATAGACAAGGTGTAGCTTTTTCTGCTAAGCCATCAGGAAACAAACATTCAATAAACCTGCTCTTGCTTTGCCTTCACGCCTTTTATTCGCTGTCCTGGTTTCTTCTTTTTAAGCTGTGCTGCTGACATCGCTCTCAGCAGCCTTGGACTCTTTCGGAAAGAGGTGGGGCTCAGATAGCCAGGAGGGGCTGAAAGAGAAGCCCAGTGCTGACTACAGACAAATGTCAGCCTTGACCTTCCCAGAGGAGCCTGGGAAGAGGGTGTCCCTGACCCAGGTCCAGGCTCATGTCCAGGAGACAGACACCAAAACCTGACCATGGGGGCCCTGGCCAGCGCCCACCCTGCCCTCTGTGGCTTAAGAAAAGCATTGTTCTGCTCCCAGCCATTTCCTCCCTCCCTGACTTATCAGAAGCTAATGAAAGAGGCTGGAAACCCAATCCTCTGGTAATTAAATTTACTTAACGGGTATTCAAGTGGAGTAATGAGAAGTTTAATGCAGTGATTAGATTTTTCTTTAATTAATTAAAATGAGAGCTGTGTGTCTTGCCAGCAAGCCAACTTGACCCCGTGCTTGAGAGCAACCGGCAGACAGTGGGGGACTTGGCTAAGTAAGAAGGGGCTCAAGGTGGTGGCATCCCTGGCCCTGGCACAGCTGCCCTCAAAAGCGATGCCTGCTCAGGCCACTCACCCATTTGGTGCTTGTTTCTGAGCTGGGGGAGGGCCAGGTCTGAGCCTAAGACCCAAGGAACTGGGGGTACCCACCTTCAACGAGCCCACAGGGAGCCATGTGATGATCAGAGAAGAGAGTTAGCAAAGCAGATTTACAAAAAGCAGGAGGGTTTCCAGCACCTTGGCAGCAGAAGGGTTGAGGGTGGTACCTTCTGTATGTGCAGCCAGACCCGGGTTAGCGCTGGACCAGCTGTGCTGACAGGAAGTGGATTAATATGAAAGGAGAGTGGATAAGGCTAAGTGGATTGGGGCTCAGGGTGGCGCCGATGACCTGTAGAGCCCTGTGCGTCTGTTCCAGAAGGCTGGTCCTCTTTGTTATGTTTTCAGGGACATGTTTCCCCCGGAAGCCACCTTTGCTGGGTTCTGCCCATGGGGGTGGGCACAGCAGTCTGGAAATGCCACTGTGTGTGGAGTGGGTATTGGATAGGTCTCGCCAGAGTAGAAAAACTCAGAAAAGACTGGTTAGGCCAGAGGCAGGGTGTGTTGCCACTAAGCAATGGGCGAGTGGTTTGGAGTCCCAAGGACTCAGTGTCTTCATTGCGCTGGCTCCAGCCCCATGTGAGCCAACCACTGTGCTGCATCTTCCAGCAGAGGAGCGGGTGCTGGGGTGGGAGGACTGAGTGGCCCGGTTTGTCTGTCCCCACTGCCAGCTCTGCCGCCTGTGGGCAGGACTCCCGTGCCAGACCCTGCTCAGAATGGCCTAGATGAATCAGATGTGGTCTTTGCCCACAGGGCTAGTGGGGGAAGTGAAAAAAAAAAACAGGAACAACAGTGCTAAGTGATCAGAGCCTGGGTGGGGGCGGCCTTGGGGCTGGGGTGGTCCATGGATCTGTGTTTAAAGCATTGGCTTGGAGTGGGTAGGAGAGCTGGAGGTGGGGGCAGCAAGGAAAGGAAGGCTGGGGCCCCAGGAAAACGACTCTTCTTCAGGACTAGCTGTGACCCTAGGCTCCCAGTGAGCCAAGGTACTCCTGTGTGGGAGGGTTGGCGGCGTGCCTGCCGTTGGGCTGGTAGTGACACCTTTACTAAGAAACCAGGTGTGCTCCTTTCCTGGACGACTTGGAGACAGGCATCTGGATACTGCCAGGTCAGGCTGGTATGTGCTAGGCCTGTGGCCTCCCGGCTTACACACTGGAATACACTCACCCTGAGAGCATGGGGTCAAGTACCCTCTTCTTACTACATGGAGGACACAGCTGGGCACTAGCAGGCCTGAGGGAGTCAGTCAGAGAGCCTGGGCTATCAAGCTGACATCCAGAGCTGGGTCTTTGGCCTGGGGAAATGAGGGGAGCCTCAGTTGGGCAGGGGTGGGACATGGAGCTATCTGACCACAGCTCAGAGCTGAAGGGCCTTGTGTCCCCCTCCTCTGCTCCTTCTGCCTCCCGGATCCCACACCCCTGCATCCCCTCGTCTCTGTTTCCCTCATCCATGCCCATCCCTGAACATTTATGAGTATAGAAGTCACCCATCTGAGAAAAGGGAAGCCAAGAGAGGGGTACAGTGACCTGCCTCCAATGTCACACTAAGAAACAGAATCTGAGATCACATTATCTTGAGTTCTCTCCCTAAATAGACAGTTCACACTTTCCCTGGGGTGGGGGCCTTGAAGGGCATGTACTCGCCCAAGCTGGCTCTTCACAGCAAGTACCCCAGGGAGCAAGAGTATCCAGATGGTCCACCCGCCCTCAATTATCTCTTCTAACCTTCTGCTGTCCCTGGGTGTGAGAGTCAAGACCCTGGGCTAAAGTAAGATCCTCCATCAAGTCACTCCCTTCCTTCTCAGAGTTTTTCTCCACCATTGCCCCTCTCCAAGGGTCCCTAGAATCCCTGTCATATGCCAATGGCTTCCTACCCTGCCTGTTTTCCAGTCAGAATCAGGGTTGTTCCCTGAGACTTTGCATGTCTTTCCTCCCAGCCAGCCCTGGCTCTGGTGTTCCAGCTATGGGAGAGCCTTTCCTTGTCCTCTTCCACACACACTCTCAGCAGCCTTCCACACTGGACCCGGATGCCTCCTTCCTTCGTGGCCCCTAACTGCAGGCACAGCACCAGGCACCTCCCGTGGGTACCATCTCACAGCTATTGCCTGCCTACCTCTTGGGCTCTTGGGCACTCTCTTCTGATATATCAGCCACTTGAGGAGTGGAGGATATCATTTGTCCCTGGTGTCCTAGCCAAGTAGTCCCCTGAGCCTGCCACACAGTAGGTACACAAGAAGTAGCTGAGGTTCCTTCACACCCATTATCCCCTCTTCTTGTGTCGTGGCTTCTCTTCTGTCCTTGCTCAGTGGGTCCCTCATAGTGGGTCTGTAACAGGGTTCAACCCCTCCCCTAGAGCTTTCAGGCTTCCTGCTTCAGTAAGTTCCCTGCACACCCTCCTACCATGCCCAGCTGTGGGGAGAAGGATCAAGACAAATGGCCTCGGGGCTGTCGGGCAAGCCTTAAGGCACAGCGGGCCCAGAACCAGGGGGTCCCTGCTTGGGCTGCTGAGACAGGTGGAAAGCTACCCAGGGCAGTGTCTGGGCTGCATTACCCATTTTCCTAATCCTGGCTGTGTGACCATGAGCAGATCCTACAACATCTTTGTGTTTAGGTTTCCTCTTCTCTTAAAGAGGCAATGACAGGCCTGCCGCAGATGCTGCAACATGGAGGAGTGAGTCAGTATGGCGTCATGCCCGCCGTGCACTCAGGACACAGTGTGCATGCCCTCTGAACACTGCTACTGTTGCAATGTCCTGATGAAAGTGTTTGGGGGTGGCATTCAGGAGGGATTTCAGAAGATGGGAACCTAGGAGCAGCAGCGTGAAAGAGGACTAGGTGAGGCACACTGACAGGAGGGAACAAGCCAGGGAGAAACCAAAGATGGTTGACACAAAAAGAGCTGCAGCCATGAAGGCGTGTCCTCACAGGAGAAAGCCTCCATCTCCCCAAAGCCTTCTCTGCTGGTACCTCACTGCCATTGGTCAGGTGTGTCTCCTTCTAGAACTTCACCTCTGGCTTTACAAACGCTTTTACTGTGTGTTATTTTAGGAAGGGAGTGGGATCATATCTGTACATCATTCTGCAAGCCCCATTCGTCATTACCAGTGTGCGGGAGCATCTGTCAATATCACAGCACAAGTCATGGGGTTCTTTTTAATCGTCACCTAATATTCCATTGTTTGGACATGGTGTAATTTATGTAACCAGTCCCTGCTTGATGGATATTTAGGTTGTCTCCAATTCTTCGCTCTTGCAAACAATGCCTCCGTGACTAGCCTGGTGTATGTATCTCACTGGCACACAGAGGCAGTTCCTTAGGATGGATTTCTAGGGTGGAGTTGCAGGGAGGGGGGTGCAGACATTAATTTTGACAGCTCCATTGCTCTTCTGAAAGATAAGGCCTGCTTCTGCCCATCCTCGGCGAGGGGAGTCGCTGCCCTCCACCTTCCACACCCAACACAGTCGGTCTTGTTAATTTCTGCCAATCTAGAAAAACGCCTCGCTGTGGTTCTAGCACTCACTTTGTGCCTTCCCAATGAGGCCATCTTTTCATGTGGTGATTGGCCACAAGCGTGTCTTCCTCTGTGAGTTGACTGTTTAGATCCTTTGCCCATTTTTTCTTCTCTTTTCGCTTTTTTCTTATTGATATAAAGGAGCTTTTAGCACATTAGGAACGGTCAAACTTTCGTCTGTTGCTTGTGTTGGAAATATTCTCCCTAGCCAGCCGTTTGTCTTTTTAGCTCTGTTTCTGGCATCTTTGGCCATGTAGAGGCCTTACATCTTTATTTAGTCAAGTCTGTCAGGCTTCTCTGGGTCTCTGAGGCATACGTCTGGCTTGGAGAGATTTCCTGTAAGGCTTTTTCAGGGGAGCAGGGACAAGGTCAGGTGTGACTGGGATGGTCCTTCTGCCTGGAGCTGAGACCCTTGTGCCAGACGAGATGGGGAATCGAGGGGGAGGCTGAGCTCGAAGAGGTTCCAGAGCTGAGTGGCCACGGCGACAGGACGTGATGGTGACCGGGAAAGAGGTCTAGAGCTGAGTGGCCACGGCGGCAGGACGTGATGGTGGTGATGGTGACCGGGAAAGAGGTTCTAGAGCTGAGTGGCCACGGTGGCAGGATGTGATGGTGACCGGGAAAGAGGTCTAGCATGGCGATCGGTTTGGAGACTGTGTGACTGGTGCCACCACACCTGTAGGGGACTGGAGGAGGGAGGGAAGTGTGCAGTGGATATGCGTGCTCACTTCTGCAGGGCACAGACATATGAGCACATACTTGTACACATGTGCACGCTTCATGCACACGCTTAGAGATTCTGTATGGTGTCATATCTGTATTATGGCCTGGTTGGGGAGGGTTTCCACTTTTGTAGAGTATATGTCTTACCTCTCCCCACCCCCACTCTTCTCTCTCCCCTATTACCATAGGAAACTTGGTTTTTCCATAAGGAACATAAGACATTATTTTACTCATGGAAGGTCACAGAGTTACTAAATGGTGCAAAGAGGATGCTCTTTAGGTAACTCTGACCCAGCCTCCTCCATACAGAATCCCCGCTGTGGCCTTCTCTCCTTTCTAATGTGACCAACCGGAATCATCAGGGACTCTTAAGGACAATTATGGAACCTGTGTTTGATGTGCGGCTCTGTTCTTCTGAGACGGTTCATCTTTTTGTCCTTCTGTCCTCCATCCTGAGAGTGGTATTATCACAGTGCCCACCTCCTCGGGTGTCTGTGGGCAGTGTGAGTCAGTAAGCTTAACACGGGGGCTCATTGGTACATCTGGCAGTGATGACGGTGGTGATGACAGTGTTGGCAATGGCTTCCCCCATGCCTTTTTGTCAGCATCGCCTTTGCATCCTCCTGTCTCTCCACCATCAACCTCATCCATATGTCCTCAGTCCCCCAGGAATCTTGTCACCATTTGCCTTGAACCTTTGTCCTCTGCTTTTGGTCTCAAACCTTTGCAGACTGAATTAAAGCCATTCTGCCAGAAAAAAAAAAATCAAAGGAGAGCAGTTAGGGTGTTCTCTGGGGCTTCTCCTGAGGCCACTCTGATCAGGCACTTCCTGCAAGCCTACCCATTCACCCATCATGGCCCAGTCTCTGAGAATCAACCAGACCATGAAGTCCAAGATGAACACTCTGAGCAAGAATGCTCAGCTGCCCGTAGTCTGAGCTGACCCAGCCCGGCTGCTCTAACCCCAAGCCAGTCCTGAAACCTGACCCCGGGAAAATCTCCTCCAACACCCCTAGCCAGGAATCAGAAGCAGAATACACGGTGAATTCAGGATACAGCTCCCCACCCATGCCCATCTGGGTACCTCCTGTGAGTTTGAGTGTCACTGTGAGGTCCTTGATTCTAAGAGTTCTCAGGTCTTAGAAGCAGGTGAAAATGTCTATGCTCACAGAAGTCACTAATCTTGAATTTTTGGATTTTCTACCCAAGTAGGGAAAGCCCCAGGAAGAAAAGAGTTGTCATTGCTGTTGCTAGTGTCTCTGTTGTTCAGGGCAGTCTGTTCTTCACCAAAAACAGGGTGGGATGTTGGACTAGAGAAATGGCTCAGTGGTTAAGAGCACTGGTCACTTTTCCAGAGGACCTAGGTTTGATTCCAACCAGCACCCACATGACAGCTCACAACTTCTATAACTCCAGCTCCAGGAAATCCAGCACCCTTCTCTGACCTCTGGGAGTACAGCAGGCATGTGGTTATAGACAAACACGCAAACACCATACACATAAAATAAGATTTAAAAGGTGTTGGGATACCATTTGGTCTTGCCAGGCATGATGGGTCCCTTGCTCCAGGGGCATCTTCACTGTAAACAACCTCCACGCCCACCCAGTCCCCAGCACATGCCATTCCTGCAGGATGCTTTACAAATGATGCCACAGTTTACAGCACCCCTGGTGGAGTTTGAAGCCAGGTAGGTTAAGGCCAGGTAGGCCTGTGGATGTGTGCATGGGAGTCAGTGCCCAGTTTCTCTCTCTCTCTCTCTCTCTCTCTCTCTCTCTCTCTCTCTCTCTCTCTATCTATCTCTCCCTTCCTTTTTTCCTTTCCTTTTCCTCCTCCTCCTCTTCTTCTTCTTTGATTTTTCTTTTCTTTTCTTTTTTTGTTTTTTCAATACAGGGTTTCTCTGTAGCTTTGAAGCCTGTCCTGGAACTAGCTCTTGTAGACCAGGCTGGCCTCGAACTCACAGAGATCTGCCTGCCTCTGCCTCCCGAGTGCTGGGATTAAAGGCGTGCACCACCACCATCCGGCCTTCTTTGGTTTTTCAAGACAAGGTTTCTCTGTGTCACAGTCCTAGCTGTCCTGGAACTCACTCTGTAGACCAGGCTGGCCTTGAACTCACAAAGATCTGCCTGCCTCTGCCTCCTGAGGGCTGGGATTAAAGGCATGCCCCACTGCCACCTGGCAAGGAGAGTATTTCTAACAGCCTGTGAGGAGCCAAATGGCGCCTGCTAGTTTGAGGAGGGGGTATTCCATTGCACTCTTGTCTTCTAGAAAAAGTGAGAAGAGGCAGGGTCTATATGAACTTTAAGGCCTTTCCCTTGAGAGCCACCAGTGTGCATGTTATCTTGGGGTAGGGAGACTGTCTCTTTCCCTTGTTCTATACTCTCACAGGAGCACACCGTATCTAAAGTGATAATTGCCAAGTAAAGCGCCAATGAGTTTGAAATATAAGCCTACAATTAAGTTAGCAGTTCCAAAGCCCTATGGCTTTCTCTTTTTTCCCCCATGATCCACTCTGGGAAGCTGAGTGGGGGTCCTGGTGTCTTTTTGGGAGCTGGTCCCAGCCCCAAGGCTAGTTGGCCACACTTAGGGTGCCATTACTTTTCTAAAGTCAAGTTCAGACCTTTGTAGGGTTCCAATGGTCATGGCATTGCCTTGACCTTACCTCAGCTCCTACATGTGGGGATACTCGCACTGGGAGCCCCACTATGGGGCCTTGGAGCTCCTTTCTTGTGGAGAAGAAACCTCATAGCTGACAACTGTGGTGGTCTCCCACAAACTTCAGTTATCTAGAGGCCCCAGAGGGGCCTAGTTCTGCCACCCAGAAAGCCATCCTGGGAGACCAAGCTGTCATCATGTGGCTCCAGGGACTGAGCTACACAGTACGGGCCTTGGACACTTGGCAGCTCAGGGTCTTGATGCTCTCTGTCTCTCCCTTCTGCTACTGTGGAGCACACACTCTAGGGTGGGGAGCTGGGGGAGCTTGGGTGCATCCAGTCCCTTGGGGATCGACCACCTGAAGCTTGAATCCTCTCGGCACCATATGGAACCTGTGGCCTCCAGTCCCTATGCGGGGAGTTGAGGGTAGTGATGGTAGGGGTCATACAAAGCTCTGAAATGCTTTGTGGTCCAGCAGTGTCATTGCTTCAGCTCACAGCCTACCAACCTAAGCATCTCTTGTGGCCCAGACAACTACAGAGAGCAGACAGCATGTGCTTTCAGTGGGAACACGCTTTGCTCCCAAGGCCATTATAGAATCACTGTCAGAACAACAAAAGGCCAAGGCTGTGGTTTCCTGTTCATTTATCCAGCCTATGGCTTATTACATGGTCGTTGTGGTCCATGACATGTCCTGGTTAGGATAATTGATTCTGAGTCCTGAACACCAGAATGAAAGTCTGGCTTTTCCTCTTGTTACCTGTGTGACCGTGGCCAGTTCCTTCTTTGTGTCTCTTTTTTCTCTTATGCAGAATGAGAATCCTGGAGGGTTTGGAGTACAGTTTGGTGTAAAGGGCTTGCTTAACATGTTTGGGGACCTAGGCTACATTCCCAGTACCACAAAAGAAACAAATAAATAAAGTGGGACTATCGACAGCATCCATCTCTCTTAGGATGGTTACGAGGCTTAAATGAGCTAGTATTTGTAAGGAGCTAGAGCAGTGCACAGGGCACTGTGGATGCCAGCTATCACCACCACCATCATCCAGCACCAGATACTGATGGGGTGGAAGGGAACCAAATGGGTAAAGAATTAAAACTAGAGGCTGGAGAGATGGCTCAGAGGTTAAGAACACTGGCTGTTTACCAGAGGACCTGGGGTTGAGTCCTATCATCCAGATGGAGGTTCAAAACCATCTGTAACTCCAGATCCAGGGAATCTGGCTCCCTCTTCTGATCTCTAAGGATACCAGGTACACAGGCGATGAGCAGGCTTACATGAAAGCAAAACACTCACAAAATTAAAATAATTAAACTAAGAAGAAAGTTTCCTATGAAGTTGGTGCTAGAAAATAAACGAGGCATAAGAGAAGATGCTCATGGCTATCAGTACAGGGAGAGGTGGGGAGGCGGGGCAGGTGGGGGAAGAAAGGGGAGGGCACAAACCATAACCCTAGTGAGGTGCAACTGCATGCCTTAACACGTTGACACTATGAAATGTCAGAGAGGACCCAGAGCAACTGGGATACTTGAAGATTGCTCATGAGAATGCAAGATAGTATGACCACTTTGGAAAAAAAAAAAAAGCAGTTTCTGGTTTCTAACAAAGAACATTTACCGCACAACCTTGCAAGGCTTCTGCTAGGTAGGTACTTACCAAGAGGGACAGCTTCTCTCATGTAAAAACTCACCTATATATTTATAGTGGCATTATTTGTAGTCTACAAAAACTGGTTAACAACAAGTGTTCTTTAGCTGGGGAGTGAATAAATAATGGAATACTACTCAGCAATAAAAAGGAATAAGATTCTGACATAAGACAGCACAGATAAATCTCAAAGGCATCGTGCTAAGTGAATAGAACCGGACATGGGGCTCCATATTGAGGTCTATTTATAGATACTGGAGAGAGCAAAACCTCAGGGACAGAAACAGGTCAATAGTTGCCAGAGGTTAGGAAGCCATTGGTTACAAAGGGACAGCCCACGGACACCTGAGATTGAACTGTTCTGTCCCTTGATTGTGGTGGTAGCTACATGCCTGTACGCAGTTGTCAGGACTCACAGAACCGTACATTAGAAAGGGTAAGCCGGACTGCACATGAATTATACCGCAATTACTGTGCCTGTGACACAGTGTTCTATAAAATGGTTGGAACAGGGACAGGTGACATGCATGTAGAAGAAGGAAATATGTCGTGGAGGCCTCCACACCCTCCTCACTCTGTGGTCATTGGCTCTTTGAGGTGGTGCTTTGGGCTGAGGCCCAGGTGACAAGGAGTTAGGTAAAGGCTTTGAGGCAATCTGGGCTGAGGGAGGAGGACAGGGCCTGAGGGCCATGCTCTGGGTACCACTGAGGAATAGGTGGAGTGGCTGAGGCATAAGTGTGATGACCTGGGAGAGGAGAGGAAGGGAAACTGATTAAGAGGAGAGTGGGGGTGCCACACAGCATGGGAAGAAGACTTCCAAGGGAGGATGTCGGTCAGCTGCAGGCCCACAGAGCAAGGCCGGGAAACTGGTGGTCAGCGGTGGGGACCTCACTATAGTGTTGTGGGATGGTGGATTAGAAACTAGGCTTCCTGGGTGCTAAGGGCTGAGACAAACTAGTGAAGCTTCCAGCAGGCAAGGGACAGATTTGATTGGCAACATGGGAATGGTGAGGAGGACTGGGGAGCGGGGGCTGTCCTGTGTGCTGCGAGTGTCAATAAAGCCAAGGTGGGCCAACCCTTGGAAGGCCGAGGGAGATGGTGGGGAAGAAAGGGCTGGACAGGGAGTCTGTATTTCAGGGTGGGTACTTATACACAAGTGGACTAGGGAATGGGGATGGAGGCTGATGTCTAGAGGCCTATACTGTGTCACGGAGCCCTATGGGCTAGGCAGTGGGGATCCGTCCAGGGTAGCTGGAAGCCCATCTCTGCCACACTAACCTTCCCATTCTTCCCTACAGTGCACGCTGAGACCCACAGACTGCTGCTCCCCAGGCTTCTGGCAGTCCCTCTGTTTGACTCCCTGTGCCATCTGACCCAGGTAGGGAGAGAACAAGGCAACTCCCTGTGCCTGTGTTGTTCTGGGGTATGACGGCTCAGTGTGAGGTCCAGGGTCCTGAACAAGACAGCCCTCAGTGAGTGAACACCTGCCATGGCAGGATACCCAACCTAGGGCTTCCGGCCCCTGCAGCAGGTGCTTGCTCAGAGAGGCCCAGCTTGGATCTGGATGCTGTGAACACCTGCCAAGTACTCCCACCCCAGGAGGCTCGGCTCCCCGCAGCTCCTCTGCTATAGCTCTGGCTTTTGAATGCTTGGTGCCACAGCTACCTGACAGCTCTTACCTGGAAATTCCCAGCTCTTTGTAGGGCTCCCTCCTTCCCGGGGGTGGGGGTGGGGTGGGGAGGCTTCCCTCAGTCTCAGTAATGGCCCATCCTTCCCCTGCTCTGGCCATTCTGCAGCCAGAGGCAACTGACCTGCTTAAGCCACAGTCGCTGTCCCCAAAAAAACTGCCCCTGGGGGCAGAGCTGAGACTGAGAGCATAATTCTGTCTGGTCCTGAAGAGTGCAGCAGGATTCTTGGCTTTTCCTTTCCAGCTCCTAACAGCAGAGCTGGGCTGAGGAGGTGATGGGGCAGGGCTAGCTGGGCCTGTGGGCCTGTGAACAGGGCATCAGGAATAGAAAGAACCCAGACTGCTCGAGGTATGAGGTGGAAGAGAGAATCCACAGGGATAAGACAGGGAAGGGGAATGGAGGCCTGGGAATGGCTTCCTTCTGCATCCTTTTACCCAGGGGAGGCACGGGATGTTTTTGTCCTAGGTAGAGGCATCTTCCCAGTATTAAAATAGTACATCTCCTACCCAGCTGCCTGCCTGGGTAATTAAAAGCATGCAGTTGGAGCCCTTCCTCCCAGGGACTAACTACTACTGCTAAGGCATTTGATGCTTATCCTTCTGAACTTTCTTCCATGTGCGTGCAAACATATTTTAAAAGCAAAAATGCACAGTCATACCAGGTGCATGTCTCCATCACCATATTTTTTGCCAGACATGTGGACCACCCAGATTTTATCCATGGAAATCTTCCCTTTCTTATCCATTGTGCGGATGGTCTGTAAATTCGTCATCAATTATTAATCTTGTCGAGGCCATTTAGGTGGTTTCCCGCATACGGCTATTTATAACCCTCACTCAAGGAAGCTCTGGGTTTGGGCATCTGTGTACACTTGCATTGTGAGACCTTCACGATGTTTTTGGAAGTGGTCTACCCAAGTCAGAGAATCTGTATATTTCCACATTTGCTCTATTCCATATAGCCAGATACACTATTGGAAGATTAGGCTGCCTCACATTCCTACAGACCTTGCAGAAGGCTCTTTCCCAGCTACCATCATTAGCAGCCACTTACATTCCTATCAATCTAATATGAGAAAATGATTTTACTTTACATTTCTCAATCGCTAATGATATATGTATCCGATGACCATTTTTGAGTATTGGCTGGGGAGTTGCCTCCAGTCAGGCCTTCTGCTCATTTCTCTCTACCTACGTCCAATTATTCGGTAGATATTTGCCAGGCACCTTATTTGTGTTGAACACTGGTTTGGTTAAGAACATACCAGTAAACCCAACTGACCCCAAATGCCTTCTCCATGGAACTTCTGCTTTAATGGGCAAGTAGGGGCATGAAAGATAATGTATGTACATGTGTGCTAGGAAGGAAAAAAAGACAACAGGAGCAGCTGGAGAGGTGGCTCAATGGTTAAGTGCACTGGCTGCTCTTCCAGAGGACCTAGGTTTAATTCCCAGCAACCACATGATGGCTCACAACCATCTGTAATTCTAGTTCCAGGGGATCTGATGCCCTCTTCTGGACTCCAGGGTACTGCATGCACATGGTACCCAGAAATACATAAAGGCAAAACACCTACACATAAAATAATTAACAACACAAAACACACACAGCAGGAGAGGGGCATAGGTGGCCTGGATAATATCAGAATGTGATCCTCCTGCCTCCACCTCCCAAGTGCTAGGATTACAGGCATGTGCCACTATGTCTGATCCATGTAGTGCTGGAGATTGAACTCAAGGATTGTGTGTTCCAGGAAAAGTATTCTGCATCCCCAGTTCCACAGGATGGCCTTCCTGCCTGTGGCATTGTGTTAGCAGCTCAGGGATGCTCAGTCTGTAGCCAGAAGGGAAGGAGATGAAGCTGCAGGGAAGGGAAACAGCTGTGGAGAGAATGGATGACTATGTATGGAAATAGATGGCCCCTCATTTGATTGTCCTTTTAAATTTCCAAGAGATGCAGGACAGGAGGGCATTAGCCAAGCCTGGGGCCCTTCTGAGTGATGGGTCCAGGTGGCCTGCCTATGATCCAGTCCTGAGGATGGACATGTAAAAGGCATGACACCAGCAGACCTCCATGAGGAACTGTGGGGTTGGCTGAGGCACGAGGCTGTAGCTCTGGGGACACTTTTGAGCTGGAGACACAGATTTGTGGTCATCAGCTTAAAGATGGTATTTAATACCTTGAGATTAAGTGAGAGCAGAGCAGAAGTGAGCAGAGACAGAAAAGAGGACACCCAGGACCTCTGCTGGCTAGAGGCTGGGAGAAGAGAGGGACTGGGATGCAGGGGTGGGGGTGGGAGGTGACTGAGCAGGAGCCCAGGGATGGAGCGAAAGAAACAGAGGTCAAAGGCAAGATGTGTTCTCAGCACGTGTCAGGTGGGCTGGGGGATGGAGTGGGGTTCCGTGAGACCCCATCAGTGGTTGGGAAACAGGCAGAGGCAGTGAAATAAGTCTTATTGATCTGTGAGAGGCTAAGAAACTTAACTCTTTGATTTGTATTTCAAATAGTTTTTCACAGATTGTTTCCTGTATACTTTTTGCTTCATTTAAATTTATGGTTTATTTTAATCCCTCAAAAGTTCAACATTTTCCTATAGTCTAACATGTCACTCTTTTCCCCCTAAAAACAAAAATGAAACAAACAACCTGCCCTATATGTTTTCTAGTTGCTTATAGGGTTGAACTATGTTTAAACAGCTGGTGTATGTGCAGTGTATAATTTGAGGTAGGATCTGTACTGATCTCTTCTCTGTTGCTATCACAAAACACCATGACCACAAGCAATGTATGGAAGGAAGAGTGTATTTTGGTTTATGGTTCCAAAGAGAGGGTCCTAAAAACTGGGGCATCATGACAACAAGCAGGCACAACATCTCAGCGGGACTAGGAAGCGAGAGTTCACATGGCAATCACTAACAGGAAACAGAGAGAAAAGCTATGGGTTGAGTCTATGACCCCTGAAAGCCTACCCCCAGTGGGGTAATTCCTCCAATAAGGCTGCACTTCCTAAGGGTTCCCCCAACCTACTCCACTTCCTGGGAACAAAGTGCTCAGCACATGGGGACACTTCTCACTCAGGCCCTAACAGGAGGTGGTCAGTGGGGAAGGTCCTCTCCTCCCGCCTCTGCCAATGCGTCCAGGCCTCATAGACAGCATTCTACCATCCCGTTGACCTATGCCTGGGAAGAGACTTTGGGAATTGGGACAGTAGACTCAGTGGTTGATGGGGGCAGTGTGACGGGACAGAAAGGGGGAGAAGGAAGCCAGGGAGTGAGGAACTTTTCTGTGTCCCCCCCGCAGCTTACCTAGCTTACCAAGGTCGTGTGACAACATGGTCTTGTGAAGTTGCTATTCCGTGCATCTGCACACAAGGAAACTGAGGTTAAAAGGTGCTTCAGATCTCAGCTAGTGGGGTCTCTTTCTTGGGGTGCTTCTAAAACTAGAAGGCCTATATCCTGTTCCTTTCAGGCAGGTGTAAAAGCTCCAGCACCGACTGTCCCCTACACTCCCTTGCATCCCTGTCTGCCACTTGGCTAGGTCTGGAAGGTTTTCCCATTTCCAGAACCAACCCGGAAAGACCAAAATACTCCTGGCAGGGAACCACACTTCAGCTTATAGCTAACGTCTTCATTATCAGCTGACACCTCTGAGGGGTTAGCTGGCAGCCCGCTGAGTGGCGCCTGCTGAGGTGTATCTGGGTTAAGGAAGGCTGGGGAGTGCACGGGGCAGTTCACAGCCTCCAGGGCTCTGCCTGGAGAGCGAGGTGGGGGAGGGGAGCAACAACTCCTCTGAGAGGCCCAGGGCGGGGCTCAGAGAGGGAACCAGAGCCAGCATCCATTAGGTCCCTGCTACATGCAGTACCAAGAGGTCTGTTTTGTGTCTGGTCTCCGGAAGGTCAGAAAATCAGCCACCCATGATCCACCCTGGGCCCAGCTGTCAGCAGTCACTCAGCTGAGGCCCATCTTCGACACCCACAATTCAGATCTGTCATCCAGCCCTGAGGAGGAGTAGGAGAGGCAGGGAGCCATCTGGAATCTCCTCCAGTTCTCTGAGGGCTAGTCCACCTGCCCTGCCGGGGGAGTTAAGGCCTAGTCTGCCACCAGAGTAAGGCTCAAGGTTCAAGGTAGACACAGGATCAGGGCTCACTGAAGAAGGCAGTTAACTAAGACAGCCCTTGGGGTACAGTGGTCTCACCTGTTGCTATTGACACTGTGCTCTGGGGACAGAAGGAGGGGCTATTTGCCTAAGTAGGACTTCTCTCCTCCCCTTACCTCTCTCTGCTCATGACTGACCTATGTCTGCAGGTATGTGCCATCGTATGTATAAAAGTAACCGATGTCCAACTCTCTTCCTATTGAGTTAGACTATGGCTTAGTCTTGCTGGGACCCTGAGACTAAAGCGGCTTCTCTCTCCACTACCCCATTCCTTGTCACCTGCCCCTCCCTGTCTCCTCTCCTCCCCTGGCTTGGTGCTCCTTGATGGGTCAGCAGCTACCTTGCTTCTCGCTGGAGGCCTGCCAGGTCCTGGGTCAGCCTGCAGCCTGGTATACTCAGGTTCCCATGTGCTCAGGGAAGAAGCTGGGGGATGGGAGCAGGAAGTGAGAGAGTGAGACTTCCAGGGAGGGAAGAAATGCCTGATACCTGAGAGCAGGGCTAAGCCAGCGTTCAAAGGGTGTCTGTGTGAGCAGAAGGGCCGAAGGGACTGGGGGACACTCACCTATCAAAAGGAGGAGGGGCCAGACTAATGAGCAGATTCCATGCTGAGGCCCTGGGAATCTGGAGAGCCATAGAACCTCTGTGTCACCGCTGAGTGTTGCCTCCAGCCTGTCACCTCACTTTAGGGCATGGACTGATGCCAGCCCGAGGGTTCCCAGAACATGAGTGTGTCCTGGGGAGTGTGTTGGTGTGGTCACTGTTCTGGCCCAGTGCCTGCCCTGATGGGCAACTCTAGGACCATGGCTGGGCCTTGGGCTCCACCCTTTCGGGGGCTGGGAGGGAGGCAAATGCATAAACAAGAGACAAAATATTAAGGGCCCCATGTGTGTGTGTTTTGCTCCATTCAAGCAACTTTTGAAAAACACCTGAGATTCAATTCCTATATTGTCAAAGCCACCATTTTGAAATAATGGTTCAGTGGATTTTAGGATACCCATGAGATTATGGATCCATAGTCGCTATCTAATTCCAGGGAGTCTTCATTATCCCCAAGGAGACCCTGTACCTGTGAGCAGTCCTCCCCATTGTCCTCTGTGTTCCCTGGCTTTGCTGACACTCTGGTTTTCATAGGAATCAGAGGAACTCCAGGCACTCAGCATCATGGTTTCATGTTCCTCCAAGCTGTGGTGTGCACCAGTGCTCTACTCATTTTGACGGCTACATAGTATTCGCTACACACGCCAGCCACATCTGTTTATGGCTACATAGTATTCGCTACACTTTGCTTTAGCACTGTTTTGAGGAGCACTGTTGTGAACATGTGCCTTGCTTTCAGTCTCCTAGGTCTGTTCTGAAGTGTGAACTTGCCGGGTCTGAACCCTGTTTGGTTTGGAATCACTGGACATTGGCCCTTGGGTGCTCTCCCCCCTTGCTGTGTCAGCCCTCGATGACTAATCAGTGATGGAGAGTAAATTCTGGATGCCCTGAGATGGGGAGGGCTGCTGACCTGGGCGGGTCCTGGACGGCGTTCTGGAGGGAGCCACCTGAGCTCAACCTCATCCTTGGAAACATATTCTATAAGTTGGAAAGGGAGGAAGTGAGTTTCTGAGGACAGAATCAAGGTCACCAGGCCTAGCCTCAGTGTCTCCCTCCTTCCAGCGCCTACTTGCGGTCTCACTCTACATACCCTGTCATGTTTCCCAAAAATACTGCCCGGAGAGACAGGGAAGACCGGTGGTTAGCGCCATCCCTTTCTCACCCGGGACTGAGATGACCCTAAGGTAGGGTACTCCATGTTCCGAGATGATGTCCAGCTTTCCCTCTCTGCTCAGGCAAGTGAGAGCTGGGCCAGGCCTGGCCAGGAACTCCCAGGGCTGTGCAGAGCCAGAGGCAGTGCCGACACCCGTGTTTCTGCTCTGCCTCTTAATAGGTAATTATACCCTGACATGCACAGGGGTGAAGAAGGGATTTTCTGTGAAGCAAAATCTCCCGTGAAATATTCAGGCCACGCTGGGCTTTGCCTCCCAGCCAGCCTAATCTCTGCTGCTTGGTTTGCCAGGGCTAGAGAGGCCATGTGTGCCTACAGGCAGCATGGGATTTTTTATTTTCTTCTCAGCAGAGAGGAGGACCTCAAGGGCCAGTTAGAGCCCAGTTTGAGGCCTCAGATGGTGTGTGTGTGTGTTTGTGTGTGTGTGTGTGTGTGAGAGAGAGAGAGAGAGAGAGAGAGAAAGAGAGAGAGAGTTAGACACCAGATCATATATGTGTCTCCCCATATCTGTGTCTTTGGGGTGTGTTTTTGAGTGTGTGTATCTGGCATTTGCCTCTTTCTTGTCTGTATATGTTTGTATAACCTAACGTGTATGTAAGTAATCCTGATCATGCCAGTTCATATGTGACCATCCAGCATCTGTGTTTCTCATGCTTGCTGTCCAGACATCTTGGAAGCCTCTCAGTGAGCCCATTTTTCTGATTCCACCCACCTATGGCATTCTTAGGCTCTCTCAAGCAAAGGGCTGCCCTGCAGGTGAGTTTGGTCAGGGTTTGTGTATAGCCTGAAAGTCTAGAAAGCCCTCGCCGCTCCCAGGCTTGGGGGAAGCAGACTCCTGCTAGTGTGGGGCCTGCCAATCTGTTTAATCGGGGTCACAGTTTAGTACTTGGTTGGGGGTATTAGTGGTATTTGCTTCTGAGAGTTCATTAAATCGGAACATGCCTATCCCCTTGTTGGAAGCCCTGGTATCTTTGCTTCAACCCCGGTCTGCCCTAGTCCATAAACCTCCTTCATTTGCCTATGGAGCACCCTCCCAAGGCCTGGATCTTGCCCCTCATTTGCTCCCTCCTTTGTACAGTATTGCAGACAGGACTAGAATTCTCATACCCATATGGCAGAAGGTGACACTAAGGCCTAGAGAGACAGAGACAGGCCTGAAATCCTAATATGACTGGGGCAGATCCTCTTCTTGGTGCAGACCCTCTTCTTGGTGCAGACCCAGCTCTGGGTCCTTGGTAGAGAAGACCTTGTCTAGGAAAGAGATGACTGGAGCTAGCAGATACTCTCTTCTCCACAGCGAGCTCTCCTCCCTCTGGCCCCTCCCCACTCACAGTGGCCTGGAGAGATGGCCCCAGCAAGCTCTTCACCTCAAACAGGTGGTTCCAGGATGGCCACCCTCATTTATAATTTTTTCATCATGACTGTAATTAGCAATTCTTCCTGGCTGAGCCTGGTCCGGCAGACAAAAAGAACTGTGGCTTATGAATGTCAGCTGTTAATGTCACACTGGCACACTGACGGGGGTTGGGGGTCTTAAGGAGGGAGAAGTGAGGGCTCTGAGCTAAAGAAAGCCAACCTCTCGTTGCCACTTTGCTCTGCCACTATCTCTTCCAATAGACACTTGCGGCCCCTTAACACAGCTCACCCCGAGCATCCACCATCCTGCCCATTATTCCCAAAACTTTACCCCACCCACCCCCATTCTTCCAGGACTGCTTGGCCTAAAGAGCAGCTTCCAAAGTTCTGGGCAAGTCCTGGCTGCTCAGCCTAAGGCCCTTGTAGCCCCAGAAGTCCCCATCAAAGGGCCTCTTGGGTTGCTGGAGGTGACAGAGCTCCAACTTAGACTGTCCTCAGTGTAGGAAAGATGGGCTCCCTGTCCTTGAGCAGGCATGGCTCCCCTGTGGGGCAGGAATGCTCCCAGACCCACAGCCTCCTGTTCCATCACTTCAGGTTTCTGCTCTTCTTCCAACCCAGAGAGTGTTGGGTCTGCAACCTCTTGTGGTACTATTTGCCTCCATGCACTGCTATCCAGATGACTAGATCCTTCAGTTTCATGAGCAGAGAGAGAACGCCAGCCACTACAGACAGGCTGAGTTACTCGCCCGGCAGTCCTCTTTTGCCTCCTCTTTATCACTGACTGGCCTATCCAGGGCTTGACCAGCGTTAAAACAAATCAGTGGTGCAGTTCTGTTTGTGTATGTGGGCGGTATTGCAGCATGTATGTAGAGACAGATGTGTCTACAGGCATGTAGAATCCAAAGGATAGCATTGGGTATTGTTTCAGGCACTGTCTATATAAATATATATTGGGGGCAGTCTTTCACTGGCCTGAAGCTCTCAAGTAGACTAGTCTGGCCAGCCATTGAGCCCCAAGGATCTGCCTGTCTCTGTCTCTCCAGCACATGGGATTCCAAGTGAGAGCCACCATGCCCAGGTTTGTTTTAACATATTCTGTTGACCCGACTCAGGCCTTGTGTTTACAAGGAAAGCATTTCACTGCCTGAGTCATCTCCAGCCCCATCTGCTTTTTGAGGGCTCATTATGTGCCAGGTCACATTAGAAACATTTACAAGAATTTGATCCTCCACTCACCATGTCTGTTTTACAGATAGGGGAAACTGAGATGCAACGAAATCATATTAGCTGCTGGTGATTGCAGAGCTAAGCTGTGGCAACAGAAAGCAGCCTGTGTGGGCCCCAAGATCTCCCATGAGCCTCTGCCTGCCTCTGCCCCAAATCACTTCATCCAAGAACATCTCTTTGTACATAAGGAGCTCCAGGGTGGGCAGCTGCACCCCGACCCCAACCTGGAGACAGTCCTGAAACAGGTATCCACTCTGTCCTTAGCCATCAGGGTGGTACCAACAGCACTCCGTGTACTCTGGTGTGTCCACATCCCAGGGTGCTATATACACTCTGAGAATAAGGCCTTGATTATAGCTCAGATTCCCCAGGTTTGTGGCGTATGCTGAACAAGGGCTGGTGTGTGACCATGTGATAGTGGAGGACTCTGCCAGCTGAGGTCTCAGTGTAGAGCTGGGACTTGGCCAGGATGCCCTATTGTCCACATCTTCCATTCATTTAACCAACACTCCCTGGGTACTGGGTACTAAGGTCTATGGTCGTGCTGTCAGGGTGCCCATAGCCTACTGGGACAGAAGCTTGGACAGGCCTGACCAGGGCGGGGCAACTGGCCTAGGCTATGTTAGTGCTGAGTGAGGATGGATGGATTGGAGGAAGAAGGCTGCCCAGAAATGGAAACATTGGAACTCCAGTTAAGAAAAAGCAGGTGTGTTCAGACCATCGATGAGGGACAAACACCCCAGGAAGAGGGAGCAGTCTATGCAAGGACTCTTGAGCCAGGGAGAGTAGAGTCTGGAACACACTGTTGCCAAGCCGGGGGATGGTCCCGTTTTGCTTTTCCCTTTCTCTGCAAGGGCAGGTCAGCATTCACAGGCAGGCAGTTCCCCAGCCTCAGAACTGAGTCAGCCATCGAGGGGATGAGTGCGGACAAGCTGGGACTGCTTTGGGCTTAGGAGCCGGGTACCGTGAGCTAGAGCTGGCCTGGGGGGACTGTTGAGGCCATGGCTGCCTCCATAGCTGTGAAAGCCCTTCAGTTCACCCCATTCTCTGTGATAGGCAGAACGGAGACAAAGCCCAGGTAGGCTGGAGTCCCACCTACGCAATCAGTAGCAGGTACCTCAACCCTTCTGTGGCATGTTGAAGTCCTTGGCTGGGGGCGGGGCTCCAGCTCTTAGGGTTCAGCATGACTGGGTTCTATGCTATGCAGGTACTGGTGGTGGCCAGGCCTGGGGGGAGGTATTGATGTGGGATCACAGTGGGACATAAACCTGGCACTGAACCTGAACAGGTGGTGAGGAGCCTTCTTCTGGATTCTTGGCTTCCAGCAGTTTTTAAGGCTTTGGCTTGGACACCCAGTGGCCAGTCTTGGAAATCTTTCCCTCATACCCATAGGACCCAGAGTGGCCACAAAAGCAGCAAGCAAGCCCTGTCCATGCTCATGCGATTCAGGAAGGTACACATATGGACCCATTGCATGTAAGTTCATGCTCATGCACATGCAGGTAGGGTGCAGTACGGGTTCTGGGAGCAGGAGTCTATGGCCATGTGTGGACATATGAGCCCAGGCATGGCCAGCAGCCATGCAGGGATATCTCCTTCTCTCCCACCATAGCCAGAGGCTACAGGGACTGACAAGAGCCCAGGCATGGCAGGCAGCCATACAGGGACATCTCCTTCTCATAGCCGGAGGCTACAGGGAGGATGGCTGCTGCGGGGCCTGGCTTTCCCTGGTGCCTCACAAGGCCCACTTGAGTCCTGGAGACAGGCCCTGTCAACTTGCTGGGGACCTCTTGATAGCTGGTACGGTGGAAAGGCATGGACCTTGAGGGGACAACTTAGGCTGGCAAGGCCTTCCCCAGTCATCTCTGAGAACCTGCTGGTAAATATACCACCCTTGCGTGCCCTCTTGATGCCTCTCAGGGCAGCTGTACAAGAGCCTATGAGGTACTTTCTAGAAGGAGACATCAGGAAAGACAGAGGGTCTCATGGCTGGGCCACAAAGCCCTGATCATTTAAGGTCTCAACCTCTTCTCTCAGCCGGGCCAGGAGTCCCAGCTCCTGGTGGTAGGGCTAGCTGGGGGATCAAGGCCTTTCACCTTATTGTCAAGAGCATATTTCAGCTATTAGTGATGGTAGTTGGGGATTTGGGAGGATTTCTCTTTCATTTCCCAGGGCTTTCAGCAAGCGTCCTCCCTCCCTGCTCCAACTGCTGGTCACACACACACACACACACACACACACACACTACACAGCAGGTTGGGGAGTAGGTGGGGATAGATCTGGTTCATTCTTCCAGAAAGGGCTCCTCAGCCTCCCCCATCCTCCCAACAGATGCACAGAGCTGCATGTACTGGTTGCAGTCTGAGGCCAAGGCTGACCCTAGACCTGCTGGTCCTATGGTGGCGCCCCTGCCTAGCTCTTTCCTGGGCTTCCCTGCCCAATAACCTTACCTTAGGGGCCTGAGAATCTCCTCTAACTAGTCCCCGGCACTAGTGGGTCACTTTTGACACTCTGCATATGGCACAGAGGGTGACAGATACTCTCGCACCCTCAATGACCCTTCTATTTCAGCCTCTGGGGTCTGAGGGACCAGGGTTTGTGACCTGTCTCCGGTGAGCCTAGGTCTCTGGACCCAGGACCATGTAGTGAGGATGACCCTGGGTCGGTGGTAAAGTGGAGTCTGGCTAAGATGCCATGGAGAAGGGTCTGCCGTAAGAAGAGGTGGAGGGGAGACTGAAGAAACCTCTGCTGTTTCGGAAGGGAGCTTGGGGTGAGGATTTGGCTCAGCTGGAAGACTCGGTGTGCTAGGAGACAGTGATGGGCTTTTTTGGCTAGCCCAGCCTGCTTAGCTGGGAGATGGTATCCAGGGGAGTTCTCGGCTGGAAGCCTCCCCACCTCCACCCCTGCAGTACCAAAGTTCTGTCTTACGCACCCTGGCACAGAACTCAGGGGACCCAGCCAATCTCTTGTTCCTTCTGCCAGGGCATGGTCATGGGTGCCACCTGTGTTTGTTGAAAGAATGGCATATTTGGTTTAAACTAGATATAAGGGAGGTCTTCCAAATGCCAAAGGGGGAGGATTTGATGTTTATGGAGGTGAGACAGATCCTCAAATGTCTTTTGGGTTTTGAGGTGACCTCCCCGCTCCCGCCACCAGAAACTCCGTCAGCCTTCTTCAGAAGCTAGCTATTGCCTTCTGAGTGTGGTGACATCATGGCTGCCTGCCTAAAGGGCCTTGATTTGTCTATACCCAGAGACCTGTGTGGCACTTGCCTTCTCCCAGCATAGGATGTATGTCTGACATGTGTGTGCACTTATGCGATCATGAAAACACATGTATGTGCCGAGGAGTGGGTTTTGTCGGCTTCGAAACTGTCTTACAATCTGAAGCCAGAGAATGCAGGCTTTGCTGGAGGCATTCATTATAGACCACAGAGAGGCCATTCACTAACTCTTAGAAGTAGACACCCGGGGCTGGGGCGCTGAGAGCCCAGGGGCCAGGCATCTGGTCCCTCACTTTAAGTGAAGGCTCAATTTCCTACTCCCTTGTCCCTGAGGCCCCCAGCCAGCTCCATCCTTCTTACCTGATGACACACATAGGAGATTCCCTTCTCTCATTCCCTGCAGACCAACCAGTCAAGTTGTACCTTGTGCCCAGAGGCCTCCATGACAGGAGCTGGATTGGAAATGGCATGGGCAGCTAAGGAGGGGGACAGGAGTTGCAGTGTCATGCTGTCCCCTACAAATGTGACCTTATTCATCATAAGCACTGTGAGCCTCGGGAGCCTTCAGGCTAGGGGCATATGGACACCCTGACTGCTGCGGTGGGGATCTTGAAAGGTGTGAATGTGTCTGTCATCCAGTCCCATTTTGCCCACTGCAGGCCCTGCAGGATCCTGGCAGTGGGCATGAGGGTGTGTCAGTGTCAAGAGCTGGAAGTGCTCAGGAAGATGGAGGCAGACTAGGCAAGTCTGCCACGAAAGGACCTCATGACCCTCCCATTATGCAGCCATAGGCCAAACAAGGAATCTAGGGCCTGTGAAGGCAGAAGGCCCTGTGCCTTAAATGTTGTGCTGAGAACATTCCTGTCCTGGACGGTAGACCGGCCATGGAACTAGGTAGTGACCATACTGGATCATATTTGGAGTCTTGGATAACATGGTAGGCACTATTATTCCAATTTTATGGACAAAATCTGAGACCCCCAAGGGTGGCTTGCCCTGGAGCGGGTACGGATCTTTGTTGGTGGGGGAAAGGGGGCCATCTATAGCTGCACTCCCTACTTGCTGCTTTGGACGAGGAGAAGCCAATGTTTCCCAGGCTTCCCACATTCCTGCTACTTTCCAAGCTGTCCAAGAACTTCTGTAAGTCTGACCACAGAGCCTCATGCTTTAATTTCATCCCCCACTCTCATGAAACCTTGTCAGCCAGAGGCTCACTGGATTCTCCTGTGTGGCTCTGTGTTCTCAGTGTCATCACGGATGTTAGACCAACCCCCAAGCCTGGTGTACCCCTGAATACTGCAGGATGTGGAAGAGCTGATCCTGTCCAGCCTTCCATCCAGAACTGTTCGAAAACCCACTCAGCTCTCTCCCACCCTGTATCTCCATTCTCGTCACACCCCTGCCCGTCTCATTTCCTGTATTCCAGCTGAAGGCTGCTTCCTCTCTGTGCATAATCACCCTTGCCTACCTTATCTATTGCAATGCCTAGCACCTCGGGGAGCAGGCAGGGAGCTTGTTTCCCAGCTGCCCCCAGAGCCCCTCCCCACTCCCTGTGTATAGGGACTGTCTTCCCTACATTTGTGCATGCCAGCTCCCAAACCCTGCCCCTGGAGAGCTGGGGTCACACCCTAGTCCTGAAGGCCACTCACTCCCCCTCCTCCACCTGGACTAGAGATGTCACCCTGAGACTGGCTACACAGAGGCCCATGCCTTACTTATTTTGCCTCCCATACAACAAGCTCCAAAATGGCTCTTAGCCCAAAACTGGCTGGCCTTAGAATAAGGTGAGCTGAAAAACAATGTTTTTTTTTTTAAACTAATTCATACTAAGTAGTATCTGACTGCTAGCAGTTTTTCCAGCCTGTGACACTGGTATATGTGGGGGGGGGGGTGTCACCGCAGTAGAATCATTGACTGCTAATGCCGAGTTTTTACTGTGTTGAGCACTGTTCTAACACTGTGCATATATTAAATCATTTAATTAATCCATTAGCTCAGATGGATTTCTAATGAGTAGGAAGGGAGAATGTTGAGGGATGGGAGAGGAAAGAGGGAGGCGAGGCTCTCCCTCCTTCCGTTCCCACTTGACACTGAGGAGAAAGCCCCTTCCAGCCACACTTCCTCAGCACTTACAGCCACAACAGGTATTTGTATGTGGTCCCTCGGGGAAGGGAGATGCTGCTACTCGGGGCTCAAAGTTGTCCATGGGAGGGTGGGGTTCAGGTGGAGCTTCATCCCAGGGCCTCAAAGTGTGCCTTGGAGAATTCTGGATGTTCAGGCCATCACACAGGCCCTCTGAGGACTCAGAGGCACATGCCCCAGTCCCTGGGCCCTAGGGCCGTGGGACTCAGCTCTGCCGAGCATCCTCCAGGGCTTGTCTCTAAGCCTTAAATGAATCCTGTGGCACTGACAAAGGAATCCCATGTTGCAATGGGGAGACTGAGGCTCCAGGAGATGCAACCAAGCCCGTTCTGGCTCCCCAAAAAGGCGCTTGCTCCTCAATAGCCCCAGTGGGGGTGGAGAGGGGCTTGCTGACTCTACAGGACTTCCCCACCCTTGACTGGGTTGCCAGGCCCCTTTTGCTCTCCACTAAGTTGTCTCCATCTCCCAGCGCTTCCCTGGAGGAGGCTGGGCCTCTGCTGCTAGGCTGTGCATAGCCTCTCCCAGCCTCCAGCTTTCAAGGTCAGGCTATCAGGATGTACAGTAACCGATCTAAGAGACTCCCATTAGAAATCTCCCAGCCATGGCAGCTTTTCCCATTTGCCCAGCACTGCAGGCCACAGCTTACCCTGTCTAGCTTTCCCACTGTTCTGCAGGAGGACCCTAGAGCCTCGGAACTCAGTCAGGGTGATGCCATTTTGAATGGACCCCCAACTGTCAATTGCTATTTGCTGTGAGACAAACTCCTTGCCCTCTCTGAAGCCCTGTGTCCATGCCTAGGATGGTGTCTGGCCAGATAGCTTTGAGATCAGAGGAACAAGGGGACTTGACAGGGTGACCGCGCTGATGAGGGTCCCTGAGGAACCGAAGCAGGAACGTTGTGCTTGTCTCAACAAGTTCAAGGACATTTTTCAGAAGATGTGGCATTAAGGCATTTGAACCAGGCTCTTAAGAAGGAGCCTCCTTAGCCAGGTGGTGGTGGTGCATGCCTTTAATCGCAGCACTCAGGAGGCAGAGGCAGGAGAATCTCCGTTAGTTTGAGGCCAGCCTGGTCTACAGAGTGAGTTCCAGGACAGGATCCAAAGCTATAAAGAGAAACATTGTCTCAAAAACAAACAAACAAACAAAAAGCCTCTTTGACAGGGGGCCTGGGCCAGGCTGGACTCAAGAATGCGGTGAAGAGCGGGGTACTTCAGAGAAACACGACTGGCTCTGAGAAGTGATGCTCTTTGCATATCTGCCCACAACAGGCCCATATCGTTCCTCCAGCAGTGCTTGGCATACTCAGCAGTCCCCTCAGGAACCTACCAGGCCTGGCAGGGTCTAGTCCCTGCCCTACCCCATGCTCAGGCCTCCAGCCTGGAGGAGTTTCTTTTGGTTCTCTGCACTGGCTGTTCTCTAAGCTACCTCTGTGCCCATAGTCACATTTGATCCCATGATCACTGACGACCTTCTTCAACCCAACCTAGAGTAGCTGCCTACGTGACCTTTGTCCCTGCTTGCCACAACTCTGGGGTGCTGAAGTTGACTGCCCATCACAGTGGAGTGAGGCCTCGCTGAGTGTCTCTCTAGGCCCTGTTGCCAGCCCAGCTGCCTTCTCCCTCGAAGACCCCAGGCTATCTACATGCTTTCACTGACTGCTCAGTTGTGCCTCTCTGGCCTGGCTCTGCTAGGGAGCTTGCCTGTGTTTCTTGCTGACACTGATCCCCTTTGCTTGACAGGCCTGAGGTGAAGAGCAAATCTGTGCTCAGCTGGTGTTTGCTGAGTAACTCTTTGGGCCTCAGCTTCCCTTCTGTACATCAAGGGAGAGCTCTCCAAGCCCCGGTCCCCCAGCTGAAGCCGGTGAGAGGGAGGCTACTCCCAACTCAGAGTGAGGAGTAGAGCATGTAGTGAACTCCATGGCAAACCCCGCTGAGACATGGGGCAGTAGGGTAGGGCAAGACCTTCCCCTCTCGACCTCCCACCATGGCCTAGGCCATTGTGAGCCAGGACTATGTCCAGAATGAGGTGCCACTGGTAAGGCCCCTTCCCTTCCACCCCCAGGAAGCAGATGGGCCAAGCTTGGGCGGGCGGCAGATACAGGCCTGGCATTTGTGTATGTGTGTGGTTTTTTAAAAATCTGACACATTTTTGTCACGTCTTGGTTCATCAGAACAGTAAAGGAGGCGGGAGTGTGAAGAATGTTTTAACTCGCAACTTTGTAAGAGTTCCAGGTTCTCCGGGGCTCCTCCCCCTCCCTCAAAGCCCCCGCTGTGGAGCCTCCAAGCCCATCTGCTCCACAGTCCCTGCTCCCTGCCCCCATCTACCCATCCATCCCTCTTTCAGTCGAGGGGAGACATAATTTGAGGCAGCAGTTTGGGACTCTGAGAATGGCCTAGGCAGGGAGACAAGGGCTTTTGCTTCTCAGCCCTGCTGGACCCAGACTTGCTATTTGACCTTGTGTAGTTTCTACACCCTGTGACCCATTCATGCTTTCCTGTGGGGTCTGGTCCACTGCCTTCGGGGTTCTCTGGCTCTGACATGCATAGAAATGTCTGCTCGAAGGCTTAGAAACAAGAAAGAGGTAAGTCGGGTTCACACAGAAAGCTTGGGTTCATAGCCTCCAGAAAGAATGGGTGCAAGGGCAGCAGGCAGGTTAACTCTTCCTCCTCAACCTGCCACACCCACCTATGACAGATGGATCGGGGTTAGATGAAGTCTGAGGAAGCCACTTTGGGGTCAGGTGAGGAGGATGGAAAATGCCAGGGAGTTGCTTCTCTCCTGCTTCTTGGTACCACAGGGCACCAGCAAAGGATGCAGGGTAGGTGCCAAGCCCTGGAAGACTGCTCCTTAGCCACCAGCCCTGCAGTCCCCAACCCTGGCACTAGTTTCCACTACATTAGTCACAGAAATGCCAGCTGGCCTGGAAAAACAGGGTTGTCTATAAGGCAGGCTGGCAGGCATTGCCCCGGTGGGCAAGGGAGGGGTTTGGGGCTAGGTGAGATGCCCTAGGGCATCTCAGCTAAGGTTTGGGCTGCTTCTTCTTTCCATGACTCAGAGGTCAGGGCTCTGGGCACCTTCACCATTTCTTGATGGGATGGGACAGGTGATTATGGTACCAGTGCCAGGGACAAGAAAAACAGCCCCTGACTCCACTTCTGTTCCCCATGCTCTTCCAAACCTTACTAGAAACTTCCATACCTAGGGTTTACATCAGAGCAAAGGCAGAGGGGCAAGAGGCAGGCGAGGCCCACCTTGGAAAGCACCAGTTCATTGCTGGACACAGAGAGCCCTACTTGGTGGCGAGGCGGCTTCTGAGAATGAGTCACCATCCTGGCGCCCTGCTTGGGCTGCCAAGGGGCAGCCGAGGGATCCAACATGCCGCCCATGGCAGCCCCAGTCAGGCCCAGGGCGGGCTGAGTCAATGCGCCCTGCTCGAATCTCACCATATGGGCGCTGGGTGGCTGCAGGGGGTGGAGCTGGAGTTGCCATGAGAACCCGCACATTGGCATTTCCTCTTTTGGGAGGCTGAACCATGTTCTGCAGGCAGTGTAGGCTTCTGAATCCCATTTCTCTGTGCTTTTAGGAAGGGAAAAAGGGCAGGGGAAGGGGGTGGAAGGAGGTGAGGAGGGAGGGTGCCAGAGTCAGACTGACTGCTCGGAGAGAGCAGCCGGCTGTCTGGGGCTGCTGGAGATGATGGATCAAGGGCCACTCTTCCTGGAGCTCAACCCAGGGCCAAAGCAGGATCTCAGGTCCCTCTGATCACTAGTTCTGGCCTTAAGTAAATTTTTCCCTAAATCATATGACCTTGCCTCCTGCCTGATGTCTCTGTCCATTTCCTGGACCCTTTCTGAGGGCTGTGCTCTCTCATGTCCCTGGTTGATCAGTGCTGTTGACAGTGACATAGAGAACAGTTAAAGGTAGAATATGTAGGCCACACTGTTAAAGCCTTGGTCCTTGCAGTGGGCTAATGGCACCAACCCAGGGGCTTCCCATGTACTTGCAAAAGGCCCAGACGGAGCTCACTCTGTGGGCAGTGCTTTGGTATAATAGTTCAGGACATGACTCCAGCAACAGGTAAATTAGAGATAGGGCCCCAATCCTGGAGGGAGTGTCCACCTGAGCAGGGTGTGGTATGGGATTTGGTATGACCAAGACCTGGGAAGGAACAGCCCTGGCAGGGAGAAGAGGGCAGTGGTCCACACATAGGAAATTTGGGGCAGGGAGCCAGATACGACCCATCGTACTTCTCCAGCCACAAGGCAGGCCAGGCCACACTGCTGCCCAGTCTCTAGGGGTCAGGCCAGGCCACACTGCTGCCCAGTCTCTAGGGGTCAGGCCAGGCCACACTGCTGCCCAGTCTCTAGGGGTCAGGCCAGGCCACACTGCTGCCCAGTCTCTAGGGGTCAGGCCAGGCCACACTGCTGCCCAGTCTCTAGGGGTCAGGGAGGAACTCAAGAGATGAAAGTATGCCCAGGATTCCAAAGAAAGGACATCTGGCTTTCTTCCCAGGAAGCTGTGGGGTAGAGAGGTGGGACAGTGGGCCCCCAATAACAACAGAGCCTGGGAGTGGAGTCCTACTGTGTGCCCAAATCTCATTTAGTTTCTGAAATAGCCAGGGGGAATGGCAGTATTTGACACCTAAAAGGCCTGCAACTCACCAGGGTCACCCCTCTCGACCCAGCACTGCAAAGGTGCCCAGCCTCTGACCTCCGATCCTCAGGCGTCCCCATCATGCATCCCCAGCCCACTATGAAGGCTGCTGGGCACAGTGCTCAGCAAAGAGTAGAAGATGAGATGTGGTTAGTGAGTTCAGACCCTGTCCCCACTGCCTAGGGACACTGTATGACTACATCTGGCCAGCCTAGTGTAGTCACTAGAGCCTGGCTTGGGAAGGACATGGTCCTAACATCATATGGATTGGGACTGAGCTCTATCTTTACTGCTTACCCATTTTGACTCCCACAACACATTGTTGGGGGACCACAGCGGCACTGGACCAGTCAAACCAGATGACTAAACTCCTGAGACTTCGAACAAAACAAGCTCTGTTCCCAGGCTGTTACCTGGACTTAGCTGGTTCTGACTGTCACTCGAGACCCCAGGCTGATGGCTACCCACCATTTTAACATGTATATCCACAGTTGCCATGACAGCAGGAAGAAGCATGGCCAGTTTCTCTTGTGACTCATGTAGCTTCCACTAAAGTTTCATTGGTCAAAGCATGAGCCACATGTAACTCTGAAGGGGACAAGGGAGTGTGATTTTTAACCTCATGCTTAGAGAAAAAGAATCTCTGAGGGAATCGGTAAACATCTTTTCACGACGGCCTCAGGCACCCGCCACACACGGATGCTGTGAGCATTGAGTGAAGTAAGGGAAACACACAGACGGTACCTAATGAGTGTGAGCGCCTTTCCTCCAGGCCCCAACTCCTAGGGGACCCACCTCCCTCCCTTCCCTTTCCTGGCCATGTCCCCCAGAAAAGTCATCAGCATTGACAATCCCTGCTTCAGAGATGAAGACCTTTAGCTTTGGGATGAAGACAGATGGCAACTTCCCTAGGGTACAGCATGATGGCAGCTGGGGCAGGAAGAACAGCCAGGTGCCTCACTCTGCCGAGTCCCTTTTCCAGCTCAGCACCCCCTTTAACAAATGAAAAAGCAGCAGATCCTAGTGATATCTTAACTCTATTAAGGACTTCATAAGACCCAGATCAAATTACATCTCCTGCAATCGAACGGCAAATTCGATTCCATTCAACAAATGTTCCATTCAACTCCATGAGGGCCTAGGGGGTCTGGGTAGCCCACTTGGCTGGGGACCTGTCTCTCATTCAGGAAGATGCCACCCTCCCTGGTATAGGTCTGTCCTAGAGTTTAAGATCAGTGAGTAAGGGAGGCCTGGTGTGTAGGGAACATGGGAAGGGACAATGACTTAGGACTTTGAACCACTAAAGCCCAAGTGGACCAGAACAGAAGACTGGGTTTCAAGACACCTGGAATTCAGAGCCACCTTGACCTCTAGACCTGCGTCCACAGCCACAGGGCTGTGGCCTTGGGTAACTTCTCTTTGGGTTTAAGTCTTCTGTCAGTAATGTGCTCAGTCCCCATCCCCACCTCTGACCTTAGACTTCTGAGGCACGTCACCTCAAACTGAGGGGACCACAGTGGGACTGAGGGCCTTACCCACTTTTCCCGCCTTTGACCTTTCCCCATTGGTCAGGCCCTGTGTGCTAGACCCTGCTGGGCCCCACGGGAACTCAGTCACGGAAGGACAGAAGACTGAGCGTCTGTGGTAGATGAGGGGCACATGACACCCAGAGGAGATATTGACATGGGGGAATGATTTACTTGTTCTCCACACACACATGCACAAGCTCCATGTGCCTTCTCCCCAGCTGCAGCCACAGGCCAGAGATGGTGGGTTTGTTTGAGAAGAGAGAATAGCTGTCAGCCATCATCTCACCGTGCACTTCTGGAAGCCCAGAGACCCCCTTCTACCTAATGAACCCCCAGCAGCAGCAGGAGTAGTACCAACGCCTCCTGGCACTTTTCATTGATGAAGCACTTTGTGTTTGCCTTCTTATTTGATCCGCACAGTGGCCCTGTGAGGGATTCTTCTGTCCCATCGAGTTCTTAATTCAGAGAAGGCGCAAGATTTGCCTCAAGTCAGTTAGTAATGACCTCCCCTCATGCTGGCTGACTCCCTGGTCTATTTGTGCCTACCTTTCAGGAGTCACGTGAGCCTCCCTCTGGGATCTGGCATGAAGGAGAAATGGATTCTGGATTTTCCACTCTGGCTTTCCCTGAATTCTTCAGAAATTAAGAAGCATCCTGAGGCCTCTCTTGCTCAACCTCAGCCTAGAATCCCTGAGGATCAATCCAGAGATCCAAAGACTTCAAGACCTAAAAACACCAAGCCCCTTTCCCTGGACACAGACTGGACAGAGCTAACTAGTTCTTCAGGTAAAGAGGCCAGCATGGCACTGACCAGACTGGTACTACCATCTTCTATTCGGGGGGATTCTGCTGATCGAGAACACTGAAGCTTGAGTGTGCTTGCTTTCTATTTAAAGCTGTTTGCATGGTATGACTTCAAGAACCTTGAGCAAGAGATAGCACGTGCATCAACCCTTGCATGTTAGTGCCAATCATGACTGGAACAAACCGTAGGTCCAGACGGTCCTAGTACCAACAACAGCTTCGTACACATTTGAGGTTTGGCTATTTGACCTTCAGAAGGAGCCAGGGCCATGTTTTCTAGATCTTGCTTGTCCATAGTTCTGGGTACAACCCAGGTCATGCAACACTCAGATTCCTTTAGCTTCGCAGCAACACTATCACCTGCCATTTTTAGATCAGCTGGGTTTCATTAGCTTGTTTAGCTCTTTCAATACCAGCCTGCAAATTAGCGGAGAGAAGGTGTTAACTGCCTCCTAGGTTCCCATGCAGCTTTCTGCACACTGTTCATTCAGTCTCTGTCACTCATTCACTTACTCGGAACATACTGATTGACTGTCACGCCCTGGGACGCAGGGGTGCCAGAGGCAGAACTTGCAGTTACATTTCCACAGAGAGCTCACTCTTTCTCCAGTTTGTTCCCAAAACATGGCCTCTGTGAGGCTAGGGAGATATCTCTACAGATGAGGTTCTTGCTTTGCAACTGTAAGAATGAGTCCAGATCCTCAGAAGCCATGACAAGGCCACAATTCCTGCAGATTCCCTGGGTCCCCAGAGCAAGCCAGCTAGCTAGACACGGGCAACCTCTGGATTCAACCAGAAGACTCTGCCTCAATAAGTAAGGTGGAGAACAGTCAAGGGAGACCTCTGACATTAGCCTCAGGCCTCCATATGTACACATACATACATGTAGTTACACATGCAGAAAAAAATAATTCTGCATATGAGTGTGCATGCATGGATGGATCTGCCATAGGTGGTTTTCCGAAGAAGGCTTTCCTTCTCCATGCATCTCTCTGGCTGATCCTGACCTGTGAAGCCCACCATTGAAGCTAAACATACTCTAGATCCAGCCCAGGCAACACCACCTCAGCAGAGGCTGGGAGTGGCTGAGGACAGCTGCCAGAACCAAGCCTGTACACTCCAGCCTACTCACCACCTCCTCTACCCCCTCCTCATCCCATGCTCTGTGCTGCCCACACATGACCTCTCTCCTCTCTGTGACAAGGCAAGACTGCCTTGACTGTGCCCGCGTTCTGAGACTTCCACATCCTTAACCTGACCTCTCCACTATACAGCTCCCGTCTGTCCTTTTCTTACCCTTCAAGCGACTTCCAGAAGAGAAGGAAACTGGAATTCAGGACAAGGGTCCTGCCTGGATTGGACCCAGATCTGGCCTCTGAACTCCAATGGGCTGAATCACTGCTCAACACAGACAAAACCTGCAGGGTCCAGGCTGCCCCTGCTAGATGCCCAGAGTTGCCATGGCGACCCTCTGCCTGTCTTCTCAGCATGGAGACAATCAAAAAATAATAGCAAGGACTCTTTTATTCTGTGTCCCACCTGGGAGCCATTTAAGCCTCCTTATTCCTTTTGACACATATTAATTTTTTTGGCTCTTAAGATTATCTAGAAATCCCCCCTCACTTTTAGGTTCCATGGCATGGCCTCTAAGAGCCTTCGATCTTAAACACACACACACACACACACACACACACACACACACACACGTGCATGTGCACACATACATGCACACACACACACACACACACACATGCTGTGCACTTGTTTGGACGCCACACTGGAAACAGCAAATTGGCCTCCTGATGCTTCAACAGCAGAGCTACAGGGAAGGCATGGCCCCTTCTCGTCATCTGCACACCACTTTACAGTTTGCAAACACTGCTCCCTCCTAATATCATGCAAATCCATAGGGTACCCTCATGTCTAAAGTTTCCTGTGAGAAGACAGGGTCACCTGGTGGCTGAGCAGGGCTGGAACTAAACCTTGCAGGCTCTCTTGTTCTGTTCTCACCACTTCCTGCTGTGAGCCAGGACAGAGTTTGCGTGTGGAGTGAGTACCTTTCTTTTGCCCTCCTTGTTCTCCTCTTCTCCCACCATGAACAGTGTTCGGAGCTGCCACAGCTGGGGACACAAAGCCCTTACCACCCTCCTGGTTGCCTTGGTTCCCGATCTCTTCACCGGTGCCTTCCCCACCAGTGCCTTCCCTGTCCGTGCTCTTGGCACCAGCTGGCCAAGTACTTAGCAACTACTTGTCCCCAGTTTCCTCTTACCCATCCTACTCCATGTCCTTCAGTTCTTCCTTGGCTGTGCCCTGGTTTGTGTCCCCATCCCGAAGCTTATCTTCCAGACATGTCTTTACCTGACTCCTCTGTCATACCAAAGATGGCACTGATGTTAAACACAGCATCACCACACAGCCTATTTGTTTTAGATTCATGGGCAATTTTATAGGCTACATGTTGACCAAAAGCATTCCCACAATGTGGTTAAAACACAGACTGGGCAGCCAAGGGGGCTTCTGAGACTACAGAAAATGCAGACTTCTGTCCTTGTAACTCCCACATCTGCTCCAAGTGAAGGAGATTCCTCAGATGTATCCTGAAGGCACTTCCCTGACCTGTGTGCATGCGTGTGCATGTGTGCATGTGTGCTTTTTGTTTTCTTCCAATGCAGAGGATTGAACTCAGGATCTTGCCCACGCTAGGCACATTCTCTCTCACTGAACCTCGCCCCCTCCCAACTTTGGATTTGAATTGCACAGGTCAAGGTCTAGCACAAAACTGGTGAGCCAGATCGATCAGTAAATGCTTACAAAGACCTGAGTTCAGTCCCGAGAACCCACATTAAAAAAAAGTCTAGCATGGAAGTATATATTCATATTCCCAAAGCAAGAGAGGTAGAGACAGGTAGATTCCTGAGGCTCACTGGCCAGCCATCTCAATCCACTCAGTGACCAATGAGGAACCCTGTCTCAAAATACAAGGTAGACAACACCCGAGGGACAACACCTGAGGTTGACCTCTAACCTAGACACACACACACACACACACACACACACACACATCACATCACAAAGACCTACAATAGTGGGTGCAGAGCTGAGAGCCTGCAGCCCTGTGGGGTTCCAAAAACTGTGCAGGATTCTGGGGACATGAGTAGTGACAGCAGGTTTAAGTCCCAGGCTTGGTCTCTGTTGTCCTTCTCTTCAGGTCCCCTATTTGGCCAGGGAATGGGAAGCACACTAAGAGTCCAGGGGAGCAGGGCCCAGCCTTAGATCTCCAATCCTGCAGAATTAGATGAGGAGGGTGACCCTTGGGAAGGGACACAGGCAGGCCAACATGGTACTTGTGGCTCAACCCCACTTTACTTGTTCCCTGAGACTCAGTGTACCCTGGTTCCCCTTTTCATAGTAAGGTCACTGAGACCCAAAGAGGGTGGCCAGAGGCTGAGATAGCTTAGCCATCTGAACGCTCCCCCCTCTGGCCATAGGAGTCAGGATCAGGCCAGGCACGCTACAGCAATCAGTGAGGGGAAAATGTGGAAAGCTGTGGGATCATGGGGTCAAGTCTCACTTAGGGAGGGAGGGGCATCTTTCAGAGTAGTCATGTGCACATTTGAGCCTTGTTTTCTTCTCTGCAAAGTGTCACCAACAATGTGTCTGGCTCAGAACCACTGCTTGTTCTCAGCAGCCACTGCGCTTGGCGCATGGCAAGCTCTCCTTAAATGCTTGCTCTTGTGTGACTGGAAACTCAATGGCTAATGTGTCTTGGTGATGTTGGGGCTCAGCATCCTCACCTGTAAAATGGGGTTGATGATGCTTGGAAGGACCCAATACCAAACCCGTCCCCCTCTACCACCATTCCTCCCCCAAGACAGAACCCCAGGAGAAGGAGGCAAGGAAACAGATACCTTCCTGTGGGTCTGTCAATCCATCTGCAATGGTGGCATCAGTTTTCATAGAGAAGGGGAATCTGCAAAGCAGTCAAAAAAATATTTCCTCTGTGACTCCAGCAGCCCAGCTGTTCTCTTTCAGGAAAAGTGCTGAGGGCTGAAAATATAGGAACAATGATAGACAGGAAAGTGGGGTGGGGGAGGGCAGGCCAAAGTGAAGGGCATGGGGCGGGGCAGCATGGAGTACATGGTTTTGCCAGGGCCTTTCCTGGGCCACCTGGAACAGCATTCAGCAAGGCCCCACAGCTGCTGGGATCCACCGGCCTCCAGTACGCCTGTCCTGTGGAACCTGGGTTCAAAGGCAGCACTAAGGGAAAAAGATGCGCTCCACCACTAGCACTCTCATTGCATTTGTGAGTCATCCTGCCCCACCTGGAGGAGGCTCTTGGACTTCTTGGTCCCTGTGGCATCTCAGCATGGAGTTAGAAAGGTGCCCTGTATTGAGGAAGGAGGTCCCATGGCACGTATTCATGCTTACTCCGCCTCCAGACCCACTCAAGACCATTATGGCCCCTCTACAGGCCTTCTTTAGACCTGGCTCTTTCAGCCTTCCCACTCAGTACTTGCTCTTATCGCTTCTTTGGGTACCCATGGCCCTGTCTGTAGGCTGGGTCCTGCAGCGGGTCCTGTCCCTCCCACAGGCTCCTCTAGGAAGGCCCTTAGAGTCCTCCCTGCAAGGCTGCCTCCCTCCTCCTTGTAACTCTGGCCACTCTCTGCTTCCTCTGCTCTGACTTCCATAAAAGAACCTGGATGCCCTTTGCTTTCATCCTGGTACCAACTGGCCAGGTCTGGTATAGACAAGCTCTGGATCGAGAGCTTGGGGGTTGGTGTTATCAACTGGTCATCCCTACCCTGTCCACCTCTGGATCCCCACTAGCATGGCCACTGGGGAGACTGGCCAGTAAGACAGGTGCTTAGCTCACATGAGTACTGGGTCCCTGCCTTTCTCAGAAGATAAGTACCCCGGCCATCATTCACTCCTCTGTGACCTTGAGTGACTTCCCTGCCTCCCCAGGCCTCTGTCTCCTGTGTGGTAGGGATGCCAGCACACCTTCTTCTTAGGGCTGAGGGAGCATGAAATGAGTTACTGCCCTGGCACTAACTGGGCCCTAGCACAGACTAAAGGCCTGGCAGTGCCCCAAAGGTCACAGAGCCTGTCTGCCCTCTGGCCCCATGTAAAAGAGCACACCCTTCTCTGGCCATCTGCTAAACCTACCAAACCATGAAACGCTAGCCTTTCCCTGTGGACAGAGAAGTCACTGGGAGCTCTGTGGAGGGGTTTGCTCCTATGCTGACCTTCATAGGGGTTTCTAGGTGCAGCATGTACTCCCAGAACAGTGGTCTGGTGGCCTCTGAGCTGACTGTCCCTGAAAGCAGTTCTACCCAGTCGTGTCCACCCCCCACTGCCCACAGAGGTGTGACCCATATTTGTGGTATAAAGAAGAAAGAGGAACTTAAGCCTCCAGCTTCATTCTAAGCCACAGCTAGGTCCCTCAACCCTTTTTTCCCTCCCTACCCCTACCCCCCCATTTAGCTCTCTTGGTTGCCATGACAGCAGAATACTGGGAAGCAGGACTCCTTGGAGGGACAGAAACAAAGTGATACCAATTGTGTGCTAGTCTCTAGGTGCACATATGTGCCCAGGTGGGTGTCCCTTGCATGCCACCGTGGGATGGGCTGGGGGTTGTACGTTTGGTTTGTGAGGTCTTTTCCAGGTCACATGCCTGGCTCATCCATGTTTCATAGACACACAATTAAAGTACAAGCAGGATGGACAGAGCCTTGGTTACTCACTACTTTCTTGAGAAGGCTGGAAGGTGACTGCAGTTGGGTGCCTGTCCTCTTGCTCCCCTCAGCAAGCTCTTGCAGATGTCCCCTCTGTCACCTTGCCATGAGAGATAGGCAGGACAGGTGGATGGGGAAACTGAGGTCTCCTATGTGCTTGCTCATTCAAGCTGGGGCTGTGCTGGGCCCTCCTGGGCCCTGAGATAGTAGGGTATCTGAGGGGCATCTGGTATGTTATACCCCTAAGCTTCCTCAACTCTCCACCCCAGTAGAATAGTCAATGCCCATCACATGAGGAGCTGAGCAGCAAGGGCCTCCTGCTCACTTTTCCATTCCCACAGCTAGTTGTTGGCTTGAGAAAAACCTTCAAACCTCTTTAAAGTAGGTCTGGAGCCAGCTCTTCAGGACTGTGAGACAGGGGAGGACCTTCAGAGGCAGCAGCCGTGCACTTATCTGGGACCAGTGGGCATGAAGGTGGGATGGGTAGACACTCATAGGAACTCCAGATATGTTTGTCTGCTTGCTATGCTTCAGACATGATCTGGTATTTATCTCCAACTATGAGACACACACAGACGCTCCCCCACCTCCAACTCATCGATGTGAAAATACCACAGCCAAGCTGAAGTGCAGAATTGACCACTGGTGGAATGATCAGCCATGAGGTCTGCCTACTGCTTGAGCGACTCTTGAGGGGGGGAGTGAGTCTGCAGCCCATCCTACCCATCCCACTATGGGCTGGGGTCCTTTTGACCCCAACTTCCTGGTGGCAGGTCCACAGCCAGGGATCCTTACTCCAGGCCCCTCGGCCCCCTGAATTGTCTGAGGCAGCCTCTCTGCCCTGCTCTGGGTAGAAGGATTGCAGCTCCTAGACAAGCCTGTTCTTAGACTATGTGCATGGGAGGAAGGGTGTCTGGATGTGTGGGACAGGGAGGAAGGGTGTCTGGATGTGTGGGGCAGGGAGTGGGGTGGAATGCAGTCTGAGTCACTGGGACTTCCTGAGGGCATACCAGGCCTGTCTCCCCACTTGCCTGCTGAGCCACCACAACAGCGCAGGTATTTCTGGCTGGTTTCACACCCTAGCAGGTGGTGTGAACACACTGCCTCAGTGTGCACACCCAAGTTTAAATTTGAGACTACAGGGAACCTTGCTGGGGTCTAAAATCTCAGGCTGCCCCCTGATCTGTACCAAGTGCTCATGAAGAGGATCCCATCCAGGGAACCTCTGTCTAAGCTCAAACTTCCATGACAGTGGCCAGGGTCAGGGCTAGCTACGGGTCCTGGTTTCTCCAAAGCAAGTCACCTCATCTTTCTTCGTGAAATGGATATTGCCCTTCCTCTGCAGGACTGCATCTTCCCTTAGTTTAAAAGTGGCCAATAAGAGTCTGGCTAGGAGTCTACCATGGTGGTGCACACCTTTAATCCCAGCACTCAGGAAGCAGAAGCAGGAGGATCTCTGAGTTCTAGGCCTGCCTGGGGTACAGAGCGAGTTTCAGGACAACCAGCGCTACATAGAGAAACCCTGTCCCAATTTTTTAGAGAGAGAGAGAAAGAGAGAGAGAGAGAGAGAGCCTGGCTAGGCCCCAGCCTGCCCCTGCTCTGGGGCCCATTTTCCATTTTCTCAAAAATGGACCTGCAGGATGGTGTTTTTCTGCCCAGAAATGCCAAGCTCATTTTTCAGTGACAGAAATGCCACATGTGAAGGGGGTAGGGACAGAGAGTGAAGAAGATGCTTGGGTCTTCCCCTGGGACCCCTGGAATCAGGACATCCTCCCTCTCTCGCGTGCCCTCATGCATGTAGTGGGGCTTGAGACAGGCAGACAGTGAGGGATGGACAAAGGACGCTGCCTGTGTTCGCTGTTCTCTTCTGCCCAGAGGGCAGACACTGCATGGGACATTAGGAGCTTTTGCCCAGGGCTGACGGGCCTTGAAGAACAAAAAGAAATGCAGAAAGGCCTACTGCTGACCTTCCCCAATTTCTTGATGACAAAGATACCAAATTTCACCCTAACACATGGCACACAGGCCCACAACACAAAACAGGTATGTTCCTAAAATATCCCCAAACTAGATATCCACAGAGGAGCCATACTAGCCTCCTGCTCACAATGGGTCTTCCTCGTGGGGGTGAGGTGTGCTGGACCTGCTGCAACGGTCAGGATGATCAGAATGGGCTATCTCGCTGGGGTCTCACGACCTGCTGGAGCAAGAGCTAAGATCAGACAAGGCAGGCACAGAAAGAGCTACCCAAGTACTTGGCCAGGAAAGACTATGTTCCAGAAGCTTCACCCAGTCATCACACATACCATTGCTTTATAGACAAACAGACCCCATCCCATGTTAGAGGGACTGAGGTAGGACTGCAGAAAGATCTTCAACCTACCAGAAAACAGCACCAAGTCTCTGGAAGTTTCTCTCTGACTTGTTGCTTTTGGACCATAACTGTAACCCCTGGGGTATGGAACCTGACTTGCGAGTACAGTGGGCTCACACACTGCCTGTCACAGGAGGGACAGAATGCCTGATTTGGTAGATGGGGGCCGGTAGACTTGTACAGGCAGAGCAGATCCCACGGAGACAGCAGACCAGAGGTTCCTAGCCTCCCTCCCATCCCTGAATTCATGTGGCCTCTGGCCCCAGGGTGCAGCCTGACATCACGTATGTTCCAGCTCTTCCTTTCAGCATCATCAATGTCTTGCCTAGACAAGCAAGGAAGAGGGCCTAGAGGCTGCCTCTGCCTCAGTCTGCTCCAGAGATCCAGTCTCCTCTGACCTGTGGCCACACCTCTTCCCACTATCCAGGGACTTAGATCTACCTGCTACCTGCCCAGAGATCTGTCCTGCCTTGCCGGCCCCCTGGTGGCCACTCTGCTACATCTCTGTGCACTGTCCACTCAGTTTGATATAAGCTTGGAAATTAGACTGATGGTCCTATCTGTCACAAATGGCCTGTGGTCCCAGACTAAAGATGCCCCTCTTAGGGTAGATAGCTGTCCTGAAAGCCCAGAGTGAGCTGCACCTTGAGGGTTCCTCTACCCCTTCTCTGCCTATGCCAGTCTAACTAATATCTCAGACTCCTACCACCCTAACCTGGCGCAACCACACTAGGCATGGGCTGGATAGCCAGGTAGGAGGGGAGCTCCTGGCTTGTCACACTATAGACCTGGCCAAGGCTAAGCTTGAGGTCCGGCTGTCGAGGGGAGATCAGCAGGCCCAGGCTCCGGATGCTTCAGTGCCGCCTGGCTTTGGACAGCCACAGGGCCTCTGTGTTGGGTCTATAAAGCAGATACTGAGGCCAGACTGAGTCTATAGACGATAACACGAGAGGCCCCCCTCCCCAGAGAGAAGAAGCCACCCTGAAGCTTATCTGGTGAGAGCTTTAGGAGTTTCTCCTTCCGTCCACTTGAGGAATATACCTTTTAGGTGTAACAGAACTGAGTAAGGGCTGCCGGCCCAAGAGGTGTGCCAGGCTTGCACCTTACTGGCTGGTGTCTAGCTAGGGATTTGCAAGCCTCCCTTGACAAAGAGTTTAGCATACCATGAGCACCTCTGAGACTCCTGGGAGCCAATTCTGGCAGCTCTAACTCCGGCGCCCTGTCTCTATTTACCCTCTCTACTCCTTGGGATGAGATGCCTGTAGATACGGGAGCCCGGGTGGGCTAGGTAGGCCAGGTGCTGGCAGCCCAGCACCTTCTCCCACATCCCTGTGCCTCCCAGCTGCTGTCCTGGACTCAGGTCTTAATGGAGCGTAAACAGCCTGGCAGAGAGAAGCCTCATTAGGCCTGATCTAATTAGGAGGCTCTGTGTGCTGGAGTTAGATGGGGTGGAGCACCCATTCCTAAAGCCTGCTTTGCACCAGGATTGTCAGACATGTACACTCCTAGGGCCTTCCTCATAGTCTACCGAAATAGACTATCCGGGCAACTGAAAGGGAAAAGCCACTCGGAGAGGACAGGTAGTTTGCCAGGGTGATACAGTCAACAGTGGCTTCCTTCGGAAGTGTGCCCATAGGCCTCCCAATGCTCCTCAACCCCTGAGGCAGATGCATGGCCACGTCTGCCTACTGTCCACAGTTTGGTTAGCTCTCACCCATGACTCTGACTTTGGACCTCCTCCCCCCTTCCAGGACTGCCAGAGGTCACAGTAGGTCAGATGGTGAGAGGCCAGAAATGGGACAAACTGGACTCTCTCCTCTCTGCCTCCGGTTCCCTCTATAATCTGGATAGGGGTGCTGATGCCATGCCAAGGGGTCCGCCGCCCCTTCGTTAGTCTTAGCTAACAAGCTGTTTATGGGTACGACATGACACCTGCTTTCTTCTTTATAAGTTCAATAATTTATAGGCATATTAGCAGCCCGGCGGCTGCCCTGGGCCCCAGCCAGACGGGACGGGGCGATGCAGCCGGGTGCCTCTGCCGATATTTACTCTCTCCTACCATCAATTATTAAGGAGCCCTCCTTCAGTTTTGCACATAATTACACGCGCCGTTATGGTTTGAACTCCCCTGCTCTAAATCCCTCTGGAGCAGGGCCCAGTCTGCCCCACAGGGCTGCTATAGCCCAGGGATTCAGCTGCCTACAAACTGAGGAGGTGGCAGTAACTCGGCCTCACACCCCATAGAGTCTCCTTGGCTAGCAGTGGCCTTCCCCACCCAAGGGTGGGGTCCTTGCATCCTTGCTGTCTGTGTGGAGCGCCTCCCCACCTCTGCACACATAACTGTCTCCTCGCTCCTTGATTCAGCACAGCCACGACTACCTCCTGCATGCCTGGCCTGATTCCCCAGTGCCTGCTCTATGTGTGTGTGCAAACACAGCCTGTATCACACTGGGCTGAATCTTGTTTGCTAGACTATGGGCTCTGGAGGCACAGAGAAGGCCATGGCAAATATTTATTGAGTGATAAATGAATGAGTTGGTGGATGAGTGGATGGATGGAAGGATGGATGTTGAGTGCCTCATCACTAGGGAGTCCACTGAGGGACCTGCCTCCTTATCCCAGGATAGGAAGTCTGTCCTAGTTGGTCCCCTTCCTCCCAAATCCCCTCAACTCACCTGGTTTAGACTGAGATAGCCCTGTGGGCAGCAAATCCTGGACCCTTGTCTACATGCCATCACAGGAAGGCAGGGGAGGACGGAATGAGAGAATGTCCCTTCATCATGTCTGCTGTGCGGGCTGGAGAAGATGCTCAACCTTTCTGGTACTATTTCCCAGTTGGCTAAATGGGGATGACAACAGTCCCTCTACGGACCTCTCATGACACAAATGTTCAGTCATATTCCTTAACCTCAACGTTCATCTGTCTGTGAACTGAGCCCATATAAACTTGAACCGTCTTGAATTGGATGGCCTTATTCCCGCCTTCTTCATCCACACTTCCCTGGTTTTAGCTTCCCTCAACTCGAGGGCTCCACAAATACCACAAACTGCTTGATTAAGATTTTGCCACATCATGCCGGTTGTGGTGGCACACGCCGGTAGGATTTGCTGAAGGAGGCAGAGGCAGGAGGATCACAAATTCGAGGCCAGCCTGGGCTACACATTATTTAAAAAAAAAAGATTTGGCCACATCTCAGCCTACAATATTTAGGAAGAGGAAAAGTGCCCATGTGACCAAAGAATAGCTAGAGGCCATTTCTTCCCCCATGTTAACAGCAGAGTGAGAACCGAGCCCCAGGTGCCCACTAATGTAGAAGCCCAGGGTTATCTCCCTGGGAACCCCATGCCTCAGTTTCTTCCATAAGAACAAATAATAGGATGGACCCTGTGGGGCTGTTGAGGAATCAAATGAGTTGCCAAGTGAGCAATTGACACAGTTAGGAGCAGGGTGGAGTTCATGGGGGGTACTTGCCTCTCTGAGACGGGGCGCTCTCCCAGAGTGGCGGTCATTCTCCTGTGCATATACTTCCCTATGTGTGTAGATAGCTGTGTTCAGATCGTAAGGTATGCCTTTGAATTTGATATGATGCTGTGGCCTTGTGTGCATCTTTGCTTTGTTCCTTCACGCTGCATTATGGGATTGTCTGAACTGACTTGTGTGACTCTTGTGTCTGTCATCATCATTTGATATCCTGTTGTGTGATCACACTGTACTCTGTCCATCTTCCTGCCACTGAGAGGTATATGCAATGCTTTTGACCTCTACTGTTACAAAAACACCGTAGTGGCCCTTTCTGTGCTAGCCTGTTTCTCTGTGATATGTACCCAGCGTGGAGCTGTTGAGTAACAGACTATGCATCTTTTCAACCTTATCGGGGAGCCGCTACGTTATTGTGCGGTTCCTCACCCCACTGGCAGAAGGCACTTCGCCTGAATTATCCCTGTGTCCCAAGCCAGGGTGAGAGCAAGGGATGGTTGCACACGTGTGGAGCATGCCTTAGGTACGTGTTGCTTTGTAACAAATCATCCCCACGTGCAGTGGCTTAAATCAAATAATATGACCTCATAGATTGTTCAGGGAGGGAATCCAAGTGAGGCAGAGGTGCTTCTCTGACTCAGGGTTTCTTGGGGCTTCAGTCACGGTATTCAGAGAGCTGTGATCTTCCCAGAGCCCTGCTTGAGGAACACCTGCTTCCATGTTCGCTCCCTGGCCTTGGGTCCTGTGGTGCTGACTAGAGACACAAGTTCCTTTTCAGTGGGTTTCTCCACAGAGCTGTTGATGGCATGGCAGCTGCTTCCCTTAGAGTAAACAAGTGACCATGGACAGAGAACATCTAAGACGGAGGCTTCTCTTTTCTTTTTTATAATCTTATATCCAAAGTGATATCCCATCTCTTCTGCCACATTCTACTCATTGGAAGTGAGTCGGGGAGTGGAGGTGTTGCTCGATGGTTAGAATCCTTGTTTGACATGTGTGAAGCCCTAGGACACTGGGAAGGGGAGGGAGGTCCATCTGCACTCAGGGGGATTGGGATGACACAGGGAGAGACGATAAGGCAGGAGTCACTGGGAGTCACCTTAGCTCTGCCCATTAGAGGGCAACTGAAATTTGGAAAGAGCAGTGACTTATCCAGGGTCACACAACAGTTAGAGAGAGTATGAGAACTAGAACCCGAGGCTGCTTGAGAGCCTCTGGATCTACTACATCACCTTTAACCTCAGAGAACAACGGGTTCTGAGCTAATAGACAGGTTTCCGGGACACTGGGACTCAAGATGAGCGCATAATGAATGGTCCTGCTAACAGAGCCGCCTGTTTGCACGCCTTAGCTCCAATTCCCCGTGCGTTCCGTGGGGATCGGCAAGCCCAGGCCCTTAGGAGCAGCTGCTCTGCCAAGCACAGAGCGCAGGGTCCCCAAGGGCTGGAGAGTGGTCCCTTTATACAAATCACTATCTATATTTTTATATTTTTTTCTTTGCTCTCAATTTAATCTTTTTATCCCCAGTGGGGAGAACACTTCTCTAATTCCTCCCATTCCAAGAGAAGTCAAAGTTAGGAACAGCATTGGGTCTTTTCCTGGGGGCTTTGGAGTGGGCCAGGCAGTCACTAACTGGCTTCAGACAAAGTTCTTACTTCTCAGTCCCCATGGACGCCACATCCAGGCCAGGCAGCCTTCCAACCCTGCCAGGGCTTCTGCTGAGGACCCTGAGAACATCCTGAGCTCCCCTCAGTGTTTAGCGCTGTGCGCCGTGCCCCGAACCCCACACACACCGAGGGTTGCTGACTACCCTGTTTCTACACAGACAGAGGCGTATCACTCACTCTGGAGCCTTCCCAGCGATGGCACCACAACCCCAGCCCTGAGTGAACAGAGAGGCATGACTATGTGGGATCCAAGAGCACCCTGTGGCCAGAGTGGAGACTTTGCATTTGGCTCCCTCAGGTCCCTACTCTGTTGTCTGCCTCACAGTTGCACCATCACGGGACTCTGACCTATGGATTAACTGCCATGTCCCAATCCACTTCCCTCCAGCCTGAATCTCTAGGACTTCATTATGCCAGCAGTCTCTACCTGAGCATGAAGGACTTCAGAGCATGGGGTAGGCTAGGGCCTCTGCTGTGGCTCCCGGGGGTACCAAGGGCCCTGATTTTAGGACTTAGTTTTCTAGGAACCTAGAATTTTCCTCTAAGGAACTAAGGGACCTTATCTCAGTATCCCCATGTCTAGGCAGGGCAGAAGAATCCTGAAGCCTTGGCATATAGTTGCGGGAACTTTGGCCCAGAGAGGTGCAGGTCCTCTTCAAGGTGGCACAGCAAGGTAATATGTGGCACAAAACAGAATATGAGGTTCATCCGAGCACCCAGCTCCAAAAGCTTTGAGTGCGGGCACCACCCCTGCACCCCTACCCCATGCCTACCACTGCTTTCCCAGCTTCCGCTGCCTCCTAGCTCCTCGGCTCTGTTTTTCTTGCTAATTAGAGGTCTCAGCAATGACTCTGCTGTCCCAGCCATTTTAGAGCCATCATTAATTTCAAGTGCCTTCAGAAATAACCATCATCGTAAAACCGTATGAGCTGCTGGGATGCAAGCAGGCAGGACCAGCAGACATGGAGGCAGGCTTGTGTGTGCCAACCTCTCCAGTCTGTGCCTCTGGGGAAGCCTGTCCCTGCTAGGTCCCTGCCACCTAAAGCCTCAGCCTCTAAGAATGGGAGGAGAAGATAGCTGGGGCTTGGGAATAGAACACAAACCACGCCAAAGCCCAGCTTGGCCTCTCTCATGCGCAGAATAAGCTTGGACAGTGCAGCCATCTACCCAAGCACCTACTTTCTCTTTTGTATGATGCAATCTGCAGTATCAATCCTTCTTTGTAGCCATTTTATCATTTTATTTTAAGATAGGGTCTCAGGAACTTGCAGCAAACCCCCGCCTCGGTTTCCTGAGTGCTGGGATCACAGGTGTGAGCCACCACAGCTGACAGCCATGCCATTCTTGAGATGAAGATGAAAACCTAGCTTGGAGCCTGGCTTACAGATTGGCTGATAGGTGTTAGAGGGTGGGTCCCCTCCTCCACATGCCCTGCTCTGTGGCCAGAATTCAGGCTACAGAAGGCTGGTTCCTTGAAGCCACTGGCTTCTTTATTAGGATTTGCTTAGTTGGACATGGAGACCAGGATCAGCTTCATTCCCACCTGTTCTTGGGAGCTCCTGGTGGAAGAACAGAGCAACAGGGGTATAGGCCTTGCCTAAGGCCTTTAAGTCTGGCCTTAGGGAGGCGGGAGGTCTTCATTTGCTCTTGAAATGCGACAGAAACCAGAAGAAAGACTCACCCCGGAGGTGGACCATGGACCAACAAAAGCCTACAGGTGTGGGTGAGCATTCCTTAGCTGTAGTTCTGGTTATAGCAAAGAAGTCCCTAAACTGGGCCATCCTGATGCTCCACAGGTGGCCCTGGGACCTGTGAGAACACTGCTGAGAGCCACCCCACCAGACATCTAGCTAAGAAGGGGGCCTAGGGTTAGCCTCCTCCCTTATGGGGTCAGAATGACATGGTCAACGACCAGGCCCTAGCTGAACCCTCACAAAGGCTTCTTCCAGGCAGTAATGCCCCTACCTTCCCCAAGCCTCCTTTCCCATTCCTTCCACTGGTGAGAGGAGTCATTTTCTTCAGGAGACATAGAGAAAGAACAATGGCTGGGTTGCTGCTTACAGTGGCGGTAGCTGGGGTGTTATCTCCATCGTCCCAGAACACGAAGAGACGATGAGTAGGTGGGCACCACAAGACCCCAGACTGATACACCAACTTCCTCATCCAGCAACTAGAGACTGAGGATGGAGGCGATGGACTCTCCCCCATTTCTCTGACCAGATCACTGAGGCAGGGAGCAGGTGAGTCGGGGGCGGAGATCTGCGGTGGCCGCGCCTTGCCTGCGTCAGTCGCCGCACCAGGAATAGCCCCCGCCCCCGCCCCCGCCCCGCAACGGGTCTGGCAGAGCCTTTACGCAGTAGCTAGAGAGCGTCTATTCCTGTCGGGCTGTGGGAGGAGGCGGCGCGGGAGGGCGGGAGCTCACCCGTAACTCAACAAACAGCCGGGGTGGGGGAGCTGGGGAGACTGGGAAGGGGGTGCTAGGATCACGGAATTGGGGGGCCCCGTGAGCTGCCTGCGCTGGGCTCTGGAAGGGAGGGGACTCATGTGTGGCCGCCCCACCTCCCCTCCTACCAGTAAGTCCCTCTGCCAAGCCTGCCTCCCACTGGTTTACTCAGCCCTGGAAAGCCATTCAAATTCCCTTTCCACGGTTTACAAGCTGTGTGACCGTGGCCAAGTCACGTAACCTCTCTAAGGCTGGGGTTCCTGCTTGCTGTCACGGGGAGTAATAGTATCTCTTCCCGAGGTTGTTGGAGGAAGAATGTAAGATGCATGGAGCATCGCCGACACCTGCGAGGAAGGGGTTCTAGCTAGGCCTGAGATAAGGATGGCCATAGACAGAAGGCGGGAGTGTCCCAAGCAGTGGTGTGGCAGTGAGGATGAGAGGTATCCAGAATCGGTTTCGCTGGAACAGGTTTGTGCAACTCTTTGGACTGTGTGTGAGGTTGATCTGTGGAAATCAAGGCAGCGCTGGGGGGTGGGGACTTGGGGTTGGCCTCTCCAGACCAGCCAGGCATCTCTGAAATGTCAGGCTGGCTCCTTGGAAGGAGAGTGAGGTACTGGGAGCAGAGTCCCTGCCCACCCCAGAAAGGGACAGGCCTTGGACTGTCCTCTTCCCTCCCAGCTCAGCTTCCTTCTTTGTCTGCCGGCATCCCCACAATCTATTAGGAATGTTGAGGTGCTAATGGGGCGAAGGGGCCTCTGCGTTGTGACGTCTTCATTGATGGTTATTCCAATAAAACTGGCATAGTTTTAAGGGGAATCTGGCTTCGAGCAGATGGGAAGGGTGTGGAAGAATGTGAGGCTCTAATGGGTTGCCTGACTGCTCCTCAGTATTTGCCAGCCCACCCTGCCAGGCTAGTCTCTGTGTTTGTGGCCCAAGAAAGGTCTGGGTCTCTATGTAAAGACCTTATTCTTTGGGGCCATCTGAAGATATGGTCTGAGGCCAGGATCCACCAAACTCGGTATTTATTTTAGGGAGTTAGGTGGTGAATAGCTAAGCCCAGACCGAGGCTCTGTGCTGCCCTCTGCTGGTTGCTTGGTAGAGTGCCACCTTCAGGAGCCTGCCAGAAAGGCCTGCTGCCCTCTGCTGGACAGGAAACCCGACGGGGTGGGGACCAGAACGCAAAGGCGGATTCTAGACCTGGCCTCCGGGTAGACCCGCTAAGAAAGCTCGGCTTCCACACTGCCCTCCTATGCTTCCGGTTCTGCAAGCCTCACCCCAAGATCCCTAGGAAGTAGTGGGGTGGGGGTGGAGGGTCCCAGACATTTCGAGAAGAGGGGTCAAGGCCTGACCCTCCTCACGCTGTCCTCTAAACAACCCTGGCCAGGTTGAGTGGGGGGGGGGGAAGTCCTGTCTGTCCACGTGCGTGTGTCGGTCCACACAGCCGTGTGCAGTGACCCCAGTTAACACGTGTGAACACATGCGCTCACATGCACATGCATGTGGTCAGTGACAATCACACGCGAATGGGTGCACGCTCCCTAGGAAGACCGCAGGCTGGGCTGGCTTGAGACTAGCCGGAGCCTGGGACCCAGAGGGGCACTGCGTGGTGCAGGGCGGGAGCACGGGGGCGCCGGCCCGGGAGCGCTCTTCGTCTGCGCCCCGCTGCCACTCTCGCTGCCCCTTGGGCGCTGGGCAGCTGCTGGGGTGCTCCTCGATCTTCGCCCGGTTCTCTGAAAGACGGACCCCCACCCAGGTTTTGCGGCCGCGCCTTCTCCTCCCCCGCCCGGCTCTTGCGCTCGCTCTCTAGCTCCCTCCCTCTCTCTGTCCCTCCTCCCTCCCTGGCTCGCTGCTCGCTCCTCTCGCTCCCTCCCCACGCCGCGGCAGAGCGCGGAGCCCGAGCGGGAGCCGGCGTGGGAGCCGGAGCGGGCGGCAGCGCAGGCGGCGGCCGGAACCGGACCCGTCCCGGTCCCGGAGCGCGCGGAGTCCCCATCCGCGCCGCTCGGGCCCCCCTCCCGACGCGGGGTTCTGAGCAGCATGCGCGGCAGCTGCCCACCGGCCCCAGCCCTGGCCCCGGCCCCGCTGCGGAGAGCGCCCGGCCTCGACCCCGGCCCCAGCGGTAGAGGCGGTGGCGGCGGCTCCCGGCCGGCCCGAGGGACAGAGCCAGGCTCCCGGAGCCCGCGCCTAGCGTCCTGAGCGCACCTGCTTCTCAGCCCGCCTCGGCCGCGACCTCCGCCCCCGACTCCCGAGCTCCTGCCCCGGGGCTGGCTGGGCTCCCGCCCGCGTAGGACAGACAGACGGACGGCCAGCCCAGCGAGGGCGCGTGGACCGGGCGGAGGTGTTGGAGGAGGAGACGGAGGAGGGGGGCTGGGCTGGGGCTGGGGCCGCGCCGGCAAGAGAGACATGCGATTGGTGACCGAGCCGAGCGGACGGACAGCGCGCCCGAGATGCAGGTGAGCCCCTCCACGGTGGCCGAGCCCGAGTCGGCAGCCCTGCGGTGAGTGCCTCTGGGAGCAGCTGTCAGCCCAGGCTTCACCCCCCTGGGGCTATGTAGGACATCCTGTACCACCCAGACCCCCTTTGGGGTCACAGGCCTGATCCTCAAGTTTCAAATGATTTTCCCATTTTTCTTCCGCTGGCTCTTACAGATCTCTTGGGTTGGCAAACTGGGACCCGTGGTCAAGGAGAGATCCATTCCATTCCATTCCTGCCCTGGTGCTCCCAAAATCACCCTCCCATTTTGGGCATTGGTCACCCGGAGGGTATGCTCTCGTAGCCCTGAACGAGTCCCTTTCAGTGGACCAGAGGCCACCTTCCCAGCCCTGGCTAACACCCTCAAATCTGGGGACACAACTAGGGAGCAGTTTCTCTCCAGGTTCCAGCTAGGATTGCTCCTCTCTCCACAGGAGCCTTTCCAACCTCTTTCTGGTTGCTTTCTGGCTCCTCCCGAGTGAAAGGAAGGTGGAGAGGGGAAGAAAGGGGAGGGGGGGAGTCCAGTTGAGGAAGACCCAGGAACCTTCGGGGCTCCCCTTTGTCTTCCTTCAGCTGGGCTTCTCACCTCCTCCTGCCCCACTTTTCACTCTGAGGGAAATGGGTGGGAAGTGGGAGCCTGCTGAGAAGGGGGAGGTGAGAAAGGAGCCTCCGGTGTGTGCCCAAACACACCCTATTTGGGTGGGCTTTGGGCTTCCTGCCCTCTGAGATACTCCAGAAGATGTTTCTCTCTAGGTGGGTCCCACTTTGAGGAGGGGTGGGACCAGGCAGGTGGGCAGTCCCCTGGGTCTCTTATTGCTGGGGTCCCTGCCCAGCCCCTGACCAGCTCTTGTGGCGGCACCTCCCCTTTGTTCTCAAAGGCCCTGTGGTGGGTGGGTGGAGTGGCGACCAGGGCACTTGGAAGATGGGAACAGCTCTGCCCTGGTGGGTGGGAGTGCAAGAGGCCTGAGGTGGGGGCAGGACCATCTGGGCCAGCCCCTTTCTGCCGGTCCAGCTTTCCCCCAGCCCTTGGCTGGGCTTGGGCAGCCAGAGGGCGCCTGGCTCTCCTGGTTCCCAGTTGTGGGCTCAGCCCTGCTGTCCATTATGCCAACGACTCCAGCGCGGGGCCTTGGTGCCAGGGGAGTCCACCAAGCAGGCTGAGAACCTGGGGCTTCCCTGAACCCATTGAGGGCTGCTGATGAGGGGATGGGTGTTCCACTGCTTCTGGCCCTTTGTCCTTGTGTAGGCCAAGAGGGGTGCAGAGTCCTCAGCCATTGGGAAGGTGCTAGCACCTGGTTTGCTGGGAAGCAAGACGGAGGTGACAGAAAGGAGAGGTGAAGAAGGCATTGGGGCCACGCTGAAGGTGTCAGGGAAAGGGGGGCATGGTATTGCAAGATCTGAGGGAAACACCCAGCTGCCTCCTTGAGGAGACTCAGCCAAAGAAGGACAGGACCCCGTGGAGCTCTTGTTGTCTCTGTGCCCCCTCCTCCAGTCCTAGGTGAAGTGTGAGATGGCCTTGAGTAGGGCTCCATCAAGACTGTGATGCTCCCTAGACCTAGAGTAAATGCGGGTTTAGGAAACAGCTTTTACGGGATGGGTGTGTGCTGCCCGCTAAGGTTTGATGCTTGTGGGTGGAGGGATCCTGCAAGACTGCTTTTCTTGTCATGGTCCTCTCTGATCCTGGGGAGTCATCTCTTCTGTCCCTGTTCCTAAACACACGTTTCTCACACTAGATAGTTGTTTGTTTTTTAACTCAGAGTTCTAGAGGGTCACTATCCTCCTCCTCCTCCTTCTCCTCCTCCAGAATAGGCTGTTGCTTAGCAAAAAAAAAAAAAAAAAAAAGAAAGAAAGAAAGAAAGAGAAAAAAAGTTGAGCAGGACCTGTATCCAGGATGGCTCAGCTGAGTCTCTGTTAGGTGCCTGTGAAAGTAGAAGGCTGGCCCTGGGGGCGGGGGGGGGGCGGCTAGGACCTTTGTCTGGCTTTTCTGCGTGTGACTTTCCAGCTCCAAGTTCCCCTTCCAGAACATGACCACTGATTGTATTTTGTTCTCTCCCTACCAGTTCTTCCCCATATGCCTGTACTCTCCCTTGTCTTGGTCTAGCATTCTTCTTCAAAAGGCTCTCTTCTTCAAGAAGCGTCCCCTAGCTGCTCTAAGTACCCACATTGATTTACACATAATGGCATGCCAGCCCATTCATTCATGCATTTACTCTGTACATCCTGGTGAGCTGCCTGCTCGGCTCCTGGCTAGATCCTATTGATTACCTTGAATACCTAGACAAACCTCCGGGCATGGGCAAGATATGGAGGCCCTAGGACCTCCTGGCAAGGACAACCTGTAGGGGCCATAGAGACCTTAGCTGCAGGAATGGGTAGGGCAAGATATGCACTAAAGATGTCCCAGGTCGAGACTGGGGAGAGCCAAGGCAGGGTGCTCAAGAGGGGGGTGGTTCTTTGTGGGAGCCAATGGAGTCAGCCTCTTAGCAGAAGAGGGTGATGGAGGTTTTGCAGAGACACAGGAAGCAGGGGTTTCCAGAATGAGAGGAGACTCTCTGAAGAAAGCTTTGAGAAGGCAGGGTCATTTCCAAACACATTTGAGGCATTCTTGATTCTGACCTTTGTTTATGTGAATGAATGGTTAAGTGAAAACCCTTGAGTGCTGCGGGTCAATTGCGCTTCTGCCGAGCACTCAGCTTCTCCAGCATCACTCCACTGTGAGAGTGGACTCTGCAGTCAGAGGCCTGGTTCAAGCTTCAGCTCCACCACTGCCTCGTTCTGTGACTTTGGGGAGCTTACTTAATCTCTCTGGGTCTCCATGTCCTTTCCAATAAAGTGGAGTTAACTATAGTATCCCCCTCAATGGAGATGGTGGCAGTTAAATGTCCTACTACACACAGAGCACTTAGAATGGTATGGAGTGCACCGTGCATGTTTCATGAGTGCTAGCTACTCACAGTTCATATCAGCGATGTGCTTCCAGTTTTCTCCTTGGAGGTAGTGCCAAGATTTAGTTTCCTAGTGGAGAAAACAACCAGAAGGGTGGACTGACCTGTCCAAAGCCCCCATCTTGCAGGCGTGGGTTCACTCTAAACGTGCTTTCCTTCTGACCATGGGCAGCAGCTGTTCTCACTGTTCCCGGCCTAGTCTGTTCATTTGTTGATCCATGTGTTTGTATTAATGATAGTAGTACTTGCTGGGGGGTGGTGGCGCACACCTTTAATCCCAGCGCTCAGGAGGCAGAGGCAGGCAGGGCTCTGTCAGTTCCAGGCCAGCCTGGTCAGCAAGAGCTAGTTCCAGGACAGGCTCCAAAGCTACAGAGAAACCCTGTCTCGAAAAACCAATAATAATAATAATAATAATCAAAAACCAATAATAGTAGTAGTACTTGCCTGGGCATGGTGACACACGCCTATAATCCCAGCACTTGGTAGGCAGAGGCAGGTGGATCTCTGTGAGTTCAAGGCTAGTCTGCTCTACATAGTAAGTTCCATACCAGTCAAGGCTACACAGTAACACACACAAAAATAATAAAACAAAATAAATAGGAGTAGTGCTCACGATAACACAGTGAACACATGATCCAACTCTTTAACTTCAACATTCAGCTTTCACCTCTTCCTGTGTCTTCTCCATACCTCATCCTCAGCTCCTCTTTATGAGGCAATTGCCACCCTGCACTATGTATTTAAATTTCTCTTCCTCTTGTGTTTGGGGCTGAGGATGTATTTCAGTGATGGGACACTTGCCTAGCATTCATGAAATCCTGGGTTCAGTACCCAGCACCAAAACAAAGTAATATATTTACCTATATAAGAACCGTGGAATTTTAGTTATTTTTTTATTTTTTTAACTCTATATAAAATATAAATGGCATGCAGTCCTCTGGAATTGACTTTTTCATTCATTATCATATTTTTGGAAATGATAGTGGATATTCAGCACCCATTCATTTTTCTCTGATGGGTTTGGTTGTTGCTTGAATGTAAAACAATGTATTCATGGCCCTCCCAATGAATGTAAAACAATGTATTCATGGCCCTCCCGTTGATGCGCATTTGGGTTGTTGCTCTTTCTGGCTCTTAGAGATGGTGCTGCCACCCGCCCCCCCCCCCCCGTCCTGTCTGCTGAGGCAGTGTGGGAAATGCCCTGAACTGTTGGGCTGAAGGGCATGTCCATGTTCGGCTTTCCTAGGAACTGTGCCAAAGTGTTTTCCAAATTGGTTGGACCACTTTATGCCTCTCCCACAGGGGACGAGTGCTCCCTCCACCCTCCATCCCCAGACAACTCCATGCTATCTATTGACTGTCTTGATTTTTTCCTGATTGAATGAGTGTAAACTGGGATTTCATTATAGCCTTGATTTGCATTTCTTGGATTCAAGGTTTATGGTGTCTGAAAGGGGGTTGAGACAGGCAGCGTCCAGTGTGGGCTGACCTCACTAAATGGTTATTATCCCACGAAACTCGGTTTCCTCTGAAATGGGGATAATGTCCGTAAAAGTTCTGTGCTCAGGCGTGGGCAGGAGTGATTGAAGGGGGATTCCGCAAGGAAGTGGAAATGAAGGCAGAGCAAGTAAGACTTAACGCCCCTATGCAGCAAGAACAAGAAGGAAGCATTCAGGGGGTGCCAGTTGCTCTGGGTCCACTTCAGGATGAGAAGGAGCTGCCTGGCTTGGGAGCTTACGGGGAGCCTGTGCTTCATTATTTGAACACCCTCTCCCTACTCAGCTCTCTGCAGCTCCCCTTCCTGCACCCTGGCATTGACATGTGGCCTGGCACTGGTGAGTGCTTAGCGAGAATGTGGTAGCCAACTGCTGGATGAAACATGTGTGTGCTCCTGCCCCTGGCATTCACAACTCCCTGGAGGCCCTCTCTGATTGCTCTTGTCCAAGCAAACGAATGAAGGGTGACCAAGCAAGATAGCTCCTGGGCATCCAAGGGTCCCTAAACCACAAGACCCACCAGAGGGGCTAAGAAGCCAGGTACTAGCAGGCTAAGTTGGAGTACCTCCCCCTGCCAGCCTGGTGTACCCGCAGTTGATTTCACCCCCCTTCCCTGCCCAGGCCTGGGCCCCTGGAGCTGGTTAGAGACAAGCGCCAGGGCTGGCGGAATAATTATGCCTATTTCATGTGACACCCAAATTGATTGCCGCCAGGGTGACATTACCAGGGCATTGTTCCTCATCTCCAACCTCTTATTACATGTTATTAGGGTGTGTGGTGTGTGTGTGTTTTTCTATTTTTTTTCCATTTCAGGGAATTAATCTTTCCCTTCCACCTCCTCTGCTTCCCTCTGCAGAGAATCACTCTCGGCCTGGGAAGGGGGCGGGGCCTGACCAGCAACCCTTTTCTGCTTGATCCTGAGCAGGCCTGCAGCTACAGCTGGGGGCCTGGCTATCTCTAGTCCCTTGGCTTGAATCCAAGATGTGGGCATCTTAGAGCTGAGAGAGGCAGTTAAGATCTAGCTTCTAGAAAGGCCTCTACTTGCAAGCCTCCCATGACAGGCTGCTCACAGTGGGGCCGAGGTAGGTCTATGCATCAGCCATGGACACTGGACACAGTTCTTAGAGGTGTGCAAGGTTTTCACTCTCCTCACCACATGTGGGGTTGTGCAAGGGCAGCATTAGGGTCACCCAGCTAGGCCTGAGCCGGGCCCAGCATAGCTTGTGTCCAAGCAGAGGACCTATCAGCTCCCTGGCATAAGCTCAACATTTTGGAAGGATGGACTTTCCCAAGGGACTGACCAGGACTTGTTGAACAGAGAGGGCTTGACCAGCCAATACCAGGGGAAGGGTAGTGTTTTTATTTATAGTTTGTCTGATCATGACATAAATAACTCATCAGACTTTGCTTTATGATATATCAGGGGCTTATGTTTCCCCCTTTGTGAAATACAAATATCCCAAACCATCACCCACCCATGACCTAGCTCCACCGTGAGTGGTGTGGCTGCATTGGAATGGCAGAGAAGATAGCTGCCGGTGGGCCTTCCTAGGCCAGCCTGCGGCACTGTGGGCCATGGGCAGTGCTATTGCTCTTGGCATCATTCCTCGTCTGTATGATGGTCTCTAAGATGGGATGCCTCTGGATCAAGACTAGCACTGGGCTCAGTTTCCTCATCAGTTCAGTGGGGTTGATATATTGAGGGCCAGTAGGGCCATCCTGCACTCAGCATAAAAGCCTGCCTCCTTCATGAGCTCTCTATGTGCAGCTTGGTGAGAGGGCAGCATGAAGCCTGCCAGCCCCATTGCAAAGGAACACATTGTGGTCTCAAGGGGTAAGAGCACCTCAGGATCTCAGAGGTCTCTAAAAGAGTGATCAGGACAAGCTGGGGTCTAAGGAATCCCAGCTCTGCCCCTTGTGGCTGTGTGACTTTCAGCAAATGGTATGCCTTCTCTGTGCTTTAGCCCTCTGATCAGCAGAACAGGGATAATTACACCAATCCTCCTGATTGTGAAGATGGCACCAGTTGCCTGGCTGTGTGAACACTGCTTTTTTTTGTCCGAATGTTTTGTAAGACACTGTGGGGAGGGAGGCAGAGTTTAGACTCTCCAGAGTTCCTACCATGCTGTGACCGTGAACAGATTCACAGAACCTCTTTTTGTTACCCCTTTTCCTTTCTTCTCTTTTTCTTTTTTTCTTTTCTTTTTTTTCCTTTTGAGACAGGATCTCTATATATAGTCCTGTTTGGCCTAGAACTATGTAGAACAATCTGGCCTCAAACTCAGAGAGATCCCCCTGCCTCTGCTTCCCAAGTGCTGGGACTAAAGGCATGCACCACCACACCCAACTGTTTCCAATGTTTTAACCACAAAACGGGGGTTAATGACTCCACTGGCCTTGGTAGGTAGCTGTGGTTTCCACAGGATGCTTGATACCAAGGGCCCTCTAGGAAGAGTCCCAGCCATGTTGATCCAGTTGCTACCTAACCCCAATCCCTGCTACTTGCTCCACTCCTCTCTTTTCCCTCTGCTTTGGCCTGCTCTCATCTGTGAGTCTGCATCCATCCCTCTCAGGCCTGAGGCTTAGGGCTCCCCAGGTGGTGGTAGGCTGGGGTATCTGAGAGAGGCCCTAGGAGTGAAGAGGATAGGGTAGGGGCCTTCAGGGTGCCTTTCTGTCCCTGAGAGCCTAGATTGGCATCTCAGCTCAGAAGAAGGTCATATGGGGTGCAGGATCTGGGTTTCTGGCCTCCCTGCCATCACTTCACATAGGCCCTAGCCAGGTCTCTTCACCCAGGGGACAGCTCCTATTCAAGGAAGGGGGTGCTGTCTACTCAGGCAGGCCCAGCACAGGTGACCCTGCAGAGCAGCAAGCTCCAAAAGTGATCCAGTCCTCCAAGATCACACAGCAGGGTGAGGTGCCCTGGCCCGAATCCAGGATAAAGCCAATGAGCCCTTTGTCACCACAGTTGACTTTCTCTAGGCCCTGCCCAATCCCTGCTCCTCTCTAAGCCGGCCACTCCTGGAAGGCAGAGCCTATATATAGAAGCCTTTAAACACTAAGATGCTCTGACAATTAAAATTCATAATTTATTCCTTAAATGGCCTGAGGTTGTGGGCTGGCCGGAAGGCTGGCAGCTCCTGAGACTGGCTGTGCTCAGGTCAAGTGGGCAGGGGCCTCCCTCCCTTGCACTCAGGGGCCAGGTGCTTGATCAGGGCAACCCAGAGTTCAGAATAGCCAGGGTGCTTAGAGCCTGGCCCAGCCTCATTTGTCCTAAAAGGCTGATAGGGGAGCAGCCCAGTTGGTACCCTCCAGCCAGACTTGGTCCACAGGCCAAGTGAGCACCCTTAGGAGGAGACTGGATTTCTCAGTGTGCCAGAGAGACAGGGCTGGTGGCACCAGGCCAGGTGCTCCCTCACCCACAAACACATTGGTGTTCTCTCTGTGTCACACAGAGATATACTGTATACTGTATATGTATACTGGTATTTTCTTTGTGTCACATACACACTTACACTGATTCTGTCACACACACAGACATTTGATGCTTTCTAGCATACACACACACCACAAACAACCACACACATATATACAGCACACATACACATACACACCACACACATACACACCACACACATACACATCACACACACAGACCCTGGGAACCTAGTAACTCTTTGCCAGAACCAAGAGCAAGAGGAAAATAATTATGCACAACAAAAGACATGACCTCAATTTCTTACAGGTTGATTTTTTTTTCTTCCCTTGGTGTGTGTGTGGGTGTGCATATAGCTAGAGACAGTGCCAGCCAGGAGGGGACACACTGGACTGTTCTAGCCAGCGAAAACAGCACTGATCTTGCAGCTCAGCCTGGTTGCTGACCCTCCTCTCAGGGTCCCCTCCCCTGTGCCCAGGTGGCCTGCTCCTGGGCTCTCAGCCTAGCCCTGCAGACCAACACTACATTCCCCCATTAGCGGCTTTCTTCTTAAACCATTACCTGCTCTTCACACCTCAGCAGGGATGAGTCAGGACAGCCAGAATGAGTTGAAGGAGCCCAGGGACTGGGCCAGGATTTGGGGCAGGAGAAAAGCCAATCGGAGTCCTGCATGCTTTCAGCTTGACCTGGCCACAAGCCACTTCCTCCTTCCTAACCTTGCTATCCTCTCTCCTCGCAGAATCCCTTCTTGAGCCTAGACTAGGCATTGGAGGACAGGGTTGAATTTTGTCTAGTGTTTTGGGGCTGTCCCCACAGTCGCATGACTCTCTGACTAGTTGAGGTGGGAGAGGCTAGGGGTGCAGAGATGAATGAAATCCAGCTCAGCATTTTAATTTGGGAGCCACAGAGAAAGTGAGAAGGAGGGAGCACTAGCAGCCATGCTTCAGAGAACCCCACAAGGGGGGAGGAGTGCCCACACCCACACAGCAGCAAGGTGGTGAAGGCTGGGCAGATCTCTGGCACCAGTAGGGGGAGGAACCAGCAGATAATTGTGCATTGTCTCTAGAAGGGCACCATACCACCCAGCCCCTTGGTCCTAACTGCCCGTGAACAGGTACATGTAACTGGCGCTATCATGCTACAACATGGACCCAGCAAGGCAGCTGCTAGAGCAGGGCTTCAGTTAAGCCCACACTTTGCCTGGCACCTGTTCTTTGGTGTCCTGAGTCCCCTCACTTGTATTAGTCTCTGTCTGCCCGTCTGAAGATGGTTAACTGATGATGAGAACATGATGATGATGGTGAGAACAAGGTAGCTTAAGAGGCCCCAGTCTTACAACTGAACGCCACACAATGTGAGGTAGGAGCCAGACGGCTGGATTAGCACACAGGCTGTGGCCCCCGTCTATTTCTGATGTTTTTTGAGGGTTTGCACCGTATGTCGCCCAGGCTGGCCTGGGACCCACAGAGATCCTCCTGCCCCTGCCTCTGGAGTGCTGGGATTAAAGCCTGGACCAAGCCTGGACCTCTCTCTGACTTTTGCCCCTTCCCTGTCCCTTTGCCTGCCTCTCACCCACCTCCTGCTTCTCTCTCTGCTTCTTTACCCCTACGCTCTTGCTTCCTCTTCCTATGAAACCCCGCCCTCCCCTTTCTTGCTCTCCACACATGGTCCTTTATGAACAATGAGGCTGGGCCTGAGCACTTTCGGGATTCCCTAGCCAGCCTGTTCTACTGCAGCCCAGCTGTGGCAACAGTAGGCTTCAAGGCAGTGTGACCTCTGGTCACCAGCCTTGTTCCCAGAGAGGAAGTATCCAGGCCTCTACCAGCCTAAGAATTTCAAAGCTTTATTGCTCAGAGGGCCCAGGCCCAGCCTTATAGAGCAGAGGCTCTGTAAAAAAGTCATTTTGGGGGGGGGGATGTAGCAGGGACGACACGGGGGACTGCTGTCCCTGAGGAATGCTAAGTGGGAAAACATGAAATACTGACCCTGAGAGCCCAGTATAACTAAGCCTTCCACCCGTGCTGCAGCTCACCCCAAATGAGAGGAGATTTGGGTCCAGACAGAGGCTTCACAAGAATCCAAGTGGGCAATCACTGAACACATGCCAGGTATCCCATCTACTGCAAGGGCTAACCACCTGGGCATGACTCTCTGAGGACCGGCAGCTTCCCTCTGCCCCAGGACACACACACTCAGCCGGCTCTCCAGAGATCAGCAGACCTACCGGAGGGACAGAGCCCTGCTACCCTCTGGTTTCATGGCCTCATGCTGGCACAAGTGCGTTCCCTTCGTGGACCTCAGTTTCTCAGCTGTAAAATGAGAAATGCCTTTTGAGAATGGTGTCTCCAGGGTCTCAGAGCCAGTGTGCAAAGCTCCACCCATGCAGCCTACAACAGGGCTCTCCAGTGTTCCTCCCCTTTTCTGAGCAGAAAAGACCTCTGACTGACTTGTGGGCCTGGCTCAGAGCTGCACCCAAGTGCCACCAGGCGATGCTGCCTATGGGACAACAAGACCCCAGCCCATGCATGAGCAATCCCACATCTTTTCCTTTGCTATCATTTGTCCTCCTCACCAGAGTCCCAGTGTGTCTCTACGATCAGGAGAGCTGAGTAGCCCAGGGCCACCCTCACGTGGATCCTCCCAGCCCCCCTCTGTCCCCAGCCAAGGATGTTTGACTGTCCAGCGTTTAGACCGTCAGTTCCCTGGGAGACTCTGAAACCCAGTGTCTGTTCAGTGAGGGATACAGTCCAGGAAGAGCAGGCATTGCCCAGGGCAGCCATCAGGCTGGTGCAGAGAACTGCAAATGGCCAGTGTCAGGGAGCACTGAGCCAGGCCATGCCTGCCCCCGGACATGAGGGAAGGTGGGGGTGGTGGCTGGCAACCCACCCATCCCTTCTGCAAACAGTTCAGAATTCATCTTGAACTACACTGATGGCTCAGCTGCCTCCCCAACCCTGCTTTGGGGAGGACTCAGGCCACTGCAGGGTCTGAGCATCAGGCCCTGGGCACTGCTGTCCTCTGCCTGCCACCTGCCTGTCTTTGATCTTTATTTTCTTTGTATTTATTGTTCCAATTTTGAATTCTTGCCCTCATGAGAAACCCTTCAGGGGGGGCAAGGATCCAAATTAAAACACCGATTAAAAAGCATAAAGCACCCTGGAAAGTACAGGAGCAGCCTAAGACTGCCAGAGCCCTGGTGGTGAGCAGCCTGGGTGACCCTCTCAAGACATGACCCCCCCACAATTTGTTATACTGTCAAGGACCCTGTGGGGGTGTGAGCCTGCTCTGCTGTCTGTTATGATGGTATGGATAGACATCCTAGCCTCTCAGGGCTTTAGATTCCCTACCTTTCAGGACAGCCAGCCACCTGTAAAAGACAGAGAACAATGGGCTGGGGAGATAGCTCACACTGTAAAATGCTTGACACGCAAGCATAAGGACCTGAGTTCAGCACTCACATAGATAGCCAAGTACGTGATGTTCACCCATAATCCCAGTGCTGGGGAAGTAGAGGCAGGGACCCTAGAGCTTATTGGTCAGCCAGTCTAGCTAAACTAGTGAGCTCCACACTTAGAAAGAGGTGTTGTGTCAAAAACTATAGTGAAAAGTGACAGAGGAAGACATCTGATGGTGACCTCTGGCCTCAACTTGTATGTGCACATATGTGAACATATACACACACACACGTGCTCACACAGCAGTAGTAGGACAATTCAGAGGATGTGTACATGGGAGCTCTCCTGACCTCATGGTACATAATCCCTGCTCTGTGGCAAACTGCCTGGCTTGGGGTGGTAGCTCTATAGGGCAAGGCTGCCGAACTTTTCCACATAGCCCAGGTTTCATTGTTCACAGTGGGCCTGCACCAAGGTCAGCCCTGGCAGAGGGCTGTCCACTATCTATAACAACTCCCTCTTGATCACATGTTGCCTGTCACAGAACGTTCACCTGCGAGTGTTCTTGAGCACTTCCCTATAGCAGGTGAGACAGATGGAGCTGGGACAGTGGCAGTGTGACCCAGGGTTGACTATACATCACATGGTGGCTGGAGAGCATGTTTCTTTCTTTGCTCGGCTGCGGGGATGCTCTCCTCTATTCTTTATGCAGGGCATTTATGGCATTGTCCCCAGCTGGCTCCCATTCCTCTCTTGTCATCCTCTTGTGCCTAACTTTTCGCTCAGTTGGCCCAACGGCTATTAGAATGAGGTGTGCTACACAGCAGTCACATGTCGGTGCAAGGAAGAATCAAGTGTGTCTGTGTTGTAGGCAAGTGATGCCTCAGGGAAGACTTCATGGGGGGAGGTGGTCTTTGGGGTAGAAGGCTGGCAAGGCAGCTGGGACAGTTCTCCAAAAGGAGACTACCTAGAGGCAGGGTGTGCAGGACAAAGTAAATACACTTGGGTGGCTTTAAGGGGTGAGGAGGTGGGTGGATGCTGTACACACAGGTGTTGTGCACATGTGCAAGAGTGTTTGTCAACATCTCAGGGTCCTTATGCCTCCCTTCTCTCTTCAGCCTCCTCTAGCAGCTCCCAGGCTAGCCCAAGCCCGAGATGGGTGCTAAAAGTCTTATTCACCTCCTGAAGTCCCCAGCCTCACACCCACACCAGCACCAGCTGCTGGCCCAATTACTTATTGATCGCCCGTCAGGATGTTTGCTTTTCTGGTGGGTCACTGGAGCGTGTGTGACTGTGGAAAATGGTCCTGTGGGGGCAGGGCAGGGAGATGCTCGGACACAGAAGAATCTGGAGAGAATGAGGGGGAGGAAGAGGGAGGGCGACAAAACCCTTGGGGATAACAAAACTGTGCAGATTCCATAACATGTCAGTGACACCATGAGTTCTCGCTGGTTAATCAGTCACTTAGTCGATCAACAGCCAGGAAATACCTGTCAGTTCTTGAAGACTAGTAGAGCATTTGAAAGTGTGTGGAGCCAGAGCTTCTGGTCCAGAATGGTCCCTGCTACTGGCTGAGTGCTAGTCACAGTCTCTCAGAGCCTCAGTTGCCTTACCAGTTAATAACGGGATTGACAATTATGATAAATTGTGGCTTGAAGGCAGAGGCTGTGTCAAGGGGTAGGGAAGAGCCCAAACTGGGCACAGACGGGACTCCCATGCCTGGCCTCCTCATCTTGCAGTAGGCTCCACAGGGCCATAGGTATGGGACTGAATTGCAGCAGTTCAGCCCAGTAGGGCCAGAGGCCAGGTGATGAGCACTGTAGCATTCTCATCCCACTGGCAGCAGAAGGCTGCAGTGGGCCACTGCCTTGGTACATCCTTGAAGCCCTCTTGGCTCCTCCCCGTCGCATCTCCAGGTCAGTTCCCACAAAGGGAGTGAAGGCAAGGCAGGCAGCACCAGGATTGGGAGAGCTATGCAGGGCTCACTCCATCTGTAGCCTCCGGTGGTCTCCCAGCCCACTCAGCACGTCTTAAGACCTAGCTTTAACCAGCCTTGTATGCTCAGTACTACAGCGCGGATGGGCACCTGTAAGACCGCCTTTCCTAGTCTTAGTGGTCAGACCAGTAACTGGAGGGGGTGGGATAGGACTTCGGAAGGGGCAGTCCTTCATCTTGGGAATCAGTTAAGTCTTCTCGGGCTTAGCTGGGTCTTCAAACCAGGATTCCTGCAGTCTAGAGAAGTGACAGTCTAGAAAGAATGGCAGGGTTAAGGTCAGGATGCAGGAAACGCTCCTGCCCTGGGTTGAGTAGCTGATCCGATCAGGGATCTACCCTTGTAGAAGAGGTAGTCCAGGGCTTACAGGACCCAGGTGAGATCTTCAGGTGCAGAGGCTTCCTGGCTGGGTCCTGGCTTCTGGATGGCACCCTATCCTGGAACATGTTTGGTACCTTTTATAGGTACGCAGGGTTTGTGGGCCACCTAGGACTCAGTGGCAGAGTTGGGTAGAATGTATCATCTGCCATGGTAGAGTGCCCAGCAGCCCCAGGAGCCCTTGCCCTGTGGGCTGGGTCCAGTTGTGCTCTCCCATCCCCTTCAGGGCTACTCCCAGGAACCTGGCCTTGAGCCCTTTGAGCGTCCGTGAGTCTGGGTGGCTAACCAAGACTGACTATCACTGATGAGGCCCAGGGTGAGTTGAGACTCAGGACATGCCTAAACTGTCTGTGATCCCTAAAGATGGCATTGCCCCTCCTCTGCAACCTTCTCACTTGGGATGGGGGTGAGGTGGGGTCCAGCCAAGTACTGCTTACTCACTGCCACCTCTGTCCTATGCTTGCTTCCTGCTGCAGGTGAGCGAGAGGATGCTGGCGGGGGGCATGAGAAGCATGCCCAGCCCCCTCCTGGCCTGCTGGCAGCCCATCCTCCTGCTGGTACTGGGCTCTGTGCTGTCAGGCTCCGCCACGGGCTGCCCGCCCCGCTGCGAGTGCTCAGCACAGGACCGAGCAGTGCTCTGCCACCGAAAGCGCTTTGTGGCAGTGCCCGAGGGCATCCCCACCGAGACTCGTCTGCTGGACCTGGGCAAAAACCGCATCAAGACGCTCAACCAGGACGAGTTTGCCAGCTTCCCACACCTGGAGGAACTGGAACTCAATGAGAACATTGTGAGCGCTGTGGAACCCGGCGCCTTCAACAACCTCTTCAACCTTCGGACGCTGGGGCTGCGCAGCAACCGCCTGAAGCTCATCCCGTTGGGTGTCTTCACCGGCCTCAGCAACCTGACCAAGCTGGACATCAGTGAAAACAAGATTGTCATCCTGCTGGACTACATGTTCCAAGACCTATACAACCTCAAGTCGCTGGAGGTCGGTGACAATGACCTCGTCTACATCTCCCATCGAGCTTTCAGCGGCCTCAACAGCCTGGAGCAACTGACTCTGGAGAAATGCAATCTGACCTCCATCCCCACCGAGGCACTTTCCCACCTGCATGGCCTCATCGTCCTGCGGCTACGACATCTCAACATCAACGCCATCAGGGACTACTCCTTCAAAAGGCTGTATCGACTCAAGGTCTTGGAGATCTCCCACTGGCCCTACCTGGACACCATGACCCCCAACTGCCTCTACGGCCTCAACCTGACATCCCTGTCCATCACGCACTGCAACCTGACCGCCGTGCCCTATCTGGCCGTTCGCCATCTGGTCTATCTCCGCTTCCTCAATCTTTCCTACAACCCCATTGGTACTATCGAGGGCTCCATGCTGCATGAGCTGCTGCGGTTGCAGGAGATCCAGCTGGTGGGTGGGCAGCTGGCCGTGGTGGAGCCCTATGCCTTTCGCGGGCTCAACTACCTACGTGTGCTCAATGTCTCTGGCAACCAGCTGACCACCCTGGAGGAGTCAGCCTTTCACTCAGTGGGCAACCTGGAGACGCTCATCCTGGACTCCAACCCACTGGCCTGTGACTGCCGGCTGCTGTGGGTGTTCCGGCGCCGCTGGCGGCTCAACTTCAACAGGCAGCAACCCACCTGCGCCACACCAGAGTTCGTCCAGGGCAAGGAGTTCAAGGACTTTCCAGATGTTCTCCTACCCAACTACTTCACCTGCCGCCGGGCTCACATCCGGGACCGCAAGGCGCAGCAGGTGTTTGTAGATGAGGGCCACACGGTGCAGTTTGTGTGCCGAGCGGATGGCGACCCTCCACCGGCCATCCTTTGGCTCTCACCCCGCAAACACTTGGTCTCAGCTAAGAGCAATGGGCGGCTCACAGTCTTCCCTGATGGCACGCTGGAGGTGCGCTACGCCCAGGTACAGGACAATGGCACGTACCTGTGCATCGCAGCTAATGCTGGCGGCAACGACTCCATGCCCGCCCACCTGCATGTGCGCAGCTACTCGCCCGACTGGCCCCATCAACCCAACAAGACGTTCGCCTTCATCTCCAACCAGCCAGGCGAGGGAGAGGCCAACAGCACCCGCGCCACCGTGCCTTTCCCCTTCGACATCAAGACGCTCATCATTGCCACCACCATGGGCTTCATCTCCTTCCTGGGCGTTGTCCTCTTCTGCCTGGTGCTGCTGTTTCTCTGGAGCCGGGGCAAAGGCAACACAAAGCACAACATCGAAATTGAGTATGTGCCCCGGAAATCGGACGCAGGCATCAGCTCAGCTGATGCACCCCGCAAATTCAACATGAAGATGATATAATGACGGGGCGGGATTGGGGCGCAGGGACCCCCAGGGGAACACTGGGCAGGGAAGGAGCCGGGCTGCTGCCCACTCACTCCCAGGCCTTCCCACCTCCTTCCTGCCCTCCTTCCCGACCCTGTCCCTCCCCCCACGTGCCCCTGCTGCCTCGCCAGCCCTCACCGCCTGCCCTCCTTCTACCAGGACTTCAGAAGACCAGGCCTGAGGACCCCACCTACACAGGGGCCAGAGTTGACAAACGAATCCAAAGCCGACGAACCGACACGCGGCAGAGTCAATACAATTTAAAAAAAGTTACAAACTTCCTCTGTAACTTGGGTTTCAATAATTATGGATTTTTATGAAAACTTGAAATAATAAAAAGAAAAAACTATTTCCTATAGCTAGTCGGAATGCAAACTTTTGACGTCCTGATGGCCCCAGGGCCTTCTTCCAACTCAGTTTTTCTTGTTTTCTCTTCCTCCTCCTCTTCCTCCTTTCTCTTCTCTTCCCCTGTGGGGAGGGATCACTCAGGAAAACAGGGAAGGAGATTCCAGCCCCACCCTCTGGCCCACTCTGTTAGGTGCCATTTGGAGCCATGGGTGGCAGCTCAGCTCCAGGACCCAGCTCCAGCTGGCTTTTCGCAGGAAGTAGGGGAGGGGACAGGACTGCCCAGTGTGGGTGGGGCTTGTCTGCTGGCTGTCAGGCTGCACTGCCAAGGGGAGGGGGGGCAGGCTGGGGTGTGGCTGAAACTGGGACGGGCTGGGGTCCTCCTGTGGGAACAGCACAGTCAGTGGAAAGAGTCAGGAGCCAGAGGCAGGCCCTCAGCCTCTCCTCTGGTCCCAGCTCTGCTGCTCACTGTTGTGTGACTCAAGCAGGTCACTGGCCCTCTCTGGGCCTCAGTCTCCACATCTGTACAAATGGGAACATTATCCCTGCCCTGCCTACCTCACAGGGCTGTTGTGAGGAACTGATGAGATGATGTATGTGAAACACTTTGTAACCTGTAAAGCGCTGTGCACATGTGTGGGTGACTGCTCTCATTATGGTCATTATTCTCTCACCGTGAGATGGTATCCCCATGGGGTCAGGGCTAGGGGTGGGGGGCAGCTCTTGGGGCTCCCATAGGACACTGGCTGGGCTGGTAGGTTTTTCTACCTCTGCCCAGGAGGCCCCCAGATAGAAGCCAGCTTTGGCCTGGACGTGTATCAATATTGAGAGAACCGGCTCTAAGTCTTATATCCACTACTATTTGATGACTATCAAATGACTGTGCAGAGTCCTCAGGGTAGGGGGCCATTCTGGGGCAGTCTGGAGACAGCCTGTCACCCAGCGCTATCAGTCCTCCCACTAGGCCATCCTCTGGGCCTATCCTGGGCTTGACAGGGAGCGCTTGATTTTGGGTCTTGAACCAAATTGCCCATGAGCTAACCAGAAGAGCCAGACAAAACCTGGACCATACCATTCAAACCAAATCAGCCATGGAGAGGGTTGCCCTGGGCAACAGTGGTTGTTTGTCACTTTCCTAGAAAGAATCCTTGGGCCCTTCTGCAAAGCTAACTGCAGCTCCGTCCGCAGCTCCGTCCGCAGACCCAGCACTCACTACGTCTCGTGTCTAAGGGCAGGGAGGGCATGGCCAGGAACACCTGGCCTCTCTACTCCAAGTTGATGCTTTCTCCTACGGACAGCTTCTGCTCAGCCCTATGTGGGTCCAGGGTTTCCTGCCTCCCCTTCATCCTCTGGCTAAGGGAAAGCTATAGCAGTACAGAGACCAAGGGGCACAGAGCAATAGGGAGGTCAGTCCTTAGCATCAAGAAACTGCCAGAAGGCAGCTCATCCAGTGGGCTCCCACCTCCAAGCCAAGACCTTGGAGTGAGCAGCGTGTCTGGCAAGAGAGCCTGAAATGAGCCCTCAGTCGGTCTGTCCATCCGTCCGTCTGCCCACCCTTCATTTCTCAGGCATCACTGCCATGGCTCTGCTCCTAGCTCAGCTGATATCTAAGGCTATAGCCAGCCTTGCCCCAGCCTGTTATCCCAACCACTGCCCAGGACTGCCCTGGTTCTGGACGAGACTTGATCCCTCTGGTGACCTCCTTTAGGACTTGGCAGAGATCCCTAGAGAAAGCAGATGGGTAGTTATAAGGTTCTGAAGTCCACGGTCAGGTCTGTGATCACATTCCAATTGTCAGGATTATCCTCCAAGCCTCAATTCCTCACCTGCCTCTGTCTCCTGAGTGCCAGGTTAAACATGTGTACCATGCCTAGCCTTGATCTCACTGCTTTTGCTGGTGAGAAGGATCAAATCCAGCTCTGGTGCACATACAGAGGATGAGGCCCAGGATGCTAGTAACTTAGCTGAAGCCGGTCAGCCTCCAAGTGACAGCACCAGGGTCTGCTTCCAGACTCTCAGAACCATAGCCTTCTCAGCCTGGCACAGGGCTTCTCAGCCATGCGGGGACAAGAGAACTCAGTGGGAAACCAGAGAGGCTGGGGTATGTAGGGTCCTTAACAAGGAAATGGTCTGCATCTAAGAGGCTAGTCATGTTGCAGGATGCTTCAAGAACCTGGCAGGCCTGCCATCTCCTGAGAGGGACCAGAGCCCAGGCTCTCTGCTACCCAGTCTGGAGGCTGAGCTAGTACACCCTCCATCCTCTCCAAGAGGCTCATATGAAATTGTCACGTGATGTTTGGGATGCCTCAGGTGCTGCTAAATGGGGCCAAGGCACTAATTTACTCCTGGCTACTGGGACAGAAACGGTTCCCATGGAAACTCAGGGACATGGGAAAATTCTTAGGTTGCTATCAGGTTGGGAAGAGTCAGTATGGGAGAGGAGTGCCCAGGGTCATAGGACAGGGTTAGCTGTCTGGAAGCTAGAAGGCTGGTGGGTCTCGGCACAGCCTCTTTTCACTGGAAAGTGTCGTCTGTGGAAGAGGGCACTCTTCTACACCACTGCCATACGGCTTGCTACGGCTCAAGAGGGCATCCTGGGACGCCTGACTGGGGAGTCTGCTTCTCCGTGCCCAGTAGTCTCTGGAAGGGAACAGAACAGCGGAGACCCCCACCAAGGACGCACAGGGACTGGCCTGGAACCTGAACCTAGAATCAAAGACTTTCTGGCCCCCACATCCTATCATAATTCTGGGGTCCTGAACTGTACCTGTGACCCTGCAGGGATGTCCTACCATCCCAAATGTGGCAGGGGCTGTACCTGTGACCCTGTAGGGATGTCCTACCATCCCAAATGTGGCAGGGGACTGCACCCAGCTAACCTTCTCACCTGGGACTAAGGGAAGAAGTGGTAGAAAGCTACTGGGATAGAGGGGACAAGATCTGGAATCCTGAGCATCCACCCATTTTCCAGAGGACAGAGCCAAAGGCAGTTCCAGGAGCAGGGCATGACAGAGACAAAGATGATGGGCCCACCATCACAAAGCAAATGGACTGGGCCAAGCTGACACGGAGGAGGTAAGCCCTAGATGGAGCAGCAAGTGCCTCCTTCTGTTTTTCCCTGATATGTCAGATGAGGCTCAGAGAGGGAGAGTAACCCACCAGTGTCACACAGCAGAGGCAGGTAGACCACAGGCTTTAAAGTCAGACATCACCACTGAGACCCCTGTATAAAACCGGGTTGAGAATTCTATTTTTAGGGTGCCTGAGAATATTAAAGATCATGTATAATTTGGGAAACACTGATGATTGCTGTCATTAGCCTGATGGGCAAGCAGGGGAATGGGGCTGAACCCGGGAGCTGGAATATCAGGGACTTCATAGGACATGGTGGGGTCAGTTAGAAGCCAAGCCTGGTCATCCCCTCCACGTGGCTCCTGGAGGCCAAACTGTGTACTGTGTGGGGAGTAGGAAAGACATGGCCACCAGTCTCCCTGCTTAGGGCAGAACAGCCATATAGGCCTGAAAGGACAGGTCACACATGTGAGCACCTGTGAGAAGAGGCTACAGACAACTGATGCCAGGGTCCCTGGGGGAACTTCTGTCACTCGCTGGCCAAGAGGCTTTGAGACTTTTCAGGCCTGATGCCAGGGTTCCTGTGCCACAAGAGAAGGATAGAGGCCGGGATGTAGCTCAGGTGGTAGAGTGCTTATGTAGATACACAAGGCCGTGGGTTCAATCCCTAGTGAAACCGTGGTGCTATATACCTGTAATCCCAGGAGTATAGGCTGGGGGATCTAGAGTTCAAGGTTATCCTCAACTATGTGGTAAGTTCAAGGCCAGCTTGGAGTTGGGGGAGATTAAAAAAAAAACACAAAACCAAGGACAGCACAGACACAAGGGAGTAAGCACCCTCCTGTGATAGCAGCCCATACAAGATGGAAAGTCACTTCCCGACTTCCATCTGCTCTTAGGAAATCCCCAGCTCCAGCCTCCTTCCTAGTATGGCTTATTGGCAGCTCTTATCTCTCCATTCATAGTCCCAAAGGAAATTAATCCGATTGGTCACCTACCAGCCAATACCTTGGCTGCCTCAGAGTAAGGTGCTCGTCTCTTATCCAATCAGCTGTAGCTAAGGAGTTGCAGAGGCCAAATGTGGGTAAAGAAATCACAGAAGGGCCTAAGGGGTGGGTGTAGAATTTCCTATTTCTACACAGCTACCCCCAAAACTTAGTGGCGTGAAGCCACAAGCATGTATTGGTATCCCCCCCCCATTTCTGGAACCAGGGCACAGCAGCCTATCTCTGCCCTGTGGGACATCTACCAGGGATACTTGACTGGGGCTAAAAGGCCCAAGGTAGTTTCTGACCATGTCTGCCACCTTATCAAGGGAAGTTGGAAAGACTGGGGACAACTGGCTTCTGTTTCCACACGGTCTGTCCGAGACTAGCAGAATATCTTCTTAGAGGCTCCACTCTACCACAGTGAAGCAGAAGTCACCAAGTATCTTGAAGCCTGGGCCAGAATGTTCCACACGAACATCTGGGCTCCTTCTGTCGCCTGTGTCACAGGCCGCTCGGCATCAAGGGGAGAGGTTAGTCTGACAGGAGGAGGGGCATACTCATACGAGACGACAAGCAAGACGTGAAGGGTGCTGCAGACAGCCTGGACGGTACCCTCTGCAGGAGCATCTATAGTCTCTTTGTCCTTGGAGGATGCATCTGTGGATGTACAGGCCTCTAGAGTTTGCTCAGGAGTGGAGGTCTCCAAGAGTAAGGATACCTGCAGGGACCATAGAGAGCTGAGACTCACTGGCGGGTACAATGTCCTTTCTGTGGCAGGCTGCAGCAGAGGCAGGGGCAGTAATCCTGGCAGCCACAGTTTAACAAGGGTTATGTGGGAACTAGGCTACAAGCTGTTCCTACATTCTCTCCTTTAATCCCACTCCGAAGAGGTTCTAACATATTCCCTTTCAGAGGTGAACCTGGAGCACTGTGCGGTAGAAAGGATGCCTAGGCCCATCTCGAGGTAGGTTTGAAAGCCAGGACTCATTTTGAGCCACTCCCAGTTCATGCTTCTCATCTATGAAGTGGGCACAGCTACACCACCTCCATCTCTCTTCCATGGATGAATGAGGTGTTGGTGGAAAACATGCTATGGTGTGAACACTTGGTCAATATCTGTACCAGTTGATTCTCCGAGGCCACCTGGCACCTCTGCAGCATATAGAACTCTGATCAGAATACAGGACATAAGGCTTAGCAGCTGCTCCGAAGGCCTGGCAATCTGGCCTTAGTATCTACTAGGAGCTGGGGACACAGTGACCATGCAGTGCAGTCCTAGGTGGCCAGAGCTCTCCCCAGGAGTTTGGCTGCTCAGCCTGCAAAGGGATTTATGGCCTCCTGTTATGACATAATCTGTATCCCTAACCCTGGCTATTAGTATGCCAGGGAGGGTTGGGGAGACCTCTGCAGACACAGAGACTGGGGCTGCCCCAGCACAATCTCAGACTCTCTCTTCCCCCATAGGAGTCTAGCCTCCATACCCATCAGGGATACCAGCAGGGACCACAGCCTGGTTCTCTGAGCGCCATCAGCTCCATCCTTGTTCCCCAGCCCCTCTGAACTGTAGGGACACCTGCTGGGAACAGTGTTGCAGAATATTCCAGAGAACAATAGGAAGAAGCCAAAGGAAGTGAAGGTCAGGCAGGAGTGGGGAAGGGGTCCTCTCTGTGACCTTCTCTTGCCCACACAGGCCCAGGGTTCATCAGCACTGATGTGGTGGTCGGCCTGTTTTGACAATGAGAAACTAAAGTCTCAGAGGGGCCCAGCCACGACCTAGGGCTGCAGAGTGGTACCATGATGTTTCAGAAAGCACGAAGCGCTCAGCCTTCCCACTGCATAGATGGGGTGCAGGGAGGGAAGTGACAGGGCAAAGGTCACAAAACTTGTCATTCAACAGTAGCCCCTGCACTGGTTCATGCTGAACCAGCAAGTGGCCACAAGGAGGCCATCACCACAGCCCTCAGAAAACTTTCCCGCAAGACACACAAGGTCAGGCAGGTGGGGGAGGGGACATCGGGAAGCCCTGACTTTGTACCGACTGGCAGACATTTACATAGCTCGTTAAAAAAAATATGGCGTCGTAAAGAGAGACGTGGGCACAGTAAAGCTTGCCCTCCATTACCTGCCAGCTCCACAGCCTCATAAGGCACACTCCAAGGACACAAGGAACAAGGCCGGGTAGAAATGGAGCTGCATCCACAGCAGCACCCAGTGCTGGAGGGCAGAGCAGGCCAGGCGTCTCTTCTGTGCCCTGTCCGTGGCCCAGCACTAGAAGTGGATGTGCTTTATGGGGTGACCTTTTACAAGTTCCTAAACATCTCCGAACCTACCTTTCCCAAGAGCCTGAGTGAGAGACGCCAACACCGTCTGGGCCTCCTCCCTTTCCAGCTTCCAGCTTTCTCCCTGACTTCAGCAAGATCCCCTCGCATCACGCCTGACCTGACCATGACGGCAGAAGCAACAACCTCTCCAATAGACTCACTCCGCCTGGTCCATACATCCTCATCTGCAGGATGACATGCTACCTCGACAGCCACCTGGAGCAACAGGGGCCCCTCCACCTGCCCCAGCCCTGGTGGCTCTTTTGGCCCATTTCCCACATGGCCTCATTGCTGCTCAGGGCAGAATCCCCAGAGACCGTTCACCCAAACAGCCCCTCACTAACAACCTCAGAATGGAGGTCTTCTTACCCATTCTGGTGTTGCCTTCCTCCAAGACCTAATAATCATCTACCACCTAGAACGATTCCTACCCTTCTGCCTCCCCTTCGCCATACAGCTGAGGTGGGGACCAGATGAGCTCACTTATGAGAAGTAGCTAGGGTCTTCTGGGCACTGCCAAGTGTAGGTAGAGCTCCGCAGGGAGCAGAGCGGGTATCAGGCAGGAGGACAGCTGGAAAGGACAGACACTGCAGGGTTGGTGGGTCCCTGCAGCCAGTCAGGAAGAAAGGACTCCTAGGGTGTGGGTTAGATGACTGGGTGAACTATCCTATAGTGAGGACGTGAGCAGGAGAGATCAGCAGAGCAGGATGGGGTCCCAGGCCTCAGCTGGGCCCTACAAAAGCAGCCTTCCCAGCATACTTCTTGGGGAGTTCATGAGGGGTCTCACTTGGGGACTCCATGCGCAGCTAGCTAGAGTCCCACCAGCAGTGGCAGGTTAGGGTATAATAACCATTCATGCAGAGAGCGGGGGAGGGGGGAGTCGGGGAGGGAATCAAAACCAGGTACCAAATTGTCAAAGGGTCCCAGACCCTCAGCTCCAAGTCCCCTGGCTTAAAATGAAAACCTACTTGAATGCTTTGTCCTGGCTTTTGAGATCTCCCTATGTTAGAATAATCTTCCATCCTATTGGCACTTGATGTTTCTGTGGAGCGGACAGGTAAACTGAGGCAGGATGTTTGATAGAGCATTGTCTGGGCAATGGGGAGCTGGAGTGCATTCTTGAGCACAAGAGTGACACATTTCACAGTTTAAGGAGGGAAGTGCTGGGCAGGCAGAGTTCAGAGCACGCACACACACACACCCCACACCGACAAGCACACATGCACAACTAAGAACTCATGTCTGTACAGCCTCCCATTCTCCCTGACAGGACAGCAGATTACAGCCACACAAAATCACACACACACAGAGCCAAACACAACATTTGCATACATGGTAGCTTTAGCCTGGAGCCTCCTCATTCTCAGAGCCTGGGACAACCAATGAGTGCACTCTGAACACTGTCTCCTAGGCAACCAACCTGCGCTGCCTGGCTTTGCTTGGAGGGGCTAGGGAAGGGGCATGGCCGTGGGAATCCCATACATACACTGCCTTTTGGACCTGCGTGCCTTGGCCCTTGTTCTTAAAAGGTTGGGAGGCTGAGGGCTGAAGTAATAAAGGTGGCTCAGGAGCCCTCAGGTGAAAATGAACCACGATGGTGCTGATCCCTCTGGATGGGCTTGGAACAGGTGAGTATCCTGGCCAGAGAAACCATGGGTCCCCAGCTCTCTCCTGACTATATATACTTGCGTTCTCTCTCTCTCTCTCTCTCTCTCTCTCTCTCTCTCACACACACACACACACACACACACACACACACATATACACACACAGTTTCTATGGCAAACTTCAGTTCGTGGTCTAGGCCCTTCAATAAATGAATCCCCTAATTTTGGATCTGCTAACATGGGGACCAGATGAGACAAGACCTCGAGTTTTTGATCCACTGAAATACAGAATATCAGGAAGTTGGGCTGAATGTAGGGGTTTAAGAGCACAGGGTGTGCAGCCAAGAGAGCTGGGTCCAAATCTTGGCTCTGCCACCAGCCAGCTGTGTGACTGTGGCAAGCTGCCCATTCAGCTTGTGAGGAGTGAATTAGATCGTGCCTTCGAGGCCCTTAGAGCTGGGTTTGGCACAGAATAAGTGGCCAATAAATGTTTGCCCCTACTGTTATGATTCGTGCAGGTTCCCACAGCTTTCAGTGCCCAGTCTTTTCTCACAATGTCCAGAACAACCACGGACCACTAAAACAAGACCCTCATAGGCACATGAGGAAGGTCTGTCCCTGTCACACAGAACTCCTCCACCACTAGGTGCCCTACCCCCAAAAAGAGATTTGTCCCATTGGGGTGAAATTAGCAGTCCTGGTTGTCATTTTCCTGTTGAGTGGACAAGCATGCATCATCTCCTTTTACATTAAAAGCAAGCATGGTTTCTACCAGGCTCCTAGGCCAGGCTCTGCTAGCACATTCTCCATTTCATAACCCATTGCCTCCAGCTCTAGGAAGATTCACCTGCTCCTGCCAGAAGGGGAAGTTGTTCCCCACCTAAGAAGGCACTGGCTGTTGGGTGAGGCCTTAGACCCTCCCATTCTGCATAAAATCTGGATTTGTACACCCACAACAGTGTATGCCTATATGCATCCTGGATGGTCCGCTAAGTTGGGTACTAGCACAACCCAGCTGTCATTCCTGTGTGACCTGGTTAGTCTCCCCTCCTTGGGTTTTTCCCATCTAGAAAGTGGAATGTTGCTTGCTCTGGAACAGTTCTTCCTCCTTCCCACCCCACTGGGTCCCTACTTCCACCAGTCACAGAGAAGCACTGGGGTATTAGGAAGAATGCGATAAGCAGAGTCCTTACTCTTGGGGATCCTGGGGGGCAGGAGGAACAGCCAGTGTGTGCTATCTGTGCTACTACATGTACTACGATCCTGTAGCGCCTGTACTATGTGTACCGTTCTAGAGCTAGGCAAGGGCCAGGAGATTGACACACACACATACACACAGAGACAGAGACATGGGTTTATATAGTGCCTTCCCTGACCAATGGCCACACCCTCCCTCTCGGGATCCCTTAGCTGCAAGCCACCAGAAACCACTCCCCTGCCATCAGGAGCTCCTGAGGGTCTCCTACTCAGAGCAGCTGCAAGCACAGAAAAACAAGTTGTTTACTCCAGCAGGCAAGGGGGTCACAGGAAATTCAGGGTCTGGGGGTTCACAGTCCCTAACACCAGTGGCCCATGGGAAACATTGAAAAACGTAGGGAGAGGGCTGGGGAAAGAGCTCATTTGGTAAAGTGCTTGCTAGGCAATCATGAAAACCTGATTTTCATCACCAGAACCCGCAAAAACAAAACAAAACACCCTAAAGCAATGACACACTTGTAACCCCATGCAGTGGAAGCAGAGACAGGCTGGTCCCTAGCCTAGTCAGTAAGACTCAAGCCAATGAGCATATGGTCTCAAAAAATAAGGTGATGGTTCCTGAGAAATGACACTCAAAAGTTGACTTCTGGCCTGTGCACGCACACACACACACACACACACACACACACACACACACACACTGTTAAGGGAGATGTGAGTACCAAGGATTGTGAGAAATCACACAAGACAGGCTAGGAGCAGGTTGAGGGTCACAAAGCCCTCTGTGGCCTGTCGATTACCTATTGATTGGGACCACAATCAATCAGAGGGACCGTAACTCTCCCATCCTGAGTGTCTCGTGCATAGACTGTACCCCACCTTTTTCCTCGATTGCTGCTCTGCTGCAACCTTCCAGGGACACAGGCCTAAAGGTATCTCCTCAATGGCCGATCCCCCATCCCAGCTCTGGGGGACAGGCAAGCAGCAGCCCCCCACTCCTTTATCACAGCAGGACCTGCCCTCAGCCCTGCTTTATATAATTGGCTTCTGGTGAGATCAGTTGGAAGTGATTTGGCACATCAGCTTAAGCCTCTGCTCGGCTCTAATCTGCAGGCACCCTGAGGCACATTACCGCTCTTCTCAGCAAAAAAAGAAACGAAGATCATGGCTCCCCCTTATGGGACTGTTGGCAAACTTGGATACCACGTCCAGGAAGAGAACCAGGCTTGTGAGATGTGCCCAGTAGGTGCCAGCTGATGTCCTACAGTAGGCCCTACAGGAAATAGAGTAAGAGCCCTAGGCCACTCTGTGTGTTCACTACCAGGCCGTCTGTGTTCCCATACTACTCCTAGAACAGCAGCCTGTCTGCAGAAGTCTTTGACTGGGGGTGGAAGGGGGCTGTTCCTGTGGATCAGAGGCTCACAGAAGCCTAGTCCAGTCCAGCCAGCGGGAACAGGAATGTGCTTCCTCTCCTTCACCTTGGCTCAGCTTGTGACTGCACAGAGCTCAAGTCTCCTGCCCTTCTCTGTAGAGCTGCCCGGTCAGGGCATGCATGACTGCACTTGTTACCCTGAGACGGCAGCCTCAGCTTCCCCAGCCCCCGGGGAAAACTCACCAGCTTCTGTGTTTAGCTGTAGACTCCCAGAGGGAGCTGTCAGGACAGGATTAGGTCCAATCAGCCAGGACAGGACCAGGAGGCAGTGAAGGCTTCCTCTTCTGGACTGTGGAAAGGACAAAGTCTTGAAGCAGAAATGTGGGTGGAACGGAAATGATTCCACCCGAGCCCCCATCCGTGGCTGGGCTCCAGCTGCCCAGCAGAGTCACAGGTAAGCTTTAAACAGATTCACACACCCTTGACTCCTGCCTGGACCACAGGCGGCTCAAGAGCTCCCCAGGTGTTTGGAATATGCAGACAGTGTTGAAGGCCAGTGTTAGCCAGTTCTCTGGTCTCAGTTCAGGCCACTCTTGTTGCCTAAATCAGTGTTACTCAGGCAGCCTTACAACATACGGCAAGAACACAGATTTCCCAGGCCAGGCCCACTTACAGGATCAGCATACATGCAGAGGAACTCTCCCACCACATCAGCGTGCTAGGCCTGCAATCCAGCAGCAAAGGAGGGGTTTGAGCCCATCACTGTGCATCTGTCAGCAATAGAGGCCACATAGTTCTCTCTGGTTCTCCTCTTGGCCTGATCCCACCCCATCCCCATTCCCGTGCTGGGGAAACAGAATGGACATCTCTTGTTCTGTCTGATCACAGGGCCTCAGTTCTGTGAGATGTGCCTCCCCACCCCCGACCGTGTGTGGTGAGTAGGAACTGCAATCTGATAGGACCCCCTGCCCTAGTCATGCCTGGTCTATGAGGGCACCTGACCCACACTGTCTTTGCCATTGAGAACCAGCACCAGCCTTAATCACATCCCTGGGATGTTTGAATCTGGTTTTGTCAAGAGGGAGACTGGGGAAGGTGTGTGACTGACAGTGAGTCCTGCCACCAACTTGCAGACCCTGGAGGAGCAGAGGCCAGCAAGAGAATGTCCCCACAAGAAACAGAACACTGGTTCTGTTTCCCTCTGTGGTCCCCCAGCCTGCCTCTCAGTGGCTTCAATGCTGTAGGACACGGCAAATTCCTAACTTTGTTACTGTAGATATATCATGGGTGAGAGGCCTCTTCATCCTTCCCAAATAACTCAGTTTCTTGTTACTTTGCTCACAGTCAGACTCTGTCCCAGGGCCACTGTCCTTGGATGAACATAGACTACAGTGAAATGTTAAGAAGCAGGATTGCAGAAAGGCCTGCTAGGCTTTGGAGCCAGCAAGACAGCTGGGTGAATCAAGACACTCACTTGCTGAGAAAGCAGTTCAGTCCCAGAACCCGTGTAAAGCCGGAAGGAGAGAACCGACTCTTACAAAGTCCTCTGACTGTTATGCCCAGATCACAGGGACTCCCAAAAGGCCACCACGGAGACCGAGTCCCGTGTGTAAAAACAAAGAGCCTTTATTCAAGTTTGAACTTGGACTCTGCGTGTCCAATGCATTGGTATGAGCAGAGAGCCTCAAGCTCAGTCGGGTTTTTTTTTTTTTAATCATAGCAGAGGTTGGGGTGATGGATTTCTAAGGTTCAGGACCCCTGATTGGCTGACATTTGTTTAGGGGTGTCTTGGTGAAAGGGCATGGCTATGTGCTGGGCTAAGGAACATCAGGTGATCCTATATAATGGCTGGAACATTAGGTACTTTCCCCATGGATGGCTCATTCCTGGGTGGTCTCAGTTTGTGATCTTTCTTGGAACCAGGTGTTGCCTCAGAGTTATCTGAAACTCAGGCCTCTACTGAGCTTGTCATGACTAGGCCCTATACTGGCCTCCAGGCCCACTGTGGCATATGCCACCTCTTTCAACAACAACACCAACAAAATAATAGTTTGTGGTATTTTGTTGTTGTTGTTGTTTGGTAGCCTTGACTAGCCTGGAACTCTCTTTGTAGACCAGGCTGGCCTTGAACTCACAGAGATCTGCCCGCCTCTGCCTTCCCAGTGCTGTGATTAAAGGCGTGTGCCCCCACACCCAACAATAACACATTTTAAAAAACCAATCTCTTAAATCTCCAGTCTTTCCTCTCCGAGTCTGGAAAGAACGGGGGTAGGGGAGGGATCTCCTGGGAGCCGGCTCTGGACTCTGTTCCCTCAGTACAGTTCCCCTAGTCTCCAGAAACCTCAGTTTCAGCCCCCACCTTCTAACCAAAAATAAGGTCCCTGGCTTTGAAGTCCTACAAGATAATTCTGATTGGCTGAACTGAGTCAGGTGACATCAATCCGGCCCAATCAGCTAAGGCTAGAGGTTCATGGAGAACTAGCTGACTCTATCTGGCTGGGGAAGAAAGGAAAATTGATCTGCAGGGCCAGGAGTTCCCCGTGCTTCCACCCTTCCACCCTTGCACCCCTGGGCGAAGGGCCCACGTTATCCACTAGAGTCTGACACCATTATAGGACAAACGTCCCCGAAGCCCCGTTTCTCCCTGAGCGCTGACTCTCAGCGAGTTAGGAAGAGCAGAGATCTCAGCCAGGGATTCATTTGGTTTTGCCAGTAGGGCCTAGTGACTGCTGAGGAACAGGCAGAGGTGACCCTCACCCTCAGGCACCAGCTGCAGGCCTGATCTGCATCCTGTCCAGATATTTCCAGTAAATAAACATTGACGCTTTTGATATCATGTTAATTTCACAGGCGGCTGCCCTGCTGACAGTTTCCACACTCCGCCAGCGCCTCTTGTCAGCTTTATGCTCACAGGCAGACAGCAGCCTGCTCACAGGCCACCCCACATACAGACATAAAAACAAATGCCAGCCTTGATGCTGGGCTTGGCGGCACAGGCCTATAGTCTCAGCGCTCAGGAAGATGAGGCAGGAGTATTGCTGTGAGTTTAAAGCCAGCTTAGAGTAAGAGTTAAGACTGGAGAGATGGCTCAGAGGTTAAGAACACTGGTTGCTCTTCCAGAAGGGCCGGAGTTCAATTCCCAGCAATCACATGGTGGCTCACAACCATCTCTAAAGAGACCTCATTAGGTCTGGTGCCCTCTTCTGGCCTGCAGGGATACATGGAGGCGGAATACCATATACATGACAAATAAACATCATTTATTTAAAAAAAAAAGACTGTCTCAAATATTAAAAAGGAAGAGGAGGAGGAAAGGAAAAGAAAAGGAAACAAGACACTCAAAACTGTGATGAAGCAATGAGCACCATGGCACCCAGGCTGTGGAAAAGCAACCCTGTGTAGGGACTCTGACATCTCCAGGGGGCAAGGATCGGGCTACAGGGCTTGGTAGTGTGGTCTTGGTTGTCTTTCTACTTTTGGGGGCCTTGGTTTTTACATCTGTGAAATGGGATTAATGTCTTAACACTTCTTGGGACCACACCCAAAAGCCCAGGCAGCTCCTGGCTCTTAAAACCTCTGTAAGCAGCCCAGAAAACACACTGAAGTGATCTGACTTTGGCCTCTGCACAGCCCTAGGAGGTGGTTCAAGCAGAGACTTGATACCGCAATGCTGACAGAAAAGCCAAGTCTTGCTGAAGACGGAGATTGGTTCAGTGCCACAACCAGAAACAGGAGCAGAACCAAGGCAGGACAGGGTCCTCCTCCTGTCCCTTCGGCATTGTCAGCTTCATAACCAGGACCACATGGCCAGAGGAGTGGCAGGGTGGGACTCCCTACCTTGTCCTAAGCCTAACTCAGCCAACCCATGGACATTATTTGTTTTGGGTTTGTGTGTGTGTGCATGCATAGTCATGCGGTCTCATACATATGAATGAATTATTCTATCCAGGCTGAGTTTGGTACCTCTTCTGGTTAGCATCTCTTTTCGGTACATTCAGACCCCCACAGTCAGCCAGGGTTCTCGGGCTTCCTCCCCCTAACCTCTCCTGATGCTGCCTTACCCGTGACAGCAATTAGAGATGGGAATTGAAAGGCAGGCAACCCTGAAAAAGACTGAAGCTTAGTCCCAAGTGTCCGCAGTGACCACACTTCAGTCACCCACCCCATGAACAGAGGGTCCACTAGTCCAAACGACTGCCTAGAGGCTCTGCAGTCTAGGGGTGGTGACAGGGGCAGGGGACAATACCTCAGCCTCAGATCCTGTCCAGGGAGGCTCAGATGACCATCTCCTGTGGGGGCAGGGCTCCGAGGCGCCTGCATACCAGCTCACACCCATGCACTCCTGGCACCTGCTCCAGCTCAATAAAGACTTGTTAATGGACTAAAGTGAGTTAGCGTCATTAACACTGTTATCCAAGGCAGGCAGTGGCTGCCCCAGCTCTCAGTCTGTGGAGCCTGAGCAAGACCTTCCCTCCCTGAGCCACAGGGCTCTCACTCAAAATCAAAGTATAATCCCTCCCACGCCCAAGGGTTTCCCATCACTCCGCCAACATTATTCCCCACTCCTGAGTTCAGCATTCAAATCCTCCCCACCCCACTTCCTCCCCTGCTGCCCCCACAGATGCCCACCTCTGCAGGATTCTGAGTTTCAGGTGCCGTTCTGTCTCCAACCCTTTCATCTGTGTTCCGCTCTGTATAGAATCTCTCCCTGCCCCTTGTACACTCAGGCTTCCCTGAAAGCATGGCTTCCCAAGCATGGCTGGGAGAGTGAGGCTCAGTGGCAGAGCACTTGCCTAAATGCTGCTCCTGCCCCATCTCTAGTCCTTTCTTTTTTTAAAGACATGATCTCTTGTAACACAGATTGGTCTCAAGCTCTGTATAGCTGAGGATGATCTTGCATTCTGATCCCCTGCTTTCACCTCCAGAGTGTAGAGATACACAACCATGCCTGGCTTAGGCACCCTGGAGATCAAACACAGGGCTACTTGCATGCTAGGCAAGCACTCTACCAATTACAATAGCCCCCAGCTATACTTATGTTGGGCAAATAGCTTGGGTAGGTCTCTATCAGTGATTTTTAAAAATGGTGCTTTTGAGATGGCTCCGCATATAAAGATGCTTGCCACCCAGCCAGAAGATCTGAGTTCAAACCCGGAGACCCACTTAGCAGAAGGAGAGAACCAACTACCAAAGCTTGTCCTCTGACCGACACACACACACACACACACACACACACCATGCCATATACATACCCCACGCCCAAACACAGAATGAATAAATAAAGTATAAAAATTTTTAAAGTGTTCAAGTCACTTCCTCCAGAGATTCCCCTAAACCCCTCCCCCAGCTGAGCTGGGTGGTCTCCTTCATTGTGCCATCTGCAGGAACCACCTAATAGGTTTTCTGTACCCCGATAATAAGGTTCTGCACCAACATAGAAAGCCAGATCAAGCTGAACTAAAACGTGAAAGATCAGGTTTATTCTGAGCAAAGCAGCTCCTGGCTGAATCCTCCAGCCCCCAGAGATTGAGGCAGGGGAAGGAGCAGGAGAAAAAAAATCACATGACCAATCTAAAGGAGGGCGCTTAAATACATGGGGTGATGGCATGTCCACCACAAGCTGGGTTTGTGCCCAAGTATAATGCTTTTGGCAAGGACTGAGCCACTAGCAGCTTCGGGGGGCAGCCACCACAACCGCCAGGAACATGGGACTAGACTTTTGTGGGGTTTTTTTTGAGAGGGCGGGGTTTGGAGAGAGAGAAATGGGGCTGAGCTAGAGATTCCAGCCAAACAACATGACCTTCTTGGGAATATGGGTGCCCATTCAAATCTGGTTACTTATTGGCAAGGGACAATGTGAGAGGGGGAGTTGGGAGTCAGTGGGCTCACGTTCAGCCAGAGGTGTGGGTGAAGAAGCATTCGGTTCACTACCATCCTGGAGACCTCAGGAGTCTGTTCCTTGAGGATGCAGAGAAGGCAAGAGAAAAAAAAATTATTAACACCAGCCCTATGAATGGGGCTAGCCATGGGATGTGCTCTGCTTGTACTGAGGAAGCTCTTCAGACAGTTTGTGGAGTGACTTGAGATTAATTTCCCACCAGGCCAGATTCCTTGATGCAGTAGCAGCCCTTTTTCCCCGGGAACGTGCAGGTGTCTGTAAAACAGTGGAACAGATTTACACTTAGTGTTTTAGCAAAGGCTATGGATTTAGGGTCAAAGGTGTGAACATTTTTCCTATGTCCAGAGAGCCTGGTTTTAGCCGATGAAACACACCTTTAAGTCTATATTTAGAAGACAACCAGAGGAAATTTAAAACCTTGAGCCTGTGACTGAACAGTAAGTAGTCACTGCTCCATTAGAACCCCACGTATCAATGCTAAATGCTGAACCTCTGAAATTCCAGTGGAAATATACAGAAAGAGGACAGAAGTCCAAAACATCTTCTCATACCTTAAACCATCTTCTGTGTTCCTTTAGTGGGAAGTTACATCTGAAACCATTTATCCTTTACTATGAAGCCTGTGAACAAGGCAAAGCTGTCTTTATTTTCAATAAGAAACTTAACTAATGAACTCCCAAAGTGGTTGTAGACTTGGGAGTCAGGGGGAGAGGAACTGGTGAAGCTATCATGACCCTGGTCATCAAACACCATCAGCTCTGAGAAGGATAAGTTTCCCCTGAGTAAGCAGAAGTGAAACAGCTTCCAAATCTATTAAAAATGGCAGGGATATACTGGCTGCCTAGACCGTCACCCCAGGTTCCTCCATGGTTGTTGGGGACAGAGGTCCCAGGGCAATATCACTCTTTAGCTGCCAGGCCTGGAAGATCTAACAAGCTTTCCTGTGGAGTAAGAATTTGGGGATGCCAGCCTACCTTGTCTTGGCAAAGCAGGGCAATCAATTTCCCAGTGTCCTGCTTGTCCACAGTCTGGACAGGGTCTTGGCAGCAGGTGAGGTGTAAAGCAGTTCTTTTCTGCTCCGTGACTGGATTTGCTACATTGAAAACAAGCTCCAGGTGAAAGTACTTCTGTGCCCATCCATCTTCTTTGGAGGAGATGGTGGTGCTGCCAGGAGCTCGCATGTCTCAATCACAAAAAGCTTTTTTATTAAACATTTTAAATGCCATATTCTCAGATCCTGAAGCATTGGAGGACCATTACCTGTTAGGTATATCTAAACTAGACAAATGTTTGTTTGTTTCTAGTTACTTGTTTTAGGTCCAACTTTGAAAATGTCTGAGAAGCTAAAGCCTGAACATATCAAAGAAGCTGATCCTTTATGAGCTGACTGACAGTTACCTTGTTTGTCTGATAAGATTGAGATTTTATAGCTTTATCCCTGTAAAGGTTAGCCTTAAAAATAACAACTTGGACACTCTTTTAATAGCAAGATAACACGGTCCACAAAGAGACTGAGATCTTTCCTGATCCTTTTAAAGTACACCATTATAGAACACAACAGTTTTCTGTATGACTTAGCTCACCAAACTAACTACAGCTTAACAATGTTAGTAAAAGCAAGGTTAGACATTCAAAATCTGGCTGCCAGTAAGATACATCCTGATACATGAATGTGGAGGTACAGCTTGAACACCTCATTAAACCAGCATTATTTTAAATCCTATCTTTCAGAAACCTTGTTTTTAGAACAGGACAAGAATTATCATACAAAAATCTATCCTGACCCAAAATATCTTAGAGACCTGTTATCTTCTTGGTAGGCTCACTCCAAGTGGTCGCCTTTAATCAAGATAGTGGTGAAGTCACATGACCTCCCTCTTCTCCAACCTTAGTCAAAATGGTGACTGCTCAAGTGGCTGTACTTAATTATGATGATGGCAAACCATGTGTTGCTTCCCAGAGCTGGTCCAATTTGGAGTTATAAGTTTTAAGTTAACTTTTGTTACAGAATTTTTTACCATACCCAATACCTTAGCAGTTTTTAAAAAAAAATAAGGTAGAGCAGCATGACATAACTTCAATATTATTCATAACCAAATGAGATATGAATCTCTGCCATTGCATCAGATTCAGTGACCAGAAATCCAAGAGACAAATTCTGAGCCCAGGCAGTTAGTTGCAATAATAGCTGAGCTATTAGCAAGACACATGGAACACGTTAACTCAGGCATTCAAGACCAGCCAGAAACAAACATGCAGTGGCCACATACATTTACACACCCAACTGAGCCTAAAGTAATTCTGTGTGACTCCCACGTCCGCAAGAAAACATACAGGCACAGATCCATACATACAAAAATAGAACTTTTTTATTGCTTTATAAATAATACCACTCAAAATTTCCACTTCCTCCCCACTCTCCTCTCCCCCTCTCCCTCCAGTCCTAAGAGAGGGCAGGGTAGAGAGTGGGAAGTCCAAGGCCCTCCCCCCTCCATCCCAGCCTAGAAAGGTGTGCATCCAAGTAAACTAGGGTCCCAAAAAGCCAATACATGCAGAAGAGACAGGTCCCAGTGCCATTATCGATGGCTTCTCAGTCCACCCCCATTGGCAGCCACATTCAGAGAGTCCGGTTTGATCACATGCTCCTTCAGACTCAGTCCAGCTGGATTTGGTGAGCTCCCATTAGATCAGGCACAGTTTCTCAGTGGGTGGACCAACCCCTCACAGTCCTGACTTCCTTGCTCATCTTCTCCCTCCTTCTGCTCTTCAACTGGACCTTGGGAGCTCAGTCCAGTACTCCGATGTGGGTCTCTGTCTCTATCTCCATCCATCACCACACGAAGGTTCTATGGTGATATTCAAGATATTCATCAGTGTGACTATGGGACAAGGCCAGTTCAGGCACCCTCTCCTCTACTGCCCAAGGACCTAGCTGGGGACATCCCCTTGGACACCTGGGAACCTCTCTAGAGCCAAGTCTCTTGCCAACCCTAAAATGGCTCCCTTAATTAAGATATCTTCTTCCCTGCTCCCATACCTGCCCTTCCTCCATCTCAATCATCCCACTCCCCCAAGCTCTCCCCAATCCTCCCCTTCTCCCTTCTCTCTCCCCCTCTCCCCTTTCCCCCACCCCACTTCCACCCTCATGCTCCCAACTTTTGCCTGGCAATCTTGTCTGCTTCCAATTTCCAGGAGGATCTATATATGTTTTTCTTTGGGTTCACCTTATTATTTAGCTTCTCTAGGATTGCGAAATATAGGCTAAATGTCCTTTGTTTATGGCTAGAATCCACTAATGATTGAGAACATACCATATTTGTATTTTTGGGTCTGGGTTATCTCACTCAGGATAGCATTTTCTATTTCCATCAATTTGCATGCAAAATTCAAGATGTCATTGTTTTTTTACCACTGAGTAGTACTCTAATGTATATATGTGCCACACTTTCTTTATCCATTCTTCCATTGAGGGGCACGTAGGTTGTTTCCAGGTTCTGGCTATTATAAATAATGCTGCTATGAACATAGTTGAACAAATGCTTTTGTAGCATGATTGGGCATCTCTTGGGTATATTCCCAAGAGTGGTATTGCTGGATCTTGAGGTAAGTTGACTCCCAATTTTCTGAGAAACCACCACATTGATTTCCGAAGTGGCTGCACAGGTTTACATTCCCACCAGCAATGGATGAGTGTTCCCCTTACTCCACATCCTCTCCAGCATAGGTTATCATTGGTGTTTTTGATTTTAGCCATTCTGACAGATGTAAGATGGTATCTCAAAGTTGTTTTGATTTGCATTTCCCTGATTGCTATGGAAGTTGAACTTGACTTTAAGTATCTTTTGGCCATTTGAACTTCTGTTGAGAATTCTCTGTTCAGTTCAGTACCCCATTTTTTATTGGGTTATTTAGAATTTTAATGTCTAGTTTCTTGAGTTCTTTATATATTTTGGAGATCAGACCTTTGTCTGATGTGGGGTTGGTGAAGATCTTCTCCCATTCAGTAGGTTGCCTTTTTGTCTTAATGACAGTGTCCTTTGCTTTACAGAAGCTTCTCAGTTTCAGGAGGTCCCATTTATTCATTGTTGCTCTTATTGTCTGTGCTACTGGGGTTATACGTAGGAAGGGGTCTCCTGTGCCCATGTGTTGCAGTCTACTTCCCACTTTCTCTTCTATCAGGTTCAGTGTGGTCAGATTTATATTGAGGTCTTTAATCCATTTGGACTTGAGTTTTCTGCATGGTGATAGATAAGGATCTATTTTCATTCTTCTACAGGTTGGCATCCAGTTATGCCAGCACCATTTGTTAAAGATGCTTTCTTTCTTCCATTGTATAATTTTAGCTCCTTTGTCAAAATTCAGGTGTTCATAGGTTTGTGGATTAACATCCGGGTCTTCGATTCAATTCCATTGGTCAACATCTCTGTTTTTATGCCAATACCAAACTGTTTTCATTACTGTAGCTCTGTAATAGAGTTTGAAGTCAGGGACGGTAATGCCTCCGGAAGTTCCTTTATTGTATAGGATTGTTTTGGCTATCCTGGGATTTTTGGTTTTTCCATATAAAGTTGATTATTGTTCTCTCAAGGTCTATGAAGAATTTTGTTGGGATTTTGGTGGGGATTGTATTGAATCTATAGATTGCCTTTGGTAGAACTGCCAATTTTACTATGTTGATCTTATCAATCCAAGAGCATGGGAGATCCTTCCATTTTCTGGTCTCCTCTTCAATTTCTTTCTTCAAAGCCTTAAAGTTCTTATCAAATAGATCTTTCATTTCCTTGGTTACTGTTACCCCAAGATACTTTATGCTATTTGTGGCTATCGTGAAAGGTGATGTTTCTCTGATTTTCCTCTCTGCCTCTTTATCCTTTGTGTATAGGAGGGCTACTGATTTTTTTGAGTTGATCTTGTATCCTGCCACATCACTGAAGATATTTATCAGCTGTAGGAGTTCTTTGGTAGAGTTTTTGGGGTCACTTATGTACACTATCATATCATCTGCAAATAACGAAAGTTTGACTTCTTCCTTTCCAATTAGAATCCCCTTGATTGCCTTATGTTGTCTTATTGCTATTGCTAGAACTTCAAGCACTATATTGAAGAGATATGGACAGGGTGGACAGCCTTGTCTTGTTCCTGATTTAAGTGGGATGGCTTTGAGTTTCTCTCCATTTAATTTGATGTTAGCTGTTGGCCTGCTGTACATTGCTTTTATTATATTTAGGTATGATCTTTGTATCCCTAATCTCCCCAAGACCTTTATCATAAAGGGATGTTGAATTTTGTCAAATGCTTTTTCAGCATCTAATGAAATGATCATATGGTTTTTTCTTTCAGTTTGTTTATATGTTGGATTACATTGATAGATTTTCGTATGTTGAACCAGCCCTGCATCTCTGGGATGAAGCCTACTTGATCATAATAGATAATTTTTTTGATGTGTTCTTGGATTCGGTTTGCCAGAATTTTATTGAGAATTTTTGCATCGATGTTCATGAGTGAGATTGGTCTGTAATTCTCTTTCTTGGTTGAGTCTTTGTGTGGTTTTGGTGTCAGGGTAACTGTAGCTTCATAAAAAGAGTTTGGCAGTGACCCTTCTGTTTCTATTATGTGAAAAACATTAAGGAATATAGGTATTAGCTCTTCTTGGAAGTTTTGGTAGAATTCTGCATTAAAACCATCTGGTCCTGGGCTTTTTTTGGTTGGGAGGTTTTTGATGACAGCTTCTATTTCCTCACGACTTATAGGTCTATTTAAATTGTTCACCTGGTCTTGATTTAATTTTGGTATATGGTACTTATCTAAAAAAAATGTCCATTTCTTTTACATTTTCCAATTTTGTGGCATACAGTCTTTTGTAGTAAGATCTAATGATTCTCTGGATTTCCTCAGTGTCTGTTGTTATGTCCCCCTTTTCATTTCTGATCTTGTTAATTTGAGCGTTCTCTCTCCGCCTTTTGATCAGTTTGGATAGGAGTCTGTCAATCTTGTTGATTTTCTCAAAGACCCAGCTCTTTGTTTCATTGATTCTTTGGATTGTTTTCTGTGTTTCTATTTTGTTGATTTCAGCCCTCAGTTTGATTATTTCCAGTCTTCTACTCCTCCTGGGTGAGTCTGCTTCTTTTCTTCTAGAGCTTTCAGATGTGCTGTTAAGTCTCTAATGTGAGCTTTCTCCATTTTCTTTATGTGGGCACTTAGAGCTATTAACTTTCCTCTTATCACTGCTTTCATAGTGTCCCATAGGTTTGGGTATGTTGTGTCTTTATTTTCGTTGAATTCAAGGAAGACTTTAATTTCTTTCTTTATTTCTTCCTTGACCCAGGGGTGGTTCAGTAGTTGACTGTTCAGTTCCATGAGTTTGTAGGCTTTCTGGGGGTAGAATTGTTGTTAAATTCTAACTTTATTCCATGATGATCCGATAAGACGCAGGTGGTTACTACAATTTTTTGTATCTGTGGATGTTTGCTTTGTTACCGAGTATGTGATCAATTTTCGAGAAGGTTCCATGAGATGCTGAGAAGAATGTATATTCTTTCCTACTTTGGTGGAATGTTCTATATATGTCTGTTAAGTCCATTTGATTCATTACATCTGTTAGTTCTCTTATTTCTCTGTTAGGTTTCTGTCTGGTTGACCTGTCCATTGGTGAGAGAGGAGTGTTGAAATCTCCTACTATTAGTGTGTGGGGTTTGATGTGTGCTTTGAGTTCTAGTAATGTTTCTTTTACATATGTGGGTGCCTTTATATTAGGGACATAGATATTCAGGATTGAGACTTCATCCTGATGAATTGTTCCTGTTATGAGTATAAAGTGTCCTTCTCCACCTCTTCTGATTGATTTTAGTGTGAAATCAATTTTGTTAGATATTAGTATAGCCACACCCGCTTGTTTCTTAGGTCTGTTTGATTGGAAAACCTTTTCCCAACCCTTTGCTCTGAGGTAGTGTCTGTCTTTGAGATTGAGGTGTGTTTCTTGTAAACAGCAGAATGTTGGATCCTGCTTTCGTATCCATTCTCTTAACCTGTGCCTTTTTTATAGGTGAATTGAGTCCATTGATATTAAGTGATATTAATGACCAGTGGTTAACTCCGGTTATTTATTTATTATTTTTTTGGTGGTAGTGTTTCTGTGTTTCCCTTCTTTGAGTTGTGCTGGTGGAGGGTTGTCAGATATCTGTGTTATTGTTGGTGTTGTTGGCTTCCTTGGGTTGTGGTTTTCCTTCTAGTACTTTCTGTAAGGCTGGGTTTGTGACTACATATTGTTTAAATCTGTTTTTGTCCTGGAATATCTTGTTTTCTCCATCAATGGTGAAAGAAAGCTTTGCTGGGTATAGTAGTCTGGGCTTGCATCCATGGTCTCTTAGTGTCTGCAGCACATCTATCCAAGACCTTCTGGCTTTCATGGTTTCCATAGAGAAGTCAGGTGTAATTCTGATAGATTTACCTTTATATGTTACTTGACCTTTTTCCTTTGCAGCTTTTAATATTCTTTCTTTATTCTGTATGTTTTATGTTTTGATTAATATATGGCAAGAGGATGGGTTTTTTTTTTTGACCCAGTCTATTCAGTGTTCTGTATGCTTCTTGTACCTTCATAGGAATATCCTTCTTTAGGTTGGGAAAGTTTTCTTCTATAATTTTGTTGAATATATTTTCTGGGCCTTTGAGCTGTAATTCTTCTCCTTATTCTACCCCCTATTATTCTTAGGTTTGGTCTTTTCATGGTGTCCCAGATTTCCTGGATGTTTTGTGTTAAGAATTTGTTGGATTTGCTGTTTTCTTTGATCAATGAGTTTATTTCCTCTATAGTATCTTCAGCACCTCAGATTCTTTATTCTATCTCTTGTATTCTGTTGGTTATACTTGTCTCTGTAGTTCCTGTTCGTTTACCCAGATTTTCCATATACAGCCATCCCTCAGTTTGTGTTTTCTTTATTACCTCCATTTCAGTCTTCAAGTCTTGAACTGTTTCCTTTATCTGTCTGATTGCTTTTTTTTGTTTGTTTGTTTGTTTTCTTGGGTATCTTTGAGGGATTTATTAATTTCTTCTAACTTTTTGTTTGTCTTCTCTTCCATTTCTTTAAGGGAGTTTTTCACATCCTGTTTAAGGGTCTCTATCATTTTCATAATGTTATGTTTAAGGTCTATTTCTTCTGGGTTAGGGTGTTCAAGTCTTCCTGTTGCTTGTTCGCTGGATTCTGGTGTTATCATGTTGCTTTTCAGATTGTTGGAGGAATTCTTGCATTGGTGCCTGCCTATCTCTTCCTTCAAATGCAGCCAAAAGGGTCTTGGCATCTTGGTCCAATCTTTGCTGTGCTGACTGTGTACTTGGGGGTTTTTCTTGGTCTGCCCTCTCTTAGGTCTCCTTAGCACTAGAGCTGGCTCTCAGATCCCCTCCATCCTGAAGCAGGCTGTGCTGGTGGATATCTAAGGACCCCACAGATGAAAAGGAGTGCTTGGGGGCAAGATGGGATGGGGTAGATAGAGAAAGCCCATAGCTGGGAAGATGCCCCGCTGGATGGCCAGAAACATTTAGAGGAATTGGAGGGGGCCTGTACTCCGTTCTAGGGACTGGCCGGCTGGCAGCCACACACTCACCCACACTCACTGCTCTGGTTGGACCCACACTCATCTCCTCAGTACAGGAGCAGGGCCTCTTGCTGGGCCAAGGACCTTGTAGACAAAAGGGCGGGCTTGAGGGGGCAGGGTCCTGTGGAATAAAGAAGCTCCTGTAGCAGGAGCACTCACCACTGGCTCCCCAGACCCTCAGCCCAGAAGCAGGCTGAGTTGGGAGATCCAAGGATGGCCAGAAATGTTTAGGGGAATTGGAGGGGCCTGTACTACGTTCCTGGGACTATCCGGCCGGGCGGCCACACACTCACCGCTCTGGATGAATCTCCCCAAAAATAGAACATTTTAAACAGCGAGACAAGCAAAACTTTCTGTGGAAAGCAGACTTTGTTACAAATTATATAGATTTTAAACTGTGCCAAATGAGAAAGTTACAAATTCTGATTTAGTAATTTACAGTATAGAGCAGTATACAAGTGACCATAGGAATAAAAGATTTTCAGGAGTGAGGAAGTAGAGCCTCAGCGGTGAGAAACTTTGGAGTGTAGCAGAATTAAGTTTAGGTATAAGGTGCAGTGCAGTTGTTAACGATTTGCGAGCATTTGGAAATCACAAGTTCACCAATTTTGGCCATTGATTTGTATTGAGGTCATGCTGATGTAATAAAATCTGAGTCTGTGGAGGAAGGAAAAGAGAGTCACAGAGAGGAATACTGTGCAATTGTGCTCCTATGAGTTCCCAGGGGAAGCTGGAACAACAAGCTGCAGCGCTGCAGGCGGAGACTGCAAGACAGGCTAGTGGGTCTGCAGTCTAACTGCAAGGTGGAGCAGAAGAAGGAGGTAACACACTGGTCAGCAGGTCACAAGAGCCCGAGCCATGTGGTGCATACAGTGGTCCAGAGCTGAAGCTGTCTCCCAAGCTGCTCAGAGAGGGGAGCAAGCAGAAGAGGTGTCCTCGTGGGTGCAGTAGGCTGCAGGAGCCAGATAAGCACACGTGTCCATGTGGAAAGTAACATAGGAAGAATCAGACTCTGAAATTTGGAGTTAGATTCAGTCACAGACAAATGATCTGCACACATTTTATTAAGGGCCAGAGCAGCAGACACTGTAAGGGAGAACAGGCATGTTCTGGGCATGAAGCAGCCGGCCTCTTCAGCTCTGACTCCCATGTCGTAACAATGTAAGGAGGGGATATTTATGCAGTTCAGGGTGGGATAGCAGACAGAAACAGACAAACAGACCAGATTTGTTGTGGGTAGAATGCCAGCATAGCGAGACCAAATGCCAGGAGAGCCTCGTGAGTAAAAAGGCAAAGTGGGCACCTTTCACTGGGCCCTACCAAAGTACGCCACTAAGAGAACGCACCAGGAACAACAGAGTCAGTGTAAGAGGTTTATTGGGGGATTGGGAGAGTAAAAGAGAGAAAGGTCATCTCCAAGTGGAGATGTGAGAGGCAGGTAGACAGACAAACAGAACCGAGAAGAGGGAGGGGTGAAGTGCAGACAAACAGAGAACAGGGAAGAGGGAGGGGCAGGAGTGTAGAATTCAAAAAACCTGGATGAGGGAGCTCAAACCATTTGCCATATGGAGTGAGACAGCCCCAATTTGGATAAATTTTGCAGTAGACACCCCCTGGGTGACTGAGGATCAGGTTTAGACCCGCGGTTGACTATTTCCAAGCCTGTGCAGGAGACTGACCACTAGAGCTGTGTGACCATTGCTGTAGCCTGGGTTTGAGCAGTGGGTGGGTGTGGGGTTGCCTCTGGGTAGGACATCTCCTCCACAAAGGTCCCATGGAACAAAGACAGTCTTTGCTCCAGCAACGGATCAGGGTTGCCTGGCATGGCCTCGACTTGGTGGGAACCCCAAAAGTCTAGACCCAGAAGGGGTCTTGACCCAGAAGAAGTCCTGGACCTCTATGGGCAGTGGCTTGGAAATGGGTGATTTACCACAAGTCAAAATTCAATCCTTTCTGGCAGAGAGGGAGATAAAAAAGTGCCTGCTATGTGGTTGAGGGACTGGATCTGCCCAGTGGTGAAGGATTAACTCCTCCTAGGTTTCAATACCAAGATAATAGGTTTTCTGTGCCCCAATAATAGGTTTCTCCACCAATGCAGTAAGCCAGATCAAGCCAAATTGAAAAGCAAAAGACCAGGTTTATTCTGAGCAAAGCAGCTCCCAGATGACTCCTCCAGCCCCCAGAAATGGAGGCAAGTGAAGGGACAGGAAAAATAAAATCACATGACCCACCTAAGAAGGGAGCTGAAATACCTTGTATGCGTGGGTGGTGGGGGTAGCATGGGGGGATGATTACGTGTCCACCAAAAGCTGGGTTTGTGCCCAATTATAATGCTTTAGGCAGGGATTGGGCATCTAGCAGCTTCAGGGGAGGAGCTTCCCCAACTGCCAGGAACGAGGAGCTGGGCTTTTTGGTGGTTTTTCTGACAGGATGGGGTTGGAGAGGGAAATGGGGCTGAGCTGGAGATTCCAACTGACCACCACCCGGGATGGAGGCTATGTCTTGGACAAATTCAAAGAAAAGTGGAGGGTGGCTCAGCAGTTAAGAGCTCTCAGTGCTCTGGGCACGGTGGCACACACCTTTGAGCCCAGCATTCAGGAGGCTGAGTTTGAGGCCATCCTGGTCTACATAGTGAGCTACATAGGACAGCCAGGCCTACACAGAGAGACAAAAGAAAGCAAAAAGAGTGGCCAGCGCTCTTGTAGAGGACCTAGGTTCAGTTCCCAGCATCCGTATCAAGCTGTCCACAACCACTTAGAATTCCCGTTCCAGGGGATCTGAAGCTACTCATCCAGGGCCCATTATGGGCCGTTCTCTATTGGGTCACTGATTCTGGCCCTCTCAACCCCATCCCTATGAGACATTCTACCAGAAAGGCTAAGAATGTCCCCCTGGAAAGTGCGTCTGATTTCAAAGGCCGGGCTTCCAGCAAATACCCCTCCTCCTGCCTAAGCAAACCTTCCTTTCACTTGTGCTGTGAGCGTTTCCTGGGGACTTCTGCATCCTCTCTTGGCTGTGTATGAAAAGGCAGATGCCAAAACTCATTCTTTTTACTTCACTCTGCATGCTAGAAGATAAAAGGGTGAAAAGGCATTCTTCATAGTGTGTGTGCGCGCGTGTGTGTGACAGGACAACTTTGTGGAGTTGGTACTCCCTTTCCACCTTTATGTATTATCAAATGCAAATCATCAGGTTTGCACAGCAAGTGCCTCAGCTCTCTGAACCATCCTACAAGCCCAAGGAGGAAACTGAGTAGGTGATGGCCCACACCTCTAAGTGTAGCTCAGTTCCACCCTACTGAGTTGGTAGGATAGAAAGTGATGCAGTCTAGGAGCCTTGAAATAATACTGTCTGGGGATCTTGATCAGGTGCATTTTTTCTGCCGGTTAAGGAATTAAAAGGCAGGAAAAATCTCAACTGCAACAGGCCACAGCACAGAAATCTCAAGCAGCGCAGACAGAACCAGCAGCTGACAGAAGGTGTTTATTGAGGGTGAAAAAACACACGTGAAGAGACACACAGAGAAAAAGACCCTCTGCAAATAGAAGGACTTGGCAAGCCAAGAAATCCAGTGTCTTCTCGAGGGTCGGGGTTTAAAACCTCTCAAGAGCCTCCTGCCCTACTTTAGGGTTGGTCAGTTTGAAGATGGATGGTTGATTGATTGGTCAGCAGCTGTTGTGTGGCCTGTCCTGAGCAGGCTTTGAACCTGTGGAGCCAGTCCGTCCGTAGGGGACCTGCTGGTGGGGACCACAGCTGCCAGGCTTTTGTTTCAAGTCAGGAGGAAGATGCTGGCAGTCTTGGAAACTGACTCCTTTGTTACCTAGCCATGGCCCATGGCCCATGGCCCCTCTCTCTATCTCTCTGCCTACCAGGGGGTTTGTCTAACTCCTGTCCCCCAAAAATGCAAACCTGGACTACATAGCAAGAGCCTGTCTCAAAAACTAAAATTAATGACAACCAGAACAAGAATTATATTATAAGCCAGGCATTGTGGTACATGCTTTTGATCCTAGCACTCAGGAGGCAGAGGCAAGCAGATCTCTGAGTTCAAAGTCAGCCTGTTCTACACAGGAAAGCAATGGCTATATGTCCTGTCTCAAAAAAAACCATGAAAAATAAAATAAAAATTTTAAAATAAAAATAATTATATTACAAAAGATATAAGAGCTAACCACAAAGGAGCCAAAGCACAAAACCTACTTTCGAAAAAACATAATGGACAAATACTGGTTTCTAGTCCATCAGAGACACACCGCCCTCCACAGGGAACTACACCGCTCTGCACAGGAAACCACATCACCTTATTTAGGGAGCCACACCACCCTACACAGGGAGCCACACCACCCTACGCAGGGAGCCACTTCACCCGGAGTAGGGCCCAGTGTTGTCTGGGACTCTCTGTATAGGCTCCACTCACTTTGCCTTCCATATACAGGCTCCTTGGCTCCCAGGAGACGATCTGCCACTGAAGACTACATCCTCTGGAGCCGGCTTCCCAGCCAGGATTAATTTCCCTTCCCACACAGAGCTCTTTCTCTTCCACAGCCAGCATTGCTCTGAGGTCAAGGAGTGGGTGAGTTCCTGTCCACATCCTCTACCCCAAAGTCCCAGCAGCTGGAAGGTCGCTAGCAACTCTAACCTCAAAACAGATGCTAAGAGACAGTTCAAAGTGTCAATCCCAGGTCACCCCAGCTCATGAGTGGATCCCATGTCCTGTAGGGTGGTAGGATGTAGAGAACCTGAGCACACATCTGCCCTCTGGAGCAGCAGGCACAACAGCCATCAGGGAATTGCAGCCATCCACTTACCAAATATGTGCTGAACACCTACTAGGTACCCAATAGTGTACATAATGTATGGACCACGTGAGGGACCAGGAACACAATGAAAACCAGAACTGATAAAAGTCCAAGCCTTCGTTAATCTTACAGCCTAGCAGCAGCAACAACAGCAACAGATACTTCCTGTCAAGTGCCAGAGAAAGCGGTTTGGGCTTTGCAGGCCACATGTTGGTTTGTTGAGTATTTGAACTTCTTTGTTTTCCTATAATCCCCTAGAGAGGTAATGACTATTCTTATTCTTGGGCTACCCCCAAACAGGTGGCTTGCGACATGTGACACTCAGGCCACAGTCCATCGATCCCTAGTCTATGGCAAGGCTCTCCAGCAGAAAAGTGCTGTGGGACATAGAGTTCATGTTAAATTTCTAGCGGCTTCTTTGTAAGACTGGGATGAGATTAATTTTATAGACTCCAGTCTGTAGGCTTCGGTGAGCGATGTTATTAAAATTAAAGATGAGGTCTTTCGTTCGCTTTTTAGCACCAAGTCTTCATAATCTGATGTGTATTTTATACTTAGAGCATGTGGCAGTTCAGACCAGTCACATTGCCTTTGACCAAACAGCCCCTTGTGGCCACTGGCCTCCATATTGGACAGCACAGGTTTAGTGGGAGAAACAGACAATGAACAAGATAAATAAGTCAGCTATGGCAATATGTGATGACAATCACTTGAGCTAAAGCTGACCCTATGGCAATATGTGAAAACGATGAGAGCTGGGAAAGACGACAGGAAGGAGAGCAAGGAGTGCTGAGTAGAAATCCCTCTCACTGGGAGCTTCGCTCAGGCCCAGAACTGACCTCCCTCCCTCCCTCTCTCCCTCCCTCCCTCTCTCCCTGTCTTCCTTTCTTTCTTTTCGTATGTGATCTATGTGCTGTGTGCGTATGTGTTTGTGTGTATACACATGTGCAAGCCAAAGTTGACAAGTGTCTTTCTTCCTTTACTGCTCTCCATTTTATTTACGGAGGCAGAGTTGCTCACTAAACCTGGAACTTGCTAGTTCTAACTAGTTCCAGCTGGCCAGTTTGCCATCGGGCTTTCTTATTTCTGCCTCCAAAGTGCTGGGATAAGAGAAGACTTCCATAAAGGCCAGGCTTTATGCTTCTATATGGGTCCTAGAAATCGGAACTCTGGTCCTCACACTGACATGGCAAGCAGTCTATTAGTTGAGCCATCTTCCCAGCCTAGACCGAGAATCTGCTAAGGGAAGTGGGAAAGTGACCCACAATGCAGTGAACTTTAAGAATGGACAAGAACTTGAAGGTTGGACCTCTGAGGGTCCGGGTACAAGTCTGTGACCACCAAGGGAGTAGGCAGGAACCAGAGACCTCTGTGGGTCCAGGCGTGAATCTGGGACCCCTGAGGGAGTAGGCCTAACCCAGGACCTTTGCGGGTCCAGGCACACCCGAGTCTGGTACCTCCAAGGGAGTACATCAGAGTCAGAGACCTTTGCAGGACCAAGTTCAAGCCAGGAACCTCCACAGGAGCAGACCCAGACCAGGGACATTTACAGAAACAGGACTGAGCCAGTGACCTAAACCGGAGCAGGCCTGAGACAGTGAACTCCACAGAAGCAGGTACAAGGGAGCAACCTCTGAGGGAGTTGGCTGGAATCAGAGACCTCTCCGGTCTGAAAATGAGTCTGGGACCTCCAAGGAAGTAGGCATGAGCCAGAGCAGGCCCAAGGCAGCAACCTCAGGAGAAAGAGCCCCAAGCAAGCAACCTCTGTGGGAGCAGGCCCAAACAACCAAACCCTGGTACTGCAGAGTAAATCCCAGGAGCACTGAGCAACTTCCAGGAACAATGAGTGACCAATACAGTGACTGGAACCGTGGCCCTGACTATACCACAAGGAGCAAACATCTGAGCCTTGGATCCACTGACACCTGGAAGATTGATCACCAGAATCACAGACAGCCCCAACTACACCAATCAGAAGAAAATATGGGTAGACAAGGTTAAGAACAAACGCAACACCACAAGGAGCAACATGACACCAGTAAAAACTAGTGACCCTACAACAGCAGGACTTGAACAACCAAATATAGATGAAGCAGAAGAAAATGACCTAAAAAAAAACTTTAGGAGAATATTTGAGGCCTTTAAAGAGGAAATGAAAAATTCCCTCAGAGAAATGGAGGAAAAGACAAACAGAAAGTTGGAAGACATCAACAAACCCCTTAAAGTAAACCATGAAAAGGAAATCAAGCAGATGAAAGAAATTATTCAAGACTTGAAAACTGAAATAGAGACAATAAAGAAAACACAAGCCGAGGGAATTATAGAAGCAGAAATCAGGAGAAAATGATCAGGAAGCACAAGTGCAAGCATAAACAGCAGAATACAAAACATGAAAGAGAGAATCTCAAGTGCTGAAGATACAATAGAGGAAACAGACTCATCAGTTAAAGAAAACATTAAATTCAACAAAAGCTTAACACAAAATATCCAGGAAATACGAAACACCATGAAAAGACCAAACCTAAGAATAATAGGTATTGAAGGGGAAGAAGTTCAACTCAAAAGCACAGAAAATATATTTAACAAAATCATAGAAGAAAACTTTCCAAACCTAAAGAAAGATATGCTTATGAAGATACAAGAAGCTTATAGAACACCAAATAGACTGGATAAAAAAAAATGCCCCCTCTCCACATAATAATCAAAACATTAAACATATGGAATAAAGGAAGAATATTAAGAGATGCAAAGGAAAAAGGCCAAGAAATATATAAAGACAAAGCTATCAGAATACCACCTGACTTCTCAATGGAAACAATGAAAGCCTGAAGGTCCTGGTCAAGCGTTATGCAGACATTAAGAAACCATGGATGCCAGCCCAGACTACTATACCCAGAAAAACTTTCAGTCACCATAAAAGGACAAGACAAGATATTCCATGACAAAACCAGATTTAACCAATACTTAGCCACAAACCCAGCCCTCCACAAAGTACTAGAAGGAAAACTTCAACCCAAGGAAGTTGGCTACATTCACAATAACACACAAAAACACACACAATAGATGATCTCACAGCAGCAAATCCCAAAGAATGGAAAAATATACAAAATAACATCACCAACAACGAAAACTAAATTAACAGGAGATAGCAATCATTGGTCATTAATATCCCTTAATATAAATGGACTCAACTCACCTATAAAAAGACACAGGCTAACAGATTGGTTATGAAGACAGAATCCATCCTTCTGCTGCATACAAGAAACACATCTCAACCTCAAAGACAGACCTCAGAGTAAAGAGTTGAGAAAAAAATTTCCAATCAAATGGACCTAAGAAACAAGCTGGTGTAGCTATCCTAATATCTACCAAAATAGACTTCAAACTAAAATCAATCAAAAGAGATAAAGAAGGACATTTCATATTAGTCACAGGAAAAAATCCATCAAGAGGAAATCTCAATACTGAACATCTATGCCCCAAATGAAAGGGCACCCTCATATGTCAAAGAAACACTTCTAAAGATTAAATCACACATTAAACCCCACACACTAACAGTGGGAGACTTCAACACTCCACTCTCACCACTGGACAGGTCTGTCAGACAAAAAATTAGCAGAGATATAAGGGAACTAACAGATGTTATGACTCAATGGACTTAACAGACATCTATAGACTATTCCATCCAAATATAAAAGAACATACTTTCTTTTCAGCACCTCATGGAACCTTCTCAAAATTGAACACATACTAGGTAACAAAACAAACCTCAATAGATACAAAAAAATTGGAATAACCCCATGTATCTTATCGGATCACCATGGCTTAAAATTAGAATTTAACAGCAACACTAATTCCAGAAAGCCCACAAATATATGGAAATTAAACGATGCTGACCTGAAGAAATAAAGGGAGAAATTAAAGATTTCCTAAAATTCAGTGAAAATAACCACACAACATACCCAAATTTATGGGACACCGTGAAAGCAGTGTTAAGAGGAAAGTTCATAGCACTAAACACCTACATAAAGAAGCTGGGAAAATCCCACACTAGTGAATTAACAGAACATTTGAAAACTTTAGTACAAAAAGAAGCAAACTCACCCAAGAAAACTAGACCACAGGAAATAATCAAATTGAGAGCTGAAATCAACAAAATAGAAACAAAGAAAATAATACAAAGAATCAATGAGACAAAGAGCTGGTTCTTTGAGAAAGTCAACAAAATAGACAAACCTTTATCCAAACTAACCAAAAGGCAGAGAGAGAGTACCCAATCAGAAATGAAAAGGGGGCATAGCAACAGACATGGAGGAAATCCAGAGACTCATCAGGTCATATTTAGAAAACCTGTACTCCACAAAATTGGAAAACTTAAAGGAAATGGGTAACTTTCTGGATAAATATCACTTACCAAAATTAAATCAAGACCAGATAAGCAAATTAAGTAGACCTATAACTGCTAGAGAAGTAGAAACAGTCATTAAAAGTCTCCCAACCAAAAAAAGCCCAGGACCAGATGGTTTCAGCTCAGAATTCTACAAGATTTTTAAAGAAGAACTAATACCAATACTCCTCAAATTGTTCCACACAATAGAAACAGAAGGAACATTACCAAACACTTTTTATGAGGCTACAATTACACTGATACCCAAACTACATAAAGACATTACTGAGAAAGAGATTTACAGACCAATCTCACTCATGAACATTGGTGCAAAAATAGTCAATAAAATACTGGCAAATCGAATCCAAGAACACATCAGAACCATCATCCACCATGATTAAGTTGGCTTCATCCCAGAGATGCAGGGATAGTTCAACATACAAAAATATGTCAATGTAATCCACCATATAAGCAAACTGAAAAATAAAAACCACATTATTATTTCATTAGATGCTGAAAAAGCTTTTGACAAAATACAACATCCCTTCATGATAAAGGTCTTGGGGAGAGCAGGGATACAAGAAACATACCTAAACATAATAAAGGCAATATACAGCAAGCCAACAGCCAACATCAAACTAAATGGAGAGAAACTCACAGCGATCCCACTGAAGTCAGGGACAAGACAAGGTTATCCACTCTCTCCATATCTATTCAATATAGTTCTTTAGGTCCTAGCTAGAGCAAAATAAATAAATAAATAAATAAATAAAAAACAACAACAAAAGGAGATCAAGGGGATACAAAACAGAAAAGAAGTCAAATTCTCACTATTTGCTGATGATATGATAGTTTACATAAGCAACCCAAAAAAATCTACCAAGGAACTTCTACAACTCATAAACACTTTCAGTAATGTAGCAGGATACAAGATTAACTCAAAAAAATCAGTAGCCCTCCTGTACACAGATGATAAATGGGCTGAGAAAGTAATCAGAGAAACATCACCCTTCACAAGAGTCACAAATACCATAAAATATCCCTGAGTAACTCTAACCAAACAAGTGGAAGACTTGTATGACAAGAACTTTAAATCTTTGAAGAAAGAAATTGAAGAAGACACCAGAAAGTGGAAAGATCTCCCATGCTCTTGGGTAGGTAGAATTAACATAGTAAAAATAGCAATCTTCCAAAAGCAATCCACAGATTCAATGCAATGCCCATCAAAATCCCAGCAAAATTCTTCACAGACCTTGAAAGAATGGTACTCAGCTTCATATGGAAAAGAAAAAATCCCAGGATAGCCAATAAAATCCTGTACAATAAAAGAACTTCTGGAGGTATCACAATCCCTGACTTCAAACTCTCTACAGAGCTACAGTACTGAAAACAGCCTGGTATTGGCATAAAAGCAGACAGGAGGACCAATGGAACCAAATCAAAGACCCAGATATTAATCCACACACCTGCAAACACCTGATTTTTGACAAAGAAGCAAAAAATATCAAATGGAAAACAGAAAGCACATTTAACAAATGGCGCTGGCATAACTGGATATCAACATGTAGACGAATGAAAATAGATCCATATCTATCATCATGCACAAAACTCAAGTCCAAATGGATTAAAGACCTTAACATAAAACCAACCACACAGAAGAGAATGTGGGAAATACACTTGAACGCATTGGCACAAGAGACCACTTCCTAAATATAACCCCAGCAGCACAGACACTGAGAGAAACAATTAGTAAATGGGACCTCCTGAAACTGAAAAGCTTCTGTAAAGCAAAGGACATGGTCAACAAGACAAAACGCCAGCCTACAGAATGGGAAAAGATCTTCACCAACCCCACATCAGACAGAGGTCTGATCTCCAAAATATTCAAAGAACACAAGAAATTGGCCATCAAAAGAACAAATAATCTAATTTTAAAAATGGAGTATAGACCTAAACAGAGAACTCTCAACAGAAGAATCTAAAATGGATGAAAGACACTTAAGGAAATGCTCAACATCCTTAGCCATCGTAGAAATGCAAATCAAAACAATTCTGAGATTCTATTTTACACCTGTAAGAATGGCCAAGACCAAAAACACTGATGACAACTTATGCTGGAGAGGATGTGGGGTAAAGGGAACACTTCTGCATTGCTGGTGAGACTGCATGCTGGTACACCCACTTTGGATGTCAGTGTGGTGATTTCTCAGAAAATTAGGAAACAACCTTTCTTAAGACCCAACAATACCACTTTTGGTATATACCCAAAGGATGCTCAATTGTACCACAAAGACATGTGCTAAACTATGTTTATAGCAGCAATGTTTATCACAGCCAGAACCTGGAAACAACCTAAATGCTCCTCCATTGAAGAATGGATAAGGAAGGTGTGGTACATTTACATAATGAAGTACTTACTGCACAGCAGGAAAAAAAATGACATCTTGAAATTTGCAGGCAAATGGATAGAGCTAGAAAACATCATATTGAGTGAGGTAACTCAGACCCAGAAAGACCATTTTCATATGTACTCATTCATAAGTGGTTTTTAAACATAAAGCAAAGAAAACCAGCCTACAAATCACAATCCCAGAGAACCTAGACAACAATGAGGACCCTAAGAGAGACATACATGGATCTAATCTTCATGGGAAGTAGAAAAAAACAAGATCTCCTGAGTAAATTGGGAGCATGGGGACAATGGGATAGGGTAGAAGGGGAAGGGAGAGGAAAGGAGGAGAACAAAGAAAAATGTATAGCTCAATAAAATCAATTAAAAAAAAGAACTTGAAGGTTTATCATGGTGAAGCTAATGTGGGTAGGGATGTATTCCCAGCACTTTGACATGATAGTGGCCTTCTTCTTAGTCACCTCCCTCATGGGGAGCTTGTTGTTGCATTAGACAATCTTGACTTTGCAGCCAGGGTGACACTTTTCTCCATTGTTTTTATTGCAGCAAAATATACATAAAATTTACTATCTTGGCACAAATGTTATGGAGGTAACCAACTTCTTTCCGCTTAGATTTAAGGCCCACTCTATAAGAGGAAACTCATGCCTGGTACTGTAAAGCTGGTCAAGAACCCGTGGTTGGGGAACTCATAGGCCATAGGGTTTGAACCTAGTAATATTATTATGCTAAGTGGACATAACATTAAACTGTCCCTAAATTCCTATCCTCCCACCCATAGATTACTGCAGTTCTGAGCTATCATCAGAGAAGTTGCTTTATACTGTAGATAGTGATTCACACAGTCTCTCACAGCTGATCAAAGCACACAGACTAAGTGGCTGTGGGATACTAGGCCTCAAATGGTACATCCACATCACCCTCATGAAGAAAAATGTGGTAGAGAGATTCTAAGCAAAAGCTGAGAACAAAACAGTGTCTTTGGGACTTGGCAGGACTCTTACACATATGTACTTACACAACTGAAGTTGCCTGCACCAGCCCCACACAAGATCAAGCTGACCAACATTTTAGCATTAAGGGGAGGTGTCGTGAGTTCTCACCCTAACTGGGGAGCTATTGACAGGTGATGGCTTCTAGAGAAGAGAGAATCTGTTGTCTTTAAGGATGTGGCCCTTGGTAGGGTGCTCACACTCCAATGGATGGCCCTATATCCAAGAGCATATGCCTGAAACAAACTAGCCTTGGCAGGATTATTGGAAAAAAAAGGGAGAGAACACAAAATTGGAAAGTGGGGGGAGATGAGAAGTGGCTCCTGTAGGAGTTGGGGAAAGAGTGAAGGATAAATATGATCAAAATATACCATATGCAATTCTAAAGACTTAATAAATTTACTACCTTAACTTTCTAGGTATACAGGTCAGTGTCTTATCCTTCTGTTGTTGAGCTTATATTTGTACAAGGAAATCTATTTGCCAGAGCCAGGGTGATGGTTCCGTGGCTGAGAGTGCTCACTGAGCAAACCTGAAAACTGGAGTTTGATTTCTGGAAACTCCGTGAAGGTGGAAGGAGGGAACCAACTCTGCAGTGCTGTCCTCTGACCTTCACATGTATGCTCCCCTGGCATGCACATGTCATGAACACACGTATACAGGAAAATAAAATCAACCATATTTTTGGCTTTGTTTTTCAAGACAGGGTTTCTGTGTGTATATGTGGCTGTCCTGGAACTCACTTTGTAAACCAGGCTGGCCTCAAACTCACAGAGATCCACTTGCCCCTGCCTCCTGAATGCTGGGATTAAAGGTGTGCACCACCAATGACCAGCTAAATCAGTAATTTTTTAAAGGGAAACTATTTGCATATTAGAATTCTTCCATGGCTCCTGGTTGCTTTGAGGGTGAAGTTTAGAGTCCTCACCATGGTCTGTGTGGAACTATCAGTCTGGAGGCTTTTAGCTATAAGTAACAAAATACCCTGCCTTATTCGATAAGGAAACTACATGAATTCCAAAAACGTGTGAGCCTCAGAGCTGGGCGGTTCAGACAAGTCCTTTCTTACCTGCCACTGGCTAGAACTGGTTTACAAGCTCCTTCCTGAACAAGACAGTTAGGGAACAGAGTCTCCAATTGGCAACTCTGTTCCCTGATGTCAGTCAATTCCCAAAAAACTGCACTGTGAGAGAAGAGTGCTCGGACTGTGGAGAGGCCCCAGTGTGACAGCCATAGGCCTCTTGTGATGGATTCTGCTCATACCTGCTCGTTATCCCACGGTTGTCTGGACTCTTCATACCTGCCGTTTCTTTTCCTTGGAAGGCCTCCACGCTCTATGCCCCAGCCCTGCCTTTCCCTGCCTATCTTCTCTTTCCCCAAAGCTTCAGGTCTGATATCATCTCTGCAGAAAGACCATGCTTGGTCCCCAGGTAAGACTGAGATTCTAGGAAAGACAGACACAACAGCAGACTCACTTCCAGAACCTGAACAAGAATGTGTACAAGACAGCCATCCAATCAATCCTGTTAAATAGAACTTAGACATTTTTTTCAGTGTGGGGTCTTAGTGAGCTTAGAGACAGAGAAAGGTGTCCACGCTACCCGGGACCTCCTGGAGAGCAGTGCTGAGCACAGGGAGGAGTCCCACAGGGAGGAGGACTCTGCCTCTAACCTTGAACAGGTCCTGTGCGTGAGTAGGGTTTGAAACAGTAGGCAAGAAAGATTCTGGGAGCTGAGGCAGGTTAGTGAACCCCATGTTTTGTGACCAAGGGCCACCTGCTGTTCTTCTGCTTGGGTTGGGTCTGTGAGGCCAGCAGAGCCCATGGGGAGTCAGCCCTGTTCTGCAGGGAGAATTTGGATATGAGAGTGAGGCAGGGACCAGGCATGATTGAAATTCCATCAGGCACTCTCAGAGTCTTCCCTCTGGGGCCCCGTGCCTTTGTTCCGTTTAATCAATACGTAATTAAACTGAAATCCCAGCTTAAGAATTTCCAGCGGTGCTAAGACCAGGCTTTCAGAGGGTCTGGCAGAGCCAAGGCTCCTGGATCCACTAGCTGTTAGCCCCTCACCATCCTGGTGTACCCTGTCCTGCTGGCCCTCAAGGTCACCTTCCCCAGAAGGTCAGGCTAGTAGAAGACTCCAGATGTGGATATGCATCTCAGGAGGGAACACACTCTTAAGACCTCACCCCTGACTCTGCCAATAGAGTCTGGCAACCTTCACATAACGGGGGACCAGAGAAGAACAAGCTGTGTTAGAAGGGGGACTCAATCCTGCCTGCCTAACTGTCCCCTCCTGCCTCTTTCCTAAAGGGCTTTGACTGAGCCAGACAGGCATAAGGCATTAGCTGCGTGAGCTGAGCACTGTCTGGGTACCATGCAAGATATCAACTCCATAACCCATTAAATCCTCACCATCTCCCTATGGAGTTAGATGCTCGTAACTCCATTTTAAAGATGGGAAAAAAGTGTCACCTGTAGTGATATTGAATTTGTATTTTAATAAATAAAGCTTACCTGAAGATCAGAGATCAAAACAACTGCCCTGGTCAGCTTTACAGACAAGGCAGTGGTGACACACACCTTTAATCCCAGTAGCCACGCTAGTTTGCCATAGAAACCAGGCGGTAGTGGTGCACGCCTTTAATCCCAGCACTAGAGAGGAATATAAGATGGGAGGAGACAGCTCTCACACACAGTTTCATTCTGAGAATTCCTGGAGGCAGGATCGCCATTTCGGACTGATGTAGTAAGAGCCAGTGGCTGGCTGTTTTGCTTTTCTGACCTTCAGGTTGAACCCTAATATCTGTGTCTGGGTTTTTATTAATTGTGCTACAGTCACAATTAATAATGATTGGTGAGGGGTAGGCTTTGAGCCCAAGCAGTACTTTCTCTAGAACCCTTGAGTATCAAGAACCCCAGTAGAGTGGGACAAGTCTGCCTAGGGCAGCCAGGGAGGGCACAGACTGGGACACATGATCATCAGAAGCCTGTCCCATCCTAAACATCCTCCACCCATAGTATGTGGCCCTCTACAAGCCCAGAACTTGCTCCCAGGAAAGAGATGAAAACTCCTTCCAGGGATCACACTGTTGGTACCTAAGGACGTTAGGCTCCTGAATGGGCCTCCTGTGTTCAGAGAAGTCAGGAACTCTACCTTAGACCAGCACTGACCAGTAGAAACACATATAAACTGATCAAGTGAACAGAGAATGGATTTACCCCGACGTCCAGTCCATCTCCTGCCTGGCTCTAGATGAGCAGAGAGCCTTGCAGCACTGTGATCTGACAGCATGCTATGCTAGAAGCTTCCCCAGTGAGAACACGGCCCTCCCTCAAGGAGAATAAACCCTGGTCCAATGCGGTAAAGAAGGAAAATGGCCCTGTCCCTTCAGTAAACAGAAGCAAGATTGCCAAACATGTTGGATCATTGCCTTCATAAACCCTAGAGGGGCTGGGGCCTGACAGCACAGGCCTATGGTTCTGGCTGCATGGGAGGCTAAGCTGGGAAATACTGAAAGTTCAAGGGAAGCCTGAGCTACAGAGTGAATTCAAGTCCAGCTCAGGCAACTTTGTGAGGCCCTTTCTGTAAATAAGCAGTGAGAAGAAGTAGAAGTGGTAGAGAACTTTGCTCACGTTCAAGAGGCCCTAGGTACAATCCCCAGTGCTGTGAAAAGATGGATGGAAGGAAGGAAGGAAGGAAGGAAGGAAGGAAGGAAGGAAGGAAGGAAGGAAGGAAGGAAGGAAGGAGACCTATCTGGGACCACAATAGTGATCAGAGATGCCTTAGCCTCTGAGAAATAACTGACAAGACTCCTTGGGGACGTCAACCAAAGCTAGGCTTACTAATACAGAATGTCAACACAGAACCGGGGTACAAAGGAGTTCTGGCTGGAAGGGAGAATGTGAAGGAGCTTTCCTAGCTGAAAAACCAGAAAAGACTTCTGGGCAAGGAGCAGGGAAGCCTCAGCAAAGACTCATGGAGAAGCCCCTCAGCCTCTCCCTCTTGATCTTCAAGATAAGGACATCCCAAGTGAGATCAGTCAGGGAACAAAGGGCCAGAATTTGAACATGGCTCTATAGCCAAGACTGCATGGTCAGGCAGGCAGTGGAGCCAGGCTGGACCACCGTGATCTTTGGTTACAAATCTAATAGAGATGCTGAAAAAAAAAACCAAAAAACCCCACCAACCAAACAATATAAACACCTTGGAATACAGATGCTAAAGAAAAAAGAAAGAAAGAAAGAAAAACCCTTGGAGTACTAGAAGAGCCTTGCCAAAGGAATAATATTCATGGAAGTGCTCAGAATCCTGCTTGGGGTGTAGGAGGGATTCAGTGCCCCACCCCACCATTGGGGCCCAGTATTATGCACGAGTCTGAAGGTGGACAGAATGAGACCTCAGCCAGCAAAGCAGGCAGAATACACAGTAGGCAGCAGGGTCAGAGTGGTGACAGTGACCGGCTTGTGATGACCAGCCTCACATTAGACTGGTCCTGCCTGGTGGGCAGCTGGCCAGACTTACCCTTCTTCATTGGAGCCCCAGACAGTTGCACTGGGGCCAAAGCAAACCTAGTTCCTGGGGACATCCCTAAGCACCCCTCCTGCCTCATTCCCTCTGGTTCACGCCAACCTTTAAGGATGATGTATGGCCAAGCACAGAGAAAGGGCAAGTAGAGATTGGAGAGAGGGCTAAGAAAATGTGACAATAGTTCAGCTCTCAAGGGACAGGCAGGAGCGGGGAGGCTGGCTCAGGGCGTGACAGTCATGGTGATTAAAGTCCTCCTGGCCCCTCTCCACTGTCAGGGCTCTTACAGAGGAGCTGGCAGAAGCTTTCTACCCTCAGTCACACAGGGCAGCAGAAGGCCCAGACCCTGCTTTGGGGGGAAGTCCCGTTGTGCTGGCTCCCTACTTCCCAGCTTTCTCCTCCCCTTAGCCAGAGCACAACCTGGGAAGAGGACAGCAGGGTAGACTTGGTCGGGGTGGGGCATGATTTGTGGGTGTGAGGGCCAGTCAGGGTCTGGGGAACACTAAGAGCTACAGAAGACCACTGAGAGAGCCACCAGGCCTCGCCACTCAACGTCTGTGAGGTGTGGAGGACAGGCACACTCTATTCTGGCTGCATGTCGGCTCAGAGATTCCCAACTCACACTTACTCGAGGGCGCACCTCAGGATTTTCTTTCAAATTTTCTTTTAGAAACAGAGTCTCAGGTAGCCCAAGATGGTTTCCAACTCTTTATATAACCAGGGATGACCTTGAACTTCTGCCCCTTTTGTGCCCACCTGGGATTACAGTAGCTTGCCACCATGCTTGGCTTAAGCTGTGTGAGACCAAACCCAGGGTTTCACGCATGCTCAGCAAGTGCTCTGCCCACTGAGTCACACCCCCAGACCCCTTCTCAGAAGTTTCTGCCAAATTGCTATACTATTATTCTCTAATCACCTTACCTACAGAGAAAGTTTACTTGAAAAGACATCTTTCTGTCAGTACCTGAAGGGGGAAAAACAATCTTGGCTTCCATAAATAGAAGTTAGGCATAAAAGAAAATGTGAAAACTGACCCATATTCTAAACTGAAAGAGAGAAACCAGGAGTCCTGGATCTGTCTCCTTTCAGGGCCTCAGCACCTGGAAAGCACTCAGTAGTTTTATGCTGAAGGAATGAATACTTACTTGTTCTTTCATTTTGCTTCTCCTGTGCCTATATGACAGGCGGGAAAATTAAGGTCAAGGTCACAAGCCAGTAAGGATCAGAGATTTGAAGACAGACATCTTGAAGAGAGACTCCTGTGCTCTTCTCACAACATCACCTTGCTTGGGCCCCTCCTGATAGACAGTGACTGAGAGTCCTGCCCCAACCAGGCTGAGCACAAGTGGGAAGGCGGAGAAGGCTGACCTCCCTGTGCAGAAAATATCACAAGCTGGAGGCCGAGCTGCCTGCACCAGCGACCTCACTGCTCTGCCCCACACCCCTACTGGGACCCACCAGGACCTCAGGGAGCCCCTTTTATTGTCCCTGGTCTGCCCTTTATGTTCCAGGGCCCTATCACAGCAGTGGGAGGCCTTCTGGCAGAAATACCCCTTTGTTGAAAGTGAAGAAGTGCCAGGCTCGATGCTGGTAACCATGGTGAGCAGCACTGCTGTCCCCAAGGCTGTGGCTCACTTGGGCTGGGAAGGGGAAGACATCCGCTATGCAAAGCTGAGCCCTTACAGCTCGGCCAGCATCCTTGTCCTTTGAGGAAGCCGTGCAGCCGGGGCCACACTGGTGCCAGACATCAGCTTGCTTGCCCAGGAGGCAGAGAAAGGTGTGTAGATTGTCCTGAGGGGACAAGGGCCAGGGAGGACCTGTGATCAGGGCTCAGGTTTTGCTTTGTGGGATTGAAGATGTCCTCTCCTCTCCCAAGGTCAGAGCCAATCTGACACCAAGCACACACATGGTGATCAGAGACTGGTGTTCCTGAAGCGTACCTTTAAGTCAAGGGCCTGGGTATAGGTGGTGAGTTTGGGAAGTGACCCCCTGGGCTTGCTGGGAAGGGAGATGAAGGAAAACACGGGGAAAGGAAAGTTGCTGTGGTAACTGGATCCTTGGGGACCATCTGGAGGAGTTCAGGGTTCTTGCCATAGGGTGGTAGAGGGAGTAAGCATTTGTCCCTCATCTCTGTGTCCTTCGTTGAGGCTACTCCTGACACTGTTGGGATACCCGACTGTGATTCAGCCAGCTCCTGTGCCACAGGAAGTCCCTCTGGCAGAGGATGCAGATGTTCAAACTGGAAAGCTTGGTGTAGACACAATAGGACCAGCATGGTGTGAGCAGGGCTAGCAGGGCCTGCCACATAATGAACGTGGAACAGCCACACCACTTTTGAGCCTTAATCTTACCTGTAAGAGGACAGAGCTAAGTCTTCCACTGGGCCATTTTTCTCTTTAAAATATTTCCATTAGTGTGTGTGTGTGTGTGTCCTTGCACACCATAACACACTTCTGGAGATCAGAGGACAACTTGTCCTACAGTAGTCGGTTCTCTCCTTCCACCATGTGGGTCCTGGGATTGAACTCCGTTCATCAAATTTAGCTGCAAACACTTTTACCCATCGAGCCACCTCAGTGGCCCCAGGTTTCTGTTCTGTTTGTTTTGTTTTTGAGACAGGTTTTCATGTAGCCCAGTCTAGTCCTCCAATGTAATATGTAGACCAGGCTGATCCTGAGCTCTCATCATTCTGCCCCATGTCTCAACAAATACTGTAAGTGTAGGCGTGGGCCACTATATGCAACTTCTGTCAGATTGCTTGCTTTTCTTTCTAGGGTCTTGCTTTGTAGCCCAAGATGGCTTCAAACTGACATTCCTCGTGCCTTAGGATCTCTAGTAGGGTTACAGGTTCCACCATGACTGGTCTACTTTGAAATTTAAATAAGATAATAGTAGCACAGTGCCAAGCACACAGTAGTTACTCAGTGAAGATTGCCTTTATTTTGGAAATGTTCTTGACTGTCCAGAGCCATTTTTGAGCTTTGGGAAGAGAGTTCATCGGTTGAGTCATAGGCAATTGCAGAGGGCACAATCCCCAACAGAACTCCAGGTTGTCAAACAGAGACATGGATAATTTTTTCTCCCGGGATATTCCCCTCTGATGGGCATGTCACCATCTTGGGAGCTGCAGTTCTTCTGCGCCCCTGTGCTTAAGGGTTATAGTGTCTTAGTCCGTCCTGGCTGCTATAACAAAACACTTTAGGCTGGGTAACCCATGCCCAACAGACACTTATTCAGCATTCTGGAGGCTAGGGGATGCAATGTTAAGGTACTAGAAGATTGGGGGATCTAGTGAGGGTTCATCCCTCATGGGTGAAGTCTTCTTCTCTGCAGATTCACAGGAGGAGAAGGTCCTCAGGCCCCACCTCTGAACACCACTGCACAGGATTGTCACTATGAAGATCTTGACCGGAGACTCAGACCAGAGGGCACAGAGAGTCCAGGAATGACTGAAGGCTCTAGACTCCTGCAACAGGGTCCACTGCAAGCCTGCATGAAAGCCTGGAAATCGTCTGGAAGGAGAGGGAGGAGAGAGAGACTGTAGAGTTGACAGAACCTCCTGGATTCCCAGAATGTAGGACTAGAGGAGAAAGGAAGCCCAGCAGGGGGTCTCTACAGTCTACCCTAGTCACTTCAGGAATGCAGTCCCAGTAACTATCCCAGAAGTCCCCTCTCATCCACTCCTGAGAGGCAGCTTTTTCCACAGTCATGAATAGGAAACTCTCTGAGCAAGACCATCTTCCTCTATGCTGATCAGGGTTCTCCTCATGGATTCCAGAGCACAGTGATACTAAGGCAGGTTTCAGGCAGCCTCAAGCACCTTGGGCATCCAAAACACCCAAGGAGCACCTAATGGGTCTTCTCCTGCTATGTACCATCTAGCATTTGCTCTTCCTGAGTGCCTGGATGGGTGTCTCTCTCCATCTTCATCTCCACATTGAGCTCCCACTACAGTCCTAGTTCATGGAACTGGGCAAACACAGAGGCCCCCTGCCCACATTGGGCCATGACCATAGTTTCATTCCATGTACCTCAAAGGCTAACCCCAGTCATGTAGAAGGCTATGGTGCTTATAGGGAAAGGAGATTCAGGACTTGCTGATGCTGGAGCCACTGGCCTTGTCAGCACCTACTCTCTTCCAGAATCCTTGGGTTTAGGAGCCCTTGAACTTCCTGTCAGCGTGGTCTCCTTTCCTGGGCTCATCAAAGTGCATGCTCAAAGTCTGAGGGGTATATGCAGGTGAGCACCCTTGTGAGCTGTCAGGGAGCACAGAACTTGGAGAGGAAGGGCAAAGACCAGTTCTTCTCCCAGAATTCCACCACTGAGCCCAGCCTTCTGAGTTGCTATTTGTCAACCCAACAGCCTAGGCATGAGCTAGAATCTTAAATATCCAGACAAATTGTTTGTGGGCAACCATCTGTACTTGTGCCATAGCCCAGGACTCACTGGTGTCAGAGCCTGGAGAGGGAGCTGGTGGCCATTAGGCATCTTCTCTGTGGTGGCATCTCTCAGCTGTGAGGGAGTCAATTGCAGGCCCAGCACCAGCAGATACCAGGCAGCAATCTCCCAGTGGAGCAGGATTTGTTTCTACGAATCAATATCCATTGTCAGGGTGGCAGGGACTAGCTGATAACGTATACACCTGCATGCAAAAGCATCATGCCGGTGTGCAGGCATGCTGGTGTGCAGGCGCGGAGGAGCTAGCATGTACTTGTAAGCATGCCCAAGTATATGGATTGACAGGCTCCTTTTCTCTTCCCCCTCATCTGCATCAGGGACGATCTATCATTTCCTCTCCTGTAATGATGGTGACCTGATTAAAATTTTTATTGGATTTCACAAAATAATTTCATATACAACATCCCCCCAGGGACCCTGCCGGAGGAGATGACAGCACAGGACAGTGGGAAATGAGGGTCTGGGGGCCAGTATAAGAAGAAGGAGTGACAGGAGCATGAGAAAGGTTGAGTCAGAAAGTAATTCATGCTCCCCTGACATGACGGGCAAAGCCAGCCACCCAGAGAGGAAAGCTGTGGGGTTTAAAAGCCGGGCTCCTGGAGGCTGCACCTGGAGCCTCAATGTGAGGCCAGCTGGGAGAGGAGTTCAGCGACCTACTTTGTCAGGAGGCCTTGTAGATAAAAGACAGCGGGGTGGGGGACCTCAGTGGCAGGGACATAATGGCCACTCACTTCTATCTTTCTTCTCCCTCCCTAGACTAAGGCTCTGGTTCCACTGCAGAATTGAGACTGCCAAAGTCTGCACATGCACGGGAGTCCCAGGGCCAAAGCCAAGGGAATCTCCATGTGGTACCCTGGCTGCTACAGAGCCCAGACTGTAGCTTTACTCGGAGACTTCGTGTCACTAGCCTCAGTCACCACCTTAGGAAAGTCGTGCAGTGTCTTTGTACTTGGTTTCCTTGCCATCTGAGGAGCAGAAGTTCAGGAAGATTCCAGATGATCACAGATGCTTTTAAAGGGCCTGGCTCAAGTAAGCGTTCTTATCCAGTAGCTGCTAACTGTAGTTCAGGCCTTCCTTTATTCTGCAAGCAGTCCTTCGCTCCCACCCATCCTCAGAGCACTGGGGACTGGCAGTGCAGATGTCTGACCTCATGGGGCTGACATCCCAGGAGGACAGTGAGCACAGCTGAGGTGAGAAGGGGTAAAAGTGCTTTAGAAAGTGATAGGTGCCCTGGGAAAAAACAAGGACAGGCTTGAAAAAGCCCTTGGGTGGGGGCGGGCAGCAGGAGGACTGGTCTCCGACTGAGAGTACCTGGAGTATAGAGTTGGTGAGGCCTGCAGGTCCTCAGCCTGAAATGCCGAAGTCACGCAAGTGCAAAGGTCCTGAGGTAGGAACTCTGTCATGTGAGTAACATTAAAAAGACCGGTGTCCGGGAGCAGAGTGAGCTGGGGTGTAGCAGCAGTGTACAGAATGTGGTGTAGGCATCTGTGGGGACTTTGGCTTTGTCTGGGTGTGACAGGAGTCCCTGCGGAGTTACTCTCCTCCCCATCATCTCATCTCATCTCATCTGGGTGAGTGAGAGCTTTGTCTCTTGCTGACACAATGTGGGCAAGCCAGGGTTACTGGACTCTTGTGACAACCCAGCTCCCGGGCAGCTGGACCGAGGTGGGGAAGATTGGAGAGCACAGTAGGGCCCAGGGATGCCCCTCTTTGCCATCTCCCAGCCCCTCCCCCACATCTCCTCGCCAGGCCCACCAATTCTGAACACCCCAGGCTCAAGTCCAAACTTGGCTTTGGCACATTCTCTACTAGAAGAGGGTGTGACTGATGCAGGCCATGGGAAAGGAGCATGGAGTGGTGGAGAGGACTGTGTGGTCCTGGCCGTGTGCCAACTTGGACCCACTGTGGGGTGGGGATGGGCTCTGTGCAGTCAATAGAGCAGGCAGCATCTGAAGAGCCCAGACTTAGAGCCTATCCACATATTAGGACTAATAGCCTCTTTGACCCTTTGCCCTGCGTTCTCCCAGGCAAAGGAGGGGCAATTTAAATGAACCCACAGCTATGTAAATATTTTGAACTAACATCTGTAATCAGAGGTCTTAAATCCCCTAGTTCAAACTCAGGTCAACATTCCTGAGCTCTCCTAACTCAAGCTCGGAGGACCATACTCCCTAGATGCTGAGGCACCATGACACGGTAAATCCAGATATGTACTCTGCCCTGTGTATAACCTTTGGCTATAGAAAGGTGCTTATAGCCCTTTCTCAAGGCTACAGAGTCAAATAATTCTCTGTAGCCCTAACTAGCTAGAAGTTTACTTTACCACGGTGTTTTTGAATAAAGTTGATTCTGGTTAATAGACTTTGGTGGTCTCCTCCCCGTTGCTTATGCGATTCCAGGCTTGCTATTGGAGATATTGGGAGAAACTCAGTCCTCTTTCGTCTTTATTTATTTGTTTGTTTGTTTTTGCTTTTTTGGGACAGGGTTTCAGCTTCCCTCTGTGTAGCACTGGCTGTCCTGGAACTCACTCTGTAGACCAGGCTGAGTCTGAACTCAGAGTTCCAACCAAATTGCCTCCCAAGTGCTGGGATTGAAGGTATGCACCACCACATGGCAGCATTTTCTTCCTTGATACCAACTACTTTGGGGTACCTGCCTTTTACCAACAGGGGTGGAGAACATGTAGCCAGAGTGAAAGAACCCAGGGAAAATGACGGCTCTGTACTGATAGCATAGCAGCAGGTACCAGGCCAGGAATGCCAGAAGTGAGCATCCAAGAAGGTGCTTTGAGGAGCCATCTAGATCCTAGAGGGACAGAGAGGGGTGTCACCCATGATGCAGGCCTAAGAAGGGCCTGGAGGCCTAGGGGAGTGTGGATTAGACAGCCACAAATACAGGAATGGTAGGAATCTGGGAAGAAAGGGGGCACAGGTGCCCTGCTGAAGGGAGCATGACTGTGGGGTCGGAAGTTGTGTAGGCTCTGCAAGTGCTTGGTGAGGATCAAATCTGCGTTTCTAACAGGCTGTCTAACTCTAGAGTGGAGGAAACAGAGGCCCACTGAGGTACTCATGGGAGAGGTGGGGTTCAGGAGTAGAACGAGAGTGGGATGCGCAGTGTGAGTTCTGCTGGGACAAGGAATGCTCTCGGATAGGGGAGGAGGAGCAGGGTCCTAGCAGGGGTGGTGACGGAGGGTGCTGCAGGCCAGGGATCTGAAGAGGGGCACAGGGGGTGGGGCTAGCAGCTCTGAGCTGTGGTGTAGTGAGTGCCTGGTCAGATCTGGAAATATGAGACTGACACCTGTGGGGTCTTTTGAAACCCATCACAGAGGATCAGGAGCATGAAACCTGGACCTTGCCGTCCATGCCTCTCAGTCTGTCTACCCAAATGGCTCACCCATCCAGCCCCAAAAATAGACTGCAGGGTTTTACCCAGAAAAGTTATTTTTACTAAGTATCCAAGTACTTTAAAAGAAGGCAAAGCCAATGGGGCTGCATGCTTTGTAGGGTCCCAGTAAATCAAGGATGAGGGCAAGGGCCAGGCTGGTTGACCCAAATATGTGCCGTGTTGCTGGGTAACCATCAGTCAGCTCTGCAAGCTGGCATCTGTGGAATGGAGGATTTGGAAAGAAACTCACACAGCCACCTGGGGCTTGGAACCAGAAACTACCAGGCAGAGTGGGGAAGTGCCCCTAAATGTCTCCTGAGAGAGAGTGTCCAAATATTCTGGAAGCTGCTTTTCAGGAGGCAGGGAGGTAAGAAGGACCCAGTGGCTTCCCAGGGAGACCCACATGGCTGCAGGAGCCAGCTCAACAATGAGGCTTAGTGGTTCCTGGCACAGGCTGTGTGGCAGGTGGCAGAGGCCAGCTCCCTGCTCCAGTGTGGGACCCTTGCCTCTTTCTCCTCAGCTCTCGCCCTGGGCAGCCGCCGTGGTTAGCTACAATGGATCACTGGCTGTTTCTATGGAGAGCTAGCCTCCGCTGGGCTACCCAGTGCCCGTGCATTCCCTGAAAACTTGAGGCAGTGAGAAGCATACACAGACAGGCAACCCATGCCACAGTGAACTGGGGGACTCCATACACATCACTGGCCTGCCAGAAATTCCACCATCAAGACGGGTTGTGAGGCCGGCAAAATAGCTCAGGGCACAATGACACTAGCAGCCAAACTTGATGGCCTGAGTCTGACCTCCTGGACACATACGGTGGAAGGAGAGAACTGCCTTCTACCATTTGTCTTTTGATCTTTGGATCACATGCTCACTGAGGCATGGGCTTGTATGTGAATACAATTGCATTTGCATGCCTGTGCGTGCAAATACACACACACACACACACACACACACACACACACACACACACACACTACATAAATAGATGTAATTTTAAAATAAAAAACAAACAAAGCAGCTTGTTATCTCAGAGGCAGAAATGACTGGTAGAAAGTTCCAGAACCTGAGCTTGGCTCTTCCCTGGTAGGAGAAAACACCAGTTATAAACCAGGTAGCAAGGCCCCCACACCGGCTTCTTTTCTTCTCTGGAGGCTTGCAGAGGCTCCCGCTTTGAAGTTTGACCAAGAGCTGAAATTTGCCTTCTGTGTACCTCAGACCATCGGCAGCACGAAGTGGTAGCAGTGGTGGTTGAGTGGGGGACAGGACATGGGGTGGAACATGATGGGGGACATGGTGAGGACAGCTCCAGACCCAGCACCCCTAGCTGGGAGAACTGGAAATGCACCTGGATATGCCTGGCCCAGTGTCAGCACTGCAGGGAACACTGCAGAGGAACTTCAGGGAATCTGGGCTTGTCCCCTTCCCCTATCCAGATGGCCTCTGCTCAAGCCCATGCATGTCCTGCTCCCTCTGGTAAACCTACCAGAACCCCTACCCTGCAACTGAATCCTTCTCAGGTCAGGACAGGACTGCTCTGCTCCCTCTGACCTGGGCAACGGCACCATCCACCTGCAGTGCCGACCAGAAGCCTCATCCTTTGCAACCTCCACTCCATGACATAAGGCCCAGCCCACCCTCTTCTTTCGCACATATCTGCTGCCCAAGTTCTTGGGGGCTATAGGCTCCTGGGTCCCTTGGCCCTCACTGGCAGCAAGGACAAGGACTTAAAGGACACCTGTTATCTGGAGCCATGGTGATACCCAAGCTCAGGCTACTGCTGTGACCCATGTCTGGGTCCATGGTCCTATCACAGTTGGGGTCTGAGTTGATGTCTATGGCTCACAGTAATACCAAAGGCCACAGAGATGCTTGGAGTCTAGGTTACAACCTGTGGCCATATTGGTATCTGAAGGCCATGCCACCACAGTGGCCATGCTGATCTGGGTGGCCTGAGCTGCCACACAAGATCATGGTATTGTCTGGGCCTAGGCTGCTGCCTAGGGCCGTGTTTGGGCTCATGGCCCAGCAGCGGCCAGGGTCTGAGTTGATGTCCATGGCTCTTGTTACCACCAAGGACTGTGCAGATGCCCGGGGTTTGGACAGTCACCTGAGACCATGTTGCTGTCAGAGGTCCTTGCTGCCACTGGTGCCATGGTGGCATCTGGGCCTGAGCTGCTACCAAGGGCCATGTCTGGGTCTGTGGTTCTGCTACAGCTGAGGTCTATGATGATGTCCATGGCCTGTGTTGCCACAGGGGTCATAGGAACCATGCAAGTTGAAATCCCAAGGTTATGCTGAGTGAGACGGCCCTGCCCCTCACTGGTCATGGGGTAGCTGACCCTGCCTCTTGCCTGTCACTGCAGCAGGAGAGCTGTCCCTGACTCCATGAAAGAGCTGGCCCCTGCACTGGGGAGAGATGGCCCCAACCCTTGCTATGCATGTGAGAGAGCTATCCCTGATGGCATGGAGATCTGGCTCTGCCCTTGCCTGAGGTAGGAGATCACAGTGACCAGGACCAACCAGCTCAGCTACTACCTAACCCATATACTGGGCCTTGGGTTGGCCCACCCTAATATCTACACCATCTATGACCTGCTGGAGTTCGTGAAGAGCCTAGTCCTGCAGAACAATAACTGCAGGATCTCCATGACTTGGGGCAACAGCAGATGTCCAGGAGGAGTTTTAGTGATGACGGTGTGCCAGAGGACTTGAACCAGACCAATGACTCATTGCGATGAATATTTTGTGGGTGGAAACAATTGAACAAAACGGTATACTGAGTTACCCATTGTACAGATAGTGGGACTAAATAAAGTCCAGGGAAAGTAAAGGGTGCTATACAGTGTAAAGACCCTTGAGGCCTCAAATACCCTGCTATTTGCCAGTGTATCTTCTTAATCAAATGACTCACACTCTCAGGCTCTCAGCTCCTGATTCGTAAATCAGGGAGGCAACTGACAATGAAAAGCCTGGCCTCCTGGTGGCGCTGTCGAAGATTAATAAGCCAAGCTCTTAGCTCAGTCCTGGCAGTCAGGAGTGTCCAGGAAGCAGGTAATTCTCCCTGGGAGCACAGTGTTGAGAAGCAGAAGCCCACTCCAGCCCTGGGCAAAGATGGTAGGATCAGCAGGTTGCCTTGGCAGCATGAAGTGGGCACAGCAGGAGCTCAGAGTGAGTCTAGACTGGGCAGCTGGGGGCCTGGAGAGCAGGACAAGCGCCAAGCTTATTCCTGGTGTTGTTGGAGACTCAGCAGTTCTGACGCTGACGGTGTGGGTGGAGTTTGGACCACTGCTGAGGAATTGTCTTGTGACTGTAATGCCTCCCTCCCTCTCTGCATCCCCAGCATTAAGGAGATAGGCTTGCTGTATGTGTGTGTGTGTGGTGGATGAAAATCGCCTCCATAGGCAGCCCGTAGGGAGTGGCACTATTAGGAGGTATGGCCCTGTTGGAATAGGAACTGTGTCACTAAGGTGGGTTTTGAAGTTTCAGATGCTCAAGCCAGGCCCAGCATCTCACTCTCGTCCTGCTCCCTGCCAATCCAGGTGTGGAACTCTCAGCTACTTCTCTAGTAGCATTTTTGTCTGCATGCTGCCATGTTTTCCACCATGATGATAACTGACTAAACTCTGAACCTGTGAGCCAGCCCCAGTGAAGTGTTTTCCTCTATAAGAGTTGCTGTGGTCATGGTGTCTCTTCACAGCAATAGAAACCCTAACTAAGGCACTGTGTTTCTTTCTTCCGAGTTCAATATCTTCTGTACTTTATCTACACGGGTTCCGTAGTCTCTTCTAGACCACCTTAGGCATCATCTTTGCTTTTCAGAGGCTAGGTGGCTTGGGGCTCTAGTCCCTAGAAGGCTAAAACATCACACCCTACTTTGTAACAAGGTACCTGTGGGGATAGGTTCAGATTCAGCCTGAGTCCTGCCTTAGGACCCTGAGGAGAGAGAATTCCCACTGTGAGGCCCTGTGCTCCTGCTCACAGCCTCACCCACCTCCAGTTCTCCACACCTGGAATCAGAGTCCTTCACTAGGGAAGCACTGCTGGTCCCCTGAACCCAGCACACCCCCACCCCATTCTCAGTGCTTATGTCAGGATCGATTCTGTGTTTTTCTCCAGGCTGGAAATACGACCTGAGCCTGGCCAGTGAGCGGCCATATGTGCTTTAGGGCACATGACCTAAGTAAATCAATAAAATTGATTCTGGAATGGTGTGAGTCCTGAACTTAGAGCCAATAGGATGTCATTGTAGAACTTCTCAGGGTGAAGGCTGGGAGTTCGAGTCACCACTAAGGGAAAGACAGCAAAGAAGCATCTTCACGATGGCATTTGCACCCCCAGAGCCAGCTGTCCTTGAAGTCCCTTTAACCCTTTATGACTCAACTATGTGAGACAAGACATTTCTTCCCTCCGTCCCCCATCCTTCCTTTTGTCTTTTCCTTTCTATTCTGTGTCTGGGGTTCTAATTTAGGACCTTGTGCAATCGAAGCACACACCCTGCCACTGAACTATATCGTAGCCAGCCTTTTTTGGGTTTGCTTAAGCTGTGTGGAGTAAGTTGGTATTACTCATACCCAAGAGAGTCTTCACTGGCCCAAGAATAAACATGTTGAGAGGCCAGCCCTCCATAGTGACAGTGGGGACAACTGCTTGGACAGCCAGTTTCTAAGCCTCGGGGCACAATCCCAGCCTTACTATCAAGGACAGAACCTCACTAACCCAAATGTGTCTTGCCCCCTTCCTCATCCTGTCAGGAAAGAGGGTTCGCCCTGGATCCTGATCCACTCTTGGTGAACTCCGTATTCCCCTCTCAGAGGACTGACTGAGGCTCAGAGGCAGTTCTCAACAGTTGCATGGGCCTTTCTCTCGGGACTGAGAAAGCCTTGGAGGTCCAACCTACCACCCCAGAGAAGTGGGCAGAGGCAACCAGACCTGACAGGCCAGATGCAGAAGTAAGAAAGCAGAGGGGGTGTGGGCAAAAGAAGAAAGGGCTACTTCAAAGCTCATAAAATCACAGAGAGCTGACTGCCCAAGAGGAGTACTGGCTGCTTCCTAAATTATGCAGATTTGTGCAAATGTTATGCAAATTAGCCATGCAAAGGTGGCAGGGGGCACTTGCTGACAGGCTAGCTCCGGAGCCTTCTCATCAGTCAGTCAGCCTCTGCTTCGGAGGTAGAGGAGCTGTCACCTCTGCTGGGGGGGGGGGGGCTCAGGGTCTGGTTTATTTGAGACTACCGCTTACCTTTCCCTCCTGGGAGGTCCCTCCCGCCAGTGACTCTCCAACTCACCTTCCATACCTAATTTCTTCTCCTCGGAGGTGGCTACTTACAGCCAGGACTCTCTGGTAACCTAATCTACCCTCCCCTTCTCATGTTACAGATGAGGAATGAGAGGCCCAGACCTGCAGAGATTCTAGCCCTAAAGATGTGTGGTTGACTCTTCTGAGGTCCTTACTGTCACTTGCCAGAAGAGTTGGCCTTCTACATGGTCAGAATAGGCAGTCATCTCCGACTTGCAGTCCCACACGGTTTCCTTGATCCTGTCACTGCCAGGATCTACCAGCTGTGCTTTGCCCTGGGGTCTGTTTTTATAGAACTTAGGTTTAAAAGCTCATAGCATTTGGTCTATAGGATATGGGTGTCATAACTGGGAACTATGCAATCATCACCTTGAATCTAATGATGTCCCCTTGCGCGCAAAAGGTAAAGCCTTCTTCTACATGTTTCCAGTGCCCCCTCACAGCTGGCTGAACTGCCCCCACCACCACTTTTCATAGTCTCCCATCCTTTAAACACAATGATGGAAATCGTAACAAAAATTGCCCATCTTTGTCGAGTGCTCACTTTGTGCCAGGCACCATTAGAAATGTTTAACATCCTCACCACAGCCCTTTAGGTCAGAATCTATCATTACTCCATCTCTCAACAGGTCCAGAGAGCAGAGATGCAAAGTCAGTCGTTCATGGCTGCCCACTTGATAGGTGAGGTGGTAGGACTCTACCAGGGCCGCCTGCTGTAGGAGGCCCACTCAGTGAAGGCTGCCTTCTCCAGGAAGCCCACGATTATTGTGATACTAAAGACATCTGCCAATTTCAAAGCCTCATTCCTAGACTACTATACTCCCAAGGAAGCTTTCTTTTTGAATCCCTATAGCCCCAGAGTTCAGTGGCTTGATCTGGAATTTGCTCATGAGGTCTGGCAAGAACCAGCTAAGAACAAGGCTGATCTCCCTTCCTCCATCATCCACTGTGGGCCAATTGGATGTAGAGCCCAAGGGAGGGCAACACAGGAGCCTAGGGAGCCCAGGTCCAGACAGCTTTTCCAGGGCTCCCCATGCCTGGATACTCTTTGCCTATTCTATTCTAGGTTCTGTTTGTACATGTGGTAGAGAAGAACAAGGACTTCCTTGACCTCAGACTACTCTTTCCTCTCGACACCTCCTGCTCCCCAGGCTAGCCTGTTCTTTTGTTCTTTGTCCCCTGGAACCTTAGGGACCCTCCAGAAGCACTTCTCCTGGGCTTAAGCTGAAGCTGCCAGGAGACCGTTAGGGATATACCGGTCCAGCTTCTTAGAGTCCAGTTGGGGATGGAGTGAGAAGAGAGGTGACCTCTGAACCCTGGGTCCTGAATCTTCTCATTGCTCCTGGAGACTCTGCTTCTGTCCAAAGATTTGGACCATCTCTTAGGGCCACAGACACTTTTGAGAGCCTGGAGGAAACCCCTAATACTAATGCCTGAAGGCACAAGAGAGAAGGCGAGTTCCTGGCCACTCAGTCTGTGCCTTGACCTCAAAGCTCAGAACCTGTAACCTAGGTATCCAATGCTAGTCCATTTCCTAAAAGCTACTTCTTGTTGATGTCTGAGACTCTCTGGGCAACCAGTTTAGCAGTCCGTGAGCTTCAGGCTCAGTGAGAGCCCCTTCCTGAAAAACAGAGATGGGGTGTGACTGAGGAAGACATTAACCTCTGGACTCTACACACATGTGTGCACACAAAGGTCTTGAGCAGCACCATCCAAGGCTGTGCTCTGACATTAGCATGCATTCACATGCTCATATGTATGCCCAAACAGGAGCACACATGCAAAAGGATATTTCCAGGGATCCTTTGTACTATAGCAAACTACAAGAAACTACCCATCTCCCATCAATATGAGGAACTATTTAAAGAACTAAGGAATACCTTGAAGCAGCTAAAAGGGGTAGAAATCAATTTCTAACATGGAAAGATTCTCCCAAACTTATGGGGAAAAGTAAATTCTGGAATGAGTTCTACAAAGTACTATTCTATTTAAGTTATTTTTAAAAAGCCACAGTTTGGACCAGGCATGGTAGCAGATGCCTTTAACCCCAGCACTGCAAAGGCAGAGGCAAAGATCTCTGTAAATTCCAGGTCAGCCTAGACAGGGTCTTCATAGTTTTTGTCTCAAAAACAAAACAACAACAAAACACAGTTCTTCCCTCATGCAGGTATTTGGCTTCCCATGCAATGGGTAGAACCGTCTCTGAGATATCCAGCACAGAGCTAACAACAGGAAGGTGGCTGCTCAGGGGAGGGGGACCTGTGTGGTAGGGTGGCAGGCTGCTTGGGTCTTGTGATGAAAATAATAAGCATAGTAATCTTTGAATACGTTCCAATTACCCGAGTAAAAAATTAAATACCTTCGCTCCTCCACGCCTCTGAAAGCTGCAGAGGGGCGAGGAAGACCCGTGCAGTTAATCCTGACTGGCTCCTCCTGGCTATCTGTCTCCCGCCCATCACAGCCAAGCTTGTTTGGTCTTGGCTGTCCTGGCTCTGCCCTCAGGGTTATGGAACTGTCAGCTTGGTTTTCACAACCTTCCATCAACAGGGTGGGCGGCCATCCCTCAATCCTGATCAAACTGAATGCCATCAGCTTTGTAACATCCTCTCCCTTGGGCCCCCAGCAAGAAGCCATGAGGTGGGGACAAGTTCCAAAGATGCCCAGACTCTCAGGCCACAGCTTCCTCAGCTCCAGGAGATGGCTGCTCCCTGAACAACAACCTGAGGAAGAAAGAGACCAATCCAGCGCTGCCTTGTGCCCAGGCATGCTAGAGAGACAGAAAGCCCTGTGAAAACCTGAGAACCAGCCCAGAGACTGGTTGGACTTCCCCTTCTGGACATCGGTTGACAGGCTCAAGAAAGGAAACTGACTTTCCAGAATCCCTACAGTGAGTTTGTGCACCACCCCAAAGCTCAACAGAGAGCTTTGGCCTCTCTGTGTCCTTTCTCACCGACTTCCCATGGCAGAAAATTCAAGAACTGTCTACAAGAAGCTGACAGGGCAGGAACAGCCAGGCCCAAGGGACCAGAAGCAAACCAGGAAGGCTCACATCTCGGCCAGTCATAAGTGGCCCAGGGAAAATATTGACCTTCTAGCTCCTAATGCCAAGATCCATGAAAGCTGCAACTCCAGACTGAGAAAATCCACCAGGGTTTCATAAATATTTGAGAGTGTTCTATCGATTATCATCCTGTTAGGGCTGCAGCCCTGGGTTTGACGGTGGGAAGGGACAGAAGGCTGGGCCCTCCCTGTACCACAAGATCCCCAAAGTTATTTAGTCATCCATTCAGACTCTGTTCATATTTGTACCCACAGGAAGCCAAAGAAGGCTTAGACTAGGAAAGAGTAGCTAGGTGGGGGATGGTGGAAAGGTTTCTTGCTTTATTCTGGGCTAGCTTTTTAAAATTTTTTAAATATATAAATGTGTTCTCTTTTCAAAATAATAAATAAAATGTTTAAACCGCTCCTGGGGCAACCATCTCCCTGGTCCTATTTAGATGCAACAAGGAAATGAGGACAAAGAAGAAGTTGGACTCTGCCTAGGCGTATCCAGCTGGGGATAGGGGTGATGGAGTTGTCTGCACCAACTACTGTGTCAGCTTTTGGCTGTGACTGCATCTCACCCTATGAGTTCTGAGATGCCCAGAGCTCAGGTGAGCATAACTACTAAATGGAGCTAAGTGTGTTTGGGACAGACTCTGTGCACTGCACACCCAGAACAATGACAGGTCATGGAGTGTATTGGGGCAGTAGGGTCTAAGCACTGCTTCCTGCCAATGAGGAGAGGGTTTTCAGGCCCTACCATGCTGTTGAGGTGACCTCGAAAGTGGCCAAGGGTTGCTGCTCTCAGCTAGATGTTGCTGAAGTGGTTGGCTCTGTCAGCAGCCTTGAGCTAATGTGGACAGTGTTTCAGGGGCCTTTCCTCTTTAGGTCTGAAAACCTCAGACCTCTGCCCCAACATAACTCAACTTCTCAATGGTTACCGTGTACAGCAGCCTCTGAACAGCCCAATATAAAAGGGGAATTTGGTGGCAGTGTCCTTACGTCTAACGCACACTCTTCATGTGCACCCCCTCATATTAGATGGTGTGGATGGAGGATTCAGTCAGAAGCTGGGGCGGGGGGGGTGTCACGGAGGGGGAGGGTGGCGGGGGGAGGGAGACACTGATCTAGGTGAGGGGTTGTCAAGCTGAGGCCCCCAGGCAGCACCTAGAACTCAGCCCTAAGACAGTGACCACAAGTTCAGCTGCAGGATCACGGGGACAGAGGAACTATGCACACAAACCCGCACATCTATACCTGCATATCTGTGTGTACACATGTGATACACGAATACCCCATGAATGCTGATGTATGTTTAAGTGTTGTTTTTTATTTTAAAGATTTGCTTATTTTCTTTTATTTGTGTATATTGTGTGCATGTATATGCCACTTATGTGCCTGGTGCCCCCCGAGGTCAGAAGAGGGCATCTAATCCTCTAGAACTGGAGTTATGGGTGGCTGTTAACCATTATGTGGGTGCTAGTAATCAAACTTGGGTCATCTAGGAGGAGCCAATGATTTTAGCTGCTGAGCCATCTCTCTAACATGCCCCTGTTGGGGGTTTTGTTATTGCTTCTCATTATTGTTTAGAGACAGTCTCTCTATATAACTCAGGTGGGTCATGGAGCTCGGGACAACCTTGAGCTCCTCCCTTAGCTCCAGAGCACAGAGTTTACAAATATGTTGCTACCATGCTCACCCTGTGCATGTTTTTACTGTGTGCTCTGATAGGCACAGGAATGTGAAAAACACACGTCCTCCAGCACACACTGGTGAACAAACATTGGGGTGCAGGAAGGTTCGGAGTTGGAGGAGATTAACTACCTCCCAGGGCCCAAGAATCCTCAGACAGGGAGCCCCTAATCAAACAGAATCGGGGTTCCTGGTAAACCCTGTCCTTGTGTTTCCCAGCTCTACCTGTACCCCAGACGCAAGAGAAGGGGAATTTGGTGGCAGTGTCCTTACCTCTAACACACACTTTTCATGCATACCCCCTCATATTAGATGGTGTGGATGAAGGATTCAGTCAGAAGCTGGGGTGGGGGGGGAGGTGTTACAGAGGGGGAGGGTGGTGGGGGAGGGAGACACTGATCTAGGCATCTAGGCTAATTAGTTCCCACAACCCAGGAGTGCCTGAGGGAATAAGTGACCCCTCTTTGCTCATCCACCTCCTTGGCTGCTTCCTGTTTCCTCTGTGTCCCCCACCTAGCCCACCATTTTCTCTTTTTGCCCCCTCTTGCTCCCATCCCTGCCACCTCCGCTCCCTCACTTTTGGGTAAGTTCTATGGGTCCCTTTGAGGGTCCCAACTATGATGTATATTACACTCCCCGCCCCCAAATGTCTCAGGCCAGTCCCCAGTGTAGTCATGACATGGGTAGGTACAGCCACCTCTACTTCTCAGAGGGTCAGACCGCAGCCCTACAGTACCTACCCAAAAGACTCCAATGAGTGAGACCCAGCTGGGTGAACATTTGACTCTCCTGTTTCATCCTCCTGACCAGCTGCGACAGGAACTTTGACTTCAGTGCTGTCACAGAGTGAAGCTGGGAGTTATACATTTCCAAACACCTCCCTTTACTCTTAGGCAACCTTGGCAATTCTCATAGCCTCAGGCCCCCTCTGTGTTTCAAGTGTCCCAAAGCCACCCATCCTGTAGGAAATCCATCTCCATCAGACACACAGACACCTCACACTCATGCACCCCATGTCTAAGACCTGCCTGCCTTTGCCTGTTCCTGCCTACACTCTGACTGTCGTTTCTGAGGCCAAGGGAGCACCGTCCAGGACAGCAGCAACACCTCCCTGCTCTTGTACCCTGCTCCCTTCTACAAGCGCCCTCACCCCCAGTCTCTCGGGAAGACCTCCCCAAATCCAGAATCAGCTTACTCTACTACAGCCTTCCTTTGACTCTTCCCATTCTTTCTAGGCCCCCAGGGGTGGCCTCAGAACACCTGCACGTCTCACCAGGCCAGACCACGCTCCAGCCCCCGCTCCTGGGCAGCACTGGTCTGCCTGCCTCAGGGCCTTTTGCCCATGTACTCCCTCAGCTTGACATTCTTTCACCCATGAAGACCTTTTGAAAATCCACCTGACCATTTTTTTTTCTCATTCTGTGTTGTTCTTTTCCTAACCTATTGTATATTTATTCTTTTCTTTTCTGTAAAGGCTTTTTATGGCATATTACTGGCATCTAACAAAGGTATGTTGCAGAGCATTTTTAAGAAATGTAAAGATTTATTTTGTGTATGCATGTTTTGCCTACATGTATGTCTGTGCACCATGTGCATGCCTGGTGCCTGTGGAACCAAAAAGGGCATCAGATTCCTTGAAACTGGAGTTACAAAAGATTGTGGGTACCATGTGGTTGCTGGGAATCGAACCCAGGTCCCCTGCAAGAGTATCCAGTGCTCTTAGCTGCTGAGCTCTCTCTCTAGGCTCCATTTTTAAATAATTTAAACCAGTATTGAGCTATACATTTATGACACTAAGATCTCAAACTTTTGTTGTTGTTTTCTGTTTGTTTGTTTGTTTATGTTCATTGGTGTTTTACCTGTGTGCATGCGTATGTAAGGGTGTCAGGTCCTCTGGAACTGTAGTTATAGACAGGTGTGAGCCACCATGTGGGTGCTGGGAATTGAACCCGGGAAGAGCAGTCAGTGCTCTTAAACACTGCCCATCTCTCCAGCTTCTAAGATTTCAAATGTATAAACAAATTCCATTAATAGTCACTAAAAGAGGATCAAAATCTGGATTCCAAGTCACCTTGAGGAACTGCTGTCCTGACTGACATCAGTCTCTTATTAGGCAACTTTGGATATGGCCACCCATGTCTTTCTAGCCAATCAAGTGACTTTAGTGCATATTTCTCTGTCTCTTGCCCCAGATGTCAGTCCTGCGAAACAACCAACTGCTATGTTTCACTGACCACTCAAACACAAAGTGCCCAACACAAGTAGCGGCTCATTAAATTAATAACTGAATGATAGGCTAGCGGTAAGCTTACTATCTCTCCTTAGTGAGAGAGAAAAGACTGCAGGTTCCCCACCCACAGGAGAAAGGGAATCAAGATGCGGAGGGTAGTTTGGCTCTCCAAAGGCAAGGCTAGCCCAAGTCAGAACCCAGCTACAGGGAGCTAAAAGGCGAGAGGGTGCTGGGTCAGCCCTCCAGGCAGCTGAGACTGAAAAGGGTCTGGTGCCTGTCATGTGCCCTTGAGCACAGGTAAGGGGAAAGAGAATGGCATGCACATGCGCCCTGAGGGATGCTCCCAGCTTGTTGCTGTAGATTTGTATTCCTGCCGACTTTTATTTCAGGCCTTGTTTATTTCTCCTTAAAACGCGGCTGCTATGCCAAGAGTCGTACCCGAATTAGCTGCGAGTGTGTAATTTTACAGCTATTACCCGGGTGTTTCTGTGACTTGGATAATAATGAGAGAAATATAAACAAACAACAGCTCTAGTTTAGCAGGGAGGCCTCGGGGCTGCACGTGCAGGCTTCCAAGGGGAGGAGCTCCATTCCTTCCCTGTCCTCATTTCTACCGGTCCCCACCTAGTCACATCAGGCCCAGGAATAGGGTGGGGGCTAGGTAGGTCATGGAGCCCTGGTCCTAAGATGTTTGTGTCCCCAGGAGGACAGTCCCCACCCACAGCCATCCTCCGAATTCTCCCCTCTACAAAAACTAACAAAGGCCTGGCCTAATTATGGGATATTTCCCTTCCCTGATGGCTAATGGCAGCGGAGCATGTGTGACATTTTGCTCTCTTTCCTTTATTCTTGCTTTTTATCTTCTGCTGCTAAAGGCTTCATGCCGAGGCTAGTACAGATGACTGTCCCTCCTCCTTGGGTTCTGGCCCTTTCACTCCTCCTCACAGCCCCTCCTCTGTCTCTCAGAAAGAGAGAGCTTGTGCAACCCTCTGGGCCACTCTTAGGGAAATGGGAGCAGGGGCTGTCTGGGCTGGCCTTCGGCTCCAGAGGTAAACAGAGTCCTGTGCCTTGCATCAGCTCAACGGAAGTCTCACAGAACCCTTCCACATGTCCCTATACCTTCTGTGCCTCAGTTTCCCTAAATCTGTGCCAAGTTCTCCCTGCTCTAACACCCAAGGTAAATGCCTAAAGGGGGTGGGGGATGGAAATACCTAAAGGGTTGAGAACATCAAGGGTCTCTGTGGGCATGAGATGCTCAGGCTGTAGGGGTTTGCTGCAGGAGGAGATGCTGCAGGAGGAGGGGCACCCAACTCAGGAGAAGCCACAGGGCCGGAGAGCCAGAGGTGAAGGAAGAAGAAGCTTAATGGGGCATCTCAGCCTCAGTTTCCACAAACACCGTCACCCAAAACACCAAGCCAAGCTTGTTACAGCTAAAAAAAAAAAAAAAAAAAAACCACACACACACAGAAGCATCATTACATCATCACAGTGACTTCTCTTCATTACAAGATGAGGAGAGGGAGATACTGGAGCACATGTGATGTGAAAACAGAAGGGGGGGCTGGAGAGATGGCTCAGTGGTTAAGAGCATTGCCTGCTCTTCCAAAGGTCCTGAGTTCAATTCCCGGCAACCACATGGTGGCTCACAACCATCTGTAATGAGGTCTGATGCCCTCTTCTGGCCTGCAGACATACACACAGACAAATATTGAATACATAATAAATAAATATTTTTTAAAAAAAAGAAAACAGAAGGGGTTGGCTGTTGCGGGGTGGCAGGTCAGCAGGAAGGGGCCGGGGCAAAGTGGGGGAGTGAAGAGGAGAGTCAACAGAAACAGCATGCATGAAAATGCCCAAACAAAGCCTATTACTTTATATGCTATTTTTTAAAAGATGGATGAAAAAATCAGAAAAAAATAAAAAGGCAAAACCCATCAAATTCCTCCTTGTCTCCCCAGAGGCAACCTCTGTGAAGTCTGGCACCCTGACAACTTTGGCTAAGGTAGATCTATTCTATATATTCACACACAGAGACTTTTTTTAAGACTCAAAATGGGGTCATGGCTTATATATTGATCAGCCACTTGCTTTATCCCTCACCAATATATCATAGACTTCTTCTAGGTCAGTATATTCCGATCAAACTCAGTTTTTAATGGCTGTGTGGTGCTCCACTGTGCTGCTGGACCGCCATTTATACCTCTAACCCTACATCAATGGTCACCTGGGTTGGCTCCAATTTTGGGCTATGTCAGTTTTTTTAAACTATAAATAATAGTTACTTGACAGTCCCAAAGCTTAGTGTCTTAAATGAGGCATTTATTCTGCTCACAGTCTACAAGGGCAGTCTCGGGCTGGGCTGGGCTGACTCCCAGGTGGGCTCATTCACAGGCCTGTGGTCAGCTAGAGGAATAGCTGTGGCTCTAACCTGGGAGGACTCTGGTTTGGGGTTTTCTTAAAGATTTATTTGTTTTTATTTTATGACTGTAACATTATTTTATATGTATGTGCCCTGAATGTGTCCAGGAGCCTACAGAGGCCATAAGAGGCCTCAGATCCCCTGGAACTGGAGTTACAAGCAGTTGCAGTCCTGTGGATGCTGGGAACTGAATCCAAGTCCTCTGGAAGAGCAGCGAGTGCTCTTGACGACTGAGCCATCTCTCCAGCCCCCAGGACTCTGTGTCATAGGCTCATCCTGAAGCAGGCCTGTAGAGGCGCATCCCCATCGTGGGAACTAGTGAGACAGGTATTCAGCCTGTACTTTGAGCTTCTGCAAGATTGCATCCACCACAGCAGCCCCTTGGCCAGTGCTAGTGAGGAAGTTAGTCCAGGGCTAAGGGGTGAAAAACCTCACTCTAGCTGACGGAGATTGGCAAACTGAGGCCATTTTGTCAGAGAGACGGTGACAAATACTTTGGTACCTACTGCTCTCAAATATTTTGGGCTGGCATTTCTGCAGATGCCAAGGGAGGCCTCATGGAATGCCGCTGCTCTTGCATTCCTTAGGGAAAGTAATGGCCACTGCAAAACCATTCCTCTCCAAAGTTTATACCAATGTCTATTCTCACCGACTTTCGAAACTGATAAATTGAAGGGCAGATGGAAAATGTTTACCAGGCACTTTCTGCCTCAATGGAGTCACCCAGCATCTGTTACTGACACTTGCCAACCTCAAAAGTCTGAGGCAGAGGACCACAGCCGTCAGTGTGGAGACCTGGATCTTGGCGGTGACTCATCCAGTGCTCTCTGGCTTTGGGCCCCATAGTTTGACCTTTCCCAGCCTCCAGTCTTGTGTTTGGATCTGTGGTGCACATCGAGATCTTTTTGTATATGCTACTGGGAAAGGGTTCCAGCGTCATTCTTTTGTTTGTGTGGATAGCCAGTTGTCCAAGCTTGTGTGGATAGCCAGTTGTCCAGGCTTGTGTGCTGAAAAGACTATTCTTTCCCCCCATTGAATTTTCTTGGCTCTCCGTTGAAAATCAATAGGCTGTAAATGTGAGAGTTCATTTCTGAACTCTCATTTCTGTCCCATTGATCCATATGTCTTATCTCATGCCAGTACTACACTGTCTTGATTATTGTAGCTTTGTGGTAAGTTTTGAGATGTGGAAATATGAGTCTGCCAACTTGGTTATTTTTTAAGATGATTTTGGCTATTCTAGCTCCCTTAAATAGACTTTATTTTTCAGAGCAGTTTCAAGTTCACAGAAAAATTAAAAGAATACCGAGTTCCCAGATGACCTCTACCTATACACATACAACCTCCCCTATCATCAGAATCCCAAGCCAGTGCGTTTGTTACCATCAATGAGCCTACACTGACACATCTGAGTACATAGTTCACATCTTACTCTACTGTTGGACACTGTACGAATTTTGGTAACTGACATATATCCATCATCATAGTACCCTACAGAATAGTTTCACACTCGTTAAGCTCCATGCTTCATCTACTCATTCCTCAATCTCCAGAAAACACTGCCCTTTTTATGTCTTTACAGTTTGCCTGTACCAGAATGATGTCACCGGCTGTAATCATCAAGGCTGTAGCCTTTACAAGTTGGCTTCTTTCACTTAGCAGCATATATTAGATGTTCTTCCATGCTTTGCATGGCTTCGTTGCTCAATTTTTAAACATCTATTTATTTATGGGGTGTGGGATTGCCGACATACCACGGCAAGGTCAGGGGACAACTTGCTGGAATTGACTCTTATACCGTGTGTGTTCTGGGGATCCAATTTAGGTTATCATGATTGTTGTGAAGCATCTCTGCCCACTGAGGCATCTCATTTCATCAGCCCTGATCATTTCTTTTAATTTTTTTTATTTTGTATGTATGGGTGTTTTGTCTCCATGTATGTCTGTGCACCGCATGTGTGCTGGTACCCATGGAAGCTAGAAGAGGATGTCAGATTCCCTGCAACTGGAGTTATAGACAGTTGTGAACTGTCATGTGGGTGCTTGGAATTGAATCTGGTTACTCTGAAAGAATAGCAAATGCTCTTCACCACTGAGCTATCTCTTCAGCTTCTCTGACCACTTCTTTTTAATACTAAAAAACACTCCATTATCTGGCTGTACTATGGTTAACTCATTCATCTACTGAGGGATATATTGGTTCCTGCAAATTTCCTTAGTTATAGAGAAATCTGCTATAGTCATTCAGCCACAGGCTTATTTTTTGTTTGTTTGTTTGCTTCTGTTGTGTTGTTGTTGTTTTGTGTGTGCAGTACTAATGATTAAGCTCACATAAATTAGGCAAGTGTTCTACTATAGCCTCAGCACTCCTTTTACTTTTGTTTTTTTTAATATTTTTAAAAAATGGGGGCTGGAGAGATGGCTCAGCGGTTAAGAGCATTGCCTGCTCTTCCAAAGGTAGTGAGTTCAATTCCCAGCAATCACATGGTGGCTCACAACCATCTGTAATGAGGTCTGGTGCCCTCTTCTGGCCTTCAGGCATACACACAGACAGAGTAGTGTATACATAATAAATAAATATTTTCAAAAAATATTTTAAATTTATTCTTTGAAAATTTCAAATGTGTATATGACATATTTTGATTACTTCTACAGTACTTCCTTCCAGCTCCCTCCAAGAACCCTCAGCACATTCCCCTCCCAACTTCATTTCTTTTCAAAATTAATATCCCATCCACAGAGTCCAATTAATGCCACAAACATGCACATGACAATGGGATCACCCAGTGGGGCACGATCAACCTACCAGCGGCCACGTTCCCAAGGAGAAATAACTCTCACTCCCTTAGCTCCTCAGCAAGGGATGGGACCTTGGGAGTTCCTCATCAATCCATGCTGGGATCTTGACTGGATTGATCTTGTATGGGTCTTGTACAGGCAGACATGGCTGCTGTTGAGTACATGTGTGCAATAGCCAAGTCACACTGTTTTTACTTTCTGAGACAGAGTTTCACTGGGTTGCCCAGACTGGCTTTAAGCTCAGTCTGCAGCCCATGCAGCCCTATGATCCTCCAGACTCAGCCTTCTAAGTAGCTCGGGTTATAAACCTGCAGCAATTGGCCCAGTTCTTTTACAAGTTTTTGTGTACATACAAGTTTTTAGTTCACTGAGGAATATACTAAGGAGCCAAACTGCTGAGCTGTGTAGTAAGAGTATGTTTAGGTTTGTATGATCACCAAACTGTCTTCCAAGGCATCAGTCCCATTTTACATTCCTGCAGCAATTCCTTGCATTTTTAATTAAAAAGTTGGTATCGTCTTGTCAATTTATTCAAAGAGCTATGTGAGATCTTGATAGAGATGGAATTGCCTATGTAAACCAGCTTAGGAGTATTGCACTCTTAGCATATTGTCTTCCAATCCATGAATGTGAGATGTCTTTCCTGTTGCTCCAAGTTTCTTTAACTTCTTTTAGTGTTTTGTAGTTAAATTTATTCCAAAGTATTATGTTATTTCTTGGACTAAAGGCAAATGAGATTGCCTTCTTAATTTTATTGTTCATTCCCACTGCATATAAGTATAGTTGATTTTTATATGTTGATCTTGTACCTGTACTTTGGGTATTTAGCCCAATGTTTCCCAAATATATCAGCCCAGAGGAAACCCTTATTTTAAGTAACAATAACTGGCACTCTCAAGATCTATTCTTTTTTGTTTGTTTGTTTGTTTGTTTTTTGAGACAGGGTTTCTCTGTGGCTTTGAATCCTGTCCTGGAACTAGCTCTGTTCATGCCATACTCTCAGTAATACATTTCCTCCCTACCTAGTTTTCTCAGAAAAATTTGACGCCTATTTCTGAACCTGCTCAAGTCTGTCCTGTTCTGTATTCCTTTCCCTGATCCTCCCTCTTCTCTTGGATCATGACTTCATATGCTGGCTCAATCCTGGCTGCTTACTTATCTGTTTACCTCTTGTGGCTATGACTGATTTATGAGCCAGGTTGCCCCAGTTAGCTCCTCCTCTTTCTTCTCTTCTCCCCCCCTCCTCTCTCTCTCTCCTTTCTTTCTTTCTTTTCTTTCTTTTTTTTTTTTGAGACAAAGTTTCTCTATGTAGCCCTAGCTGTCCTGGAACTCACTTTGTAGACAAGGCTGGCCTTGAGCCCAGGGAGACCCACCTGCCTCTGCCTCCCGAGTGCTGGGATTAAAGGCGTGCATCACCATGTCTGGCTAAAATTTTTTATTAATATGTATGTATTTGTGTGTGTGCTGTGTCTGTGCACACGTTCACAGAGGCCAGAAGAGGACATTGAATTCCCTGGAGCTGGAGTTAGAAGCGGTTGTGCTGGGAACCAAAGTTGAGCTCTCTGAAAAAGAAGGAAGCACCTTTAATTGCTGAACCATATCTAAAGCTCCTAAAGGAGTCTCCTTAGGGGCTGGAGAGATGGCTCAGTGGCTAAGAGCTTTGCTTGTTCTCCCAACGTTCCTGAGTTCAAGTTCCTGAGTTCAATTCCCAGCAGCCACGTGGTGGCTCACAACCATCTGTAATGAGGTTTGGTGCCCTCTTCTGGCCTGCAGGAATACATGCAGGCAGAATGCCATATGCATAATAAATAAATTAAATTATATAAAGAAAGAATTCTCCTTAAAATTTTATTTATTTATTTTTTTATTTTGTTAGGGATAGGTGCGGGTTTGTGCCATGGCATATGTTGGAGGTCAGTGGAAAACTTAAGGGGTTCAGTTTTCTCTCTCTTCCATTGGGTTCTGATAATTGAACTCAGGTCATCAGGGATGGCAGCAAGCAACTCACTGGCTCCTTCCTTCCCCCCTTCTCCTCCTCCTTCTTTTATTACTTTTCTTCTCTTTGGTGGATATTATGTGTACTGGCTAGTCTTATGTCAACTTGACCCAAACTAAAGTCATCAGAGCAGAGGGAGCCTCAGTTGAGAAAAATACCTTCATGAGATTGGACTGTATGCAACCTGTAGGACATTTTCTTAATAGTAATTGATGGGGGCGGGCCTAGCCCATTGTGGGTGGTGCCATTCCTGGACTGGTGGTCCTGGGTTCTATAAGAAAGCATACTGAGCCAGATAATGGTGGCACATCCCTTTAATCCCAGCACTCAGGAGGCAGAAGCAGGCGGATCTCTGTGAGTTTGGGGCCAGCCTAGTCTACAGGACAGCAGAAAAACCCTGTCTTGAAAAACAAAAAAAAAAAAAAAAAAAAGGAAGGAAGAAAGAAAGCCGACTGAGCAAGCCATGAGGAGCAAGCCAGTAAAGAGTATCCCTCCAGGGCTGGAGAGATGGCTCAGTGGTTAAGAGCATTGCCTGCTCTTCCAAAGGTCCTGAGTTCAATTCCCGGCAACCACATGGTGGCTCACAACCATCTGTAATGAGGTCTAGTGCCCTCTTCTGGCCTGCAGACATACACACAGAATATTGTATACATAATAAATAAACAAATAAATATTAAAAAAAAAAAAAAAGAGTATCCCTCCATGGCCTCTGCATCAGCTTCCGCTTTCAGGTTCCTGCCTGTTTGAGCTCCCATCCTGACTTCCTTTGATGATGAACAGTGATACGGATGTGTGAACTGAATAAACACTCTCCTCCCCAGGTTTCTTTAGTTGTGGTGTTTCTTCACAGCAATAGTAAACCTAATCAAGACACAATAGTAACACTAAGACACTATACAAGGCCTAATTTAGCTCTAGGACATTGCTGCCCAGCTCAGTGCCCCATCCATGTTTGTACACTTGGCCAAGCATCTAGGCACCCTGATCCCTCTGGCCTCTTGACTCCAGCCAGAAGGATCTTACTGGAGGGGATCAAGAAGCTTGCTCTCCCATGACCAGCACTGTGGTCAATCCTCTGCAAAGTCTGCAGTCAGTCCTGTGAGTCTAGAGGCATAGAGAGGACAATAAGCTGTCCCTACATCTATCAGATGGAGCTAACTAAAAGCAGTGAGCACTCAGGACGGAAGCCCGTGTACCTGGCTGCAACTCTCATGCCCAAACCCCTCTCGGAGCTCATTTGGGAGCCAGCATGGAGAGTTCCTCAGGCTTCTGCCCAGCCCTGCTCTCCATCTGGGCTAGGTTCTTCCCACTGCTCCCCCATATTCCTACTTCTTCAGAAGCCCTCCTCTTGGAGCCAGCTCCCAGGAACTGTGTCTGCGCTAAGCACTGCACCCTCATCTGCCTTTCTCACGGGGTCCCAGAAGACAGTTGGGCATCTTGCAGGCCCTGGTTTTTGCTTTAGGCACACTGAGACATTCAGGAATTGTCAGGGGGATTTAATATTCCCATTGCTGTGCACTGTGACAAGAGACATTGTTGGACCAGTGAGATGGCTCAGTGAGTAAAGGCACGTGCTGCTAATCCTGACAACCTGAGGCTGATGCCTGGGACTGACGTGGTAGGATGAGAGAGTCAACTCCTATAAGTTGTCTTCTGATCTCCACACCCATAGGTGCATAATTAATTAATTAATTAAAAATAGAGGCACTGCCAGTGTGTGCTGTCTGTGTATCAGATAGTAAAGTCTTTCAACCATTATCTCATTACCCTTGCAATATAAAGCTAGAGTCACTGTTATTCCAAATATATATATTTGGTAGAGGCTCAGCCCTTGGGAGCTTCTTACTCGTATTTCAAGGCCAGGACTCACCTCTGTACACACTGTCTTCAGAGTACATATTTCAAACCTAGAATGTGATTGGTCTGTAAAGGTCAGGAAGGTTGGTCTCTAGAGTCACTGAAGAGAGATCAAAGGACGAGTTAAGTGAGCTAATCTGAGTTGCTCTGCCCTTGAACCCACGCTAGGTACAAGCTGCAGGACGAATAAAACTGTAGCCTCTGAGACTACAGTCACTAGCCCAGGATAGAGGTGGGGTACCTGACATTGAGGACAAATAGGGTGCTGGCCCAGGGTGACCATGCCCTTTTGCTAGCCTCTTGCTCAACCCTGTACCACCACCCCACCCCCCACCTCCATCCCGCCCTGTTAGATTAGCCTTGGGCTAGTTGGAGACTTTGGCAGCCGCCAGGCCAGCCTCCCAATCTCCCTGTGCAAGGCTCCCTGGGATGTGGCCTTTATCGGGGAAAGCTGCTTTTGAAAACCCTGGCTGTCAAATATGGTCCCTTCAAAGAGGCCAAAAGGAAGGCGTGCTCACCCTGCTTTGCCCCTGCAGGCTCAGCTGGCTCCCCATGATGGCTGGCGGGTGTGTATTTTAAAACATCTAAATGCAGCTGAAGATAAAAATTATTTACAGCCCCCAACCAAGCTGGCAGCGCTTTTGAGTGTGCTCTGCCGGTGCCTCTCCCCCTTGCCTCTCCCCAGCTGATAAAGGGCCATAAACAAGGCTGACACGTTTATAATAACCTTTTTCTTCCTCTCCTTCCCCCTCTCCTGGGCTCTCAGCTTGTCCTCCAGCTTGCATGCTATGAGGGATAATTTTTTATTATTCTGCCATTAGCGGAGAATAGAGAGTTTGATGGGGGGGAATAAAACATCAAATCCTTCAGAAAGAGAAGGCGACGAAAACAAGTGAGCAACTTTTATATTTCCACGTCAGCAGCAGCCCCTTGGGATAGCACCATCACAGACAGGGTTTGCAAATTTATTTCTCAATGTCACCCCATCCCCCACCTCTGCTTCCTTTCCTCCTTTCTCTCCCCAAGGGTTGGCCTGACTGGAGGCTGGCTCTATCCACCAGGTGGTTGATGGGGCCTGGGCCCAGGTGGAAGGTGGTAAGGCATGTCTAGAAGAAGGAACACAGTTCAGCCTCAGCCCTGTGCCCTAGGGCTCTGGGCCTGTCCAGTGCATGGGTAAGCACACTGCAGTCTGCAAGCTGCAGACTGTATGAAGAGAATGGGGGCCACCAAAGGTCCCTGGAAAACCTTGACTTCACTAACACATGAACAAACATGAACAAAGCCTGCAGGAGCTGATGTCACCAAGGTGGGGTTCCAGAAGCAGATACCAAAGCACAGCAGAACTGGGGGTTTAGAGCCACAGAACCCCATGGATCTACACACAGAAGAATCTTGCTACTAGGGGAGGTAAGATAACTGTGGGGTAAAAGGAAACCAGGCCCCCACACAAACTCTGCCTTCCCATGAGGTATCTCTCCGTGCAGAGATCCTTTTTACAGAGCTTTGGTGAGAAAGCCCAAGAGGCTGAATGGGTTCAGAAACAGCTGAACCACGGCAGGGCTCTTTGGAATATTCTCTCCTGAAGACACTACTTTCAGTTGCAGCAGGGCTACCCCGAAAAACACTGCAGTAAGGCAGCCGATGCTGTCTCACAGGGACCAAACCCAAGTGTGCCCTCTCTGGAAATTGGTAATGAAGTGCAGGGGAGGTCTTGGGCCCATCCTTCACCCTACCCCTCACCCCAGGCTCCTGGATGATGCACCTGGCCACCTCTGCTCTCGCCCAGCTCTGGCCACAGGCTCTAACTGATGGGTTGTGAGGGCTTCAGGGAGGAATGTGCTAGACAACACCAGCTAGAGGAAGGGTAGGTACAGGGTCCACGTCTTCACCTCACATCCCCAGGGGTACCACTGACTTTGTGTTCACCCTGGATTGCACAATTCCTGTGACATTTGCCAGCAGGTCACAGCAATGTGGCTGATGAAAAGGATGTTTTGTGGGAATGTTTTTTAACATTATCGTGTATTGTGTCAGGGAACAATTAATATGGGTGGGCATTCATGCCATGGTACTCATGTGGAAGCCAAAGAACAGCTTCGTGGAATGATTTTTCTCCTTTCAGTTTTGTGTGGGTTCCAAGGATTGAACTCAGACTGCCAGGGTTGAGCAGCAGGCACCTTTGTTTGTTTTGTTTTTTTTCGAAACAGGGTTTCTCTGTAGCTTTGGAGCCTGTCCTGGAAGTAGCTCTTGTAGACCAGGCTGGCCTTGAATTCACAGAGATCCGCCTGCCTCTGCCTCCCGAGTGCTGGGATTAAAGGCGTTCACCACCACCCCGGCAAGCAACAAGCACATCAACAGCCTGCTTCATAGCACTTCTTACAAAACCATCCTACAGCCTTAAGGGGAGTGTGGGCTGATAAGCTAGGGCAGAGACACTGTAGGAACCTAGAGAACAGTTGGGGGCACACAGAGACCCAGGGACTTTGAGGCACACGTGCCTTTTTCTTACTGGGGGACCAGGAAAACTGAGGTCGAAGCTGGAGTACACAAATATGTGCTCCCAAGACATTCTGGAGACACATCACTTAGCACTGCAGGATCACATGAAGCAGCCAGCGGGTATACCATGCAGTCGTCCGATCATGGCAAGATTAATCATCCCCATCCAACCAGCAACAAATATCTCCCCTTTGGAAACCAGTGGGTGTGGCTTCACAGATCATAGGAATTAGAGGACATGGTATTTATGATGGGCCTCTCTAGCTCCTTGGTGGCCACAGGAAGGAGATGCATCTCCCTGCCCCTCCCACCCACGCCTGTACAACTTCCTTTCTTCTCACCATCAAAGGGACATCTGTCTCTCCATGGGAGGGAGACGAGCATCCTGGGAATATACCTAGGGCTTTGATGTCCAGCACTGCCGAGTTGGCCCTGCCTCTGACAGCAGTCCCTGCTCCCTCTTCACTGCCTCAGAGTGCTGCCCATCAGCTCTCCTCCTCTCTCCCTGCATCTGCCCAGCTCTGCTGTCCTGAGCCTTGAGATCAACCTAGACAGGGAGCTCCGCACTGGCCTACTCCTTGATCTAAATATGTCCCTACCTTACCCCTGTGCTTCCACTTACTAAGGCTGGGTCTGCTCATGCCCATGAGCACTACCTGACCCAGTTCCCCATTGCTTTATTGTATGTCATGTGACTTTGCCTTTTGTGTCTCTCCTGGCCCCCCACCCCCCGAGAGAGAGAGACCCACAAAATCACAAAATCAGGGCCTGGATCCTCCCATCCCCCTCCAATCCAAGGAAGATCTCACTGTGTTAAGATCTCACTCCTTTGCTTTCTTGGTATATCTCCTGCAAGGCCGGTCAGGGCCAGGTGCCAGGGAATGAATGATGTGGAGGGAACCAGAGGAAACCCTAAAAACTGGAGCATGCCAAGTTACAAGAGCTGTAGCTGCTCTGCTTTGCATATCAGACCCAACCATGTTCCTAGAATGGAGGCAGCCTAGCCCACCAGGGCAAGGAGTCAGGATGGCAAGGGTGGGAACAGCAAGATGAGCTGCCTGGCTCCCAACCATCATCTTCCCAGTGAGGCAGAAGCGAGCAGAGGTGTGTGTACGCGTGACTGGCAGAGGGCTGGAGCAGATGGACAGTCACTTGATGGACAGAATGCTCCAGGGTAGGCCTGGGATGAGTCTGGGACCAGTTCCACACTGAGCCGGAAGTGAGCAGCCTCCCTGAAGGCCCTTCTTGATGGCTTAATGTTGGTCATTTCCTAAACACAGTCTTCCTCTCCTCCAGCTCCCTCTTGCCTTTGAGGCAATGAGACCAGGGACCTTTCACAAAGTTTTCCTGAGAGGGCTGTGCAGGGTCTTAGCTGGGAAGATAGAGGATCACCCAATAACCTGTGTTCTGGGGACATTTCCAGCATTCACCATGTATAGTCTTATAAGGGTCACATAGTCATCTGTACATGTGTAACATATATAATGTATGTGTACATACATTAGACACACATGCTCACACACAAATGCACACAGGTACATATACACACTCACATTTGCACAACATACATTTAGCACCTACACAGTACACTACACATACACACATGCATGCTTGCACACACACATGTATACATGAGCACACACTCACACACACCATTTGTACCCCCAGGCTTGTGTTTCAGACTCACCTATCCTTACCTTTGCCCATAAAACCCTCATTATCCAAGGTCCCTGGTGAAGACACAACCCCCTTTGCAATCTTCCATTGCCTCTAAAAGCCAGGGTGACTCAGTCAGGACACATCAGTCTGGCACCCCATTCTAGGCACACTTATCCCCTCACACAAAACCGAGGACCACAGTGAACAGAGGAGAGCATGGAGGTAAGGTAGCAGGGAAATGGTTTGGGCTGCTGTCCTAATTTATAGATGAGGCATTTGAGAATCCAGCAGGACAAAATTCTGTGTCTATGCTCATCGCAGACCGGCCTTTTCCAACTGAAGGGAAAGCCCAGGGCCCCACAGCTAGCAGCATCTGGAGAGCAGCAACAGGATGCAGCTTCATTTGATCTGAGGCTTGACGAATGGAGAGGGTCCAAAAAGATAGTGACAATAGGGGCAATCCCTGCAGGAGGAGGTGACAGCTTGAGCAAAGGCAAAGAGGAGGTAAAACCCAAAAGAATAGGCCCCACATGACCTCATGTCTTCCCTGCTGCTCTCCTAGGGACGCAGATGGCAATGGGATGGCTCCAGGGATGTTGGTCACAGAGACATCTGTATCCTTATAGCCCAGGCTGGACAGTCCCTGCCGGCTCCCTGATGGTGAGCAGTTCCTGGGGAAAGAGCATGATCTCCCTCACAGGAAGAACTTGGGAGAGCCAGGCTGATTGGCAGCAAATGGGGTGGGAGGCCATAAATTCCACTGTGCAAGCCTACCCTGCTCTGTTCTGCAAGGGCACTTAATTTAACCACTGCTGTCACAACAGCTTTGTGAACCTGCTCACCAGGCCCCTGGAATTTATGACCCCAGAGAGACCTTGTTCTTCAGGCATCGAAAGCCTGTCCCACTGAGCCCAGGGTCTGCGAGAGCTAAAATCTTAGCCCTTCAGGGTGTCTCGGACAAGAGCAGTCTCCCCTCCTGAGGCACCTCAGCCTCTCCCCAACTCTAACCACATCCTGTTGCTCACAGCAGGAATGAAGGTCTCTAGGATGAGGTACAATCAGATGGCTCTGCTAGGCTCCCATCTTGGGGTACATGGTGTGTGGGGGTCCTCTCCCATCCTCTCCAGGGCTCCTGAATGGGCCTGGCCTCCCTCCCCATCTTGCTTCTCCACTTAAATGTGGTCCTTCTCAGGGGGCTGCAGACCCTTGTCACGCTGGGTCAGGGAGCAGAACATTCATTGACTGCACTGGCAGCCCGAGGCCCGCAGCAGCTCCTCGGGAGTCCAAATGAAGTTCCACCAGGCCTGCTAATCAGGCTGGATTATCTACATAATCCTCTCCATCCCAAGGCTCCTCGCCTGCTTCTAAATGAGGAGCGCTGAAGTCTCCTGACCTTGGGCCACAACAGAGAGACCAGGAATACTAATGCTTTGTTGTTCTTCCCTAAAGTCACCTGAGGTTCCTGACACCTTCCTCCCCTTGTGACATCCTTCCTATGGTACCCCTGATGAATAGTAGCAGCGTGGAGCCCGGCCTTGCAAAGCTTCTGTTTGAACTACACATGCTTAGATGTGCATCCCAGCTACGTCTGTCTTTTGCTATGTGACCTTGGACAAGATGTGCAGCTATTCTAAGTCTGTCTCCTCACTGAGGGAATGGCAGCATAAAATTGCTGGAAGGTGAGGCTTGCTGTGAGGTGAGAAGCCCCCCCGGGGGGGGGCTGTTGGGTGTACTGGGATATCATGGGTGCTCAATGGACACTGCTCCCTTTTCAAAGTGTAATACAATTACACTTTACAGTAGAAGACCACCAGAAGCAGCTGTACTTGCTTCTGGCTGACTGGCTGGCTGCTGCCATTGTTTCCCGGGGGGAAAGCCTAAGAGACTGATTAAACTTTAAGATAATACTAGAGGCTTCCAAGGAAGCCTACTCCTTCTGGCTTTTCACTGTCCCTTTAAACCCAGCAGGTGGGCCAGGCTAAGCTTGCCCAGTACTGCCAGTTCTGCCATCCAGCCCTCTACCCCTCCACCAGCCAGCCTATTGATCTTTTGTTTTATTTTGTTTTAGACAGGACTTACTGTCTAAAACAGGCCCTGGCTGGCCTCGAACTCTCTGTGTAGACCATACTGGCTTCAAACTCACAGAGATCCACCTCCCTCTGCCTCCCAAGTGCTGGGATTAAAGGAATGCCTCACCACAGCTAGCCAGAGCCCACTAAGCTTGAGTTGACCCAAGACAAGAATCTAAAGCAGCAGGAAGAGAGTGCAAACATGTGAGGGTAGAGCCCCCAGCATCTCCCTGCAGACTTGAGGCTCAGCTAAGCTGATCTCATCTGCAAGAGGTGGGGTGCCCTTGTGGCGGGAACCTGGGCTCCCTTCTACCCAACCTCTGAATGTATTAGCTGGACCTGTAACTTGAAGCCCTGCTCCCTGTGAGAACAGCTCTGTACAGGCTTCTGCAGGAGCCAGTGGAGGGAATGGGAAGTATCTGCCTTGGACCCCACATAGGTACAGGCTACCTCGCCTGTCGGCAGCATGAAGAGCTTGGGCCACAGTGAGGGCTGAAGGACCCAGGGGACAGCTATCCCAAGTCAGCTTCCGTGCAAAGGCAGAAGAACTAGTGGATGCAGAGAAGACAAGATCTGAGAAGGGGAGGAATATCAAGAATTCTCCCTGGAGTGCCACCCACCTTAGGGGAACAAGATCCTTGGGCTTCTCAGAGGGGACAAAAAGTGTCCTTACAGTCACAAGCTCTCCAGGGACAGAACCAGAACCCCTGGAGCCCTTCGCATGGGAAGGGAGGAAGCAGAAAGCTCCGGGGAAGACACTGGGGTGACGGAAGGGTAGGTGTAGGTGGCGATGGCTCCTGGAGGCTTGGCCTCCACCCCCAGGCTTTGGGAGGCTGGGAGGGAGGGGCTCCCCAGCCCCTCTAATAGATTCCTCTTTGATCATGTTTTTGTGACCTTTGTAAAAGGCAATTTAAATTCTAATTGTCCTGTGAGTACCAAAGGAATCAATTAGAGACAAGAGCAGCTAATTGTGTGGGGGAAGCAAGTCCAGGGCAGGAGGTACAGGGAGGTACAGCACCTCCCCACATCCCTTCCCCTGACAGCCCCATCAGCCTCTCTTGCCCAGTATGAAGATACGCACGCCCAACTCAAGTCAAGTACTCACCATGTGCCATGTGCCAGGTGCCTAATGTAACACTGTGATGGGCAAGCTTCTGTTAGTCCTTATGATAGGCCCGTGGCTAAGTGTAATCTCACCCCCACCATACAGATGCCAAGACTCAGGACCTGTGATCACACAGCTGGGGAGAGCAGACCCCGAGGTCTGATCTGTAGGTAGTCCGGTTGCAGAATCTAGATGTTTTTCACATCATGCCGGTCTCACCAGGGAGCATATTGTTCTATCTACAGTCAGTAGGTTCAGGTGAGCTGAGCAGGTGATGGGATGCAGTAACACAGGGCCAGCACAGTCAAGATAGCAAACAGTTGTACCCGGAGGACACTTGTCCTGAGGATTTCTGCCGTAACTGGGGAGATTTGGCAGGCCTGGGAGGGCCCTGATGCCTCAGCAGTGACCGAAGAGCTTTTACACAGCTGTTTTGGGGTGATCGTGAGACCTTTTTAAATTGGCCACTGAAAGTTCCAGCATTCACACTGTAAGAAAGCTGGATTGGCTGAGCTGATACATTATGGGTGGCCTATCTGTTCCAGATCAGCTCTTCTTGACATGCCTAGTTCTCCTCCATCCCCAGGGAGAGAAAGAATGATGGGAGCAAGATGGGCCTTACTGCAGTCTTCAACCCCAGAGGCCAGTAAAACCTGCTCTCCTGGATAAGGTCAAGGACCAGGGCTCAGTGTGCGAGGAGGGCCTATCTCTATGTATAATCAAGACCTGGTGCAGAGTGTGTACAGGATCAGGCTCGATGTGTGAATAGATCAGGGTTCAGTGTGTGACCAGGCTGGGTACTCAATGTATGACCTGGGTCAAGGCTTAAAGTGTGATCAGAATCACTTAGTATGTGACCAGGCTCTGGGATCAATGTGTAAGCTACCTCAGATATCTACCTATTTTCTGGTCTTCCTCTCCTCTCCAATTGACCATCAGTGCACTTGGTATTGATCTTGCCTAGCAAACCAGGTATGAATGCTAGGTTTAACACTCCTCCTTCCTCTCCCATGTCCTCTTGGCTGTCTGACCTTCATCTGTGTACCATAACCCAGGCCCCAGCATGAAGTTGCTAATGGCCTCCTTGCAATACAGATCATCCATGTCCCAAAGGGTAACACCACATATTGGCTCTAGCAATTTGGGCAAATCACCTACCTCCCTTCAATCTCATTGTTCCTGGATGTCCCTGTAGGTATCTCAGCCTCAACTGAATGTTCCTGGAAAACCTGCTTCTCCCTGACATCACCAATATCAGCCAAACGCATCTGATCATCCAACTTGAAAATAGCCCTGGCCTAGAATCCCTCCTTGCAATGTCTACCCCAACCCTTCTGCAGCAGGTTTGAATATTTTATCTCTTAGATTCAACTGCCACCTCCCAGGCCCCCATCCACCATTGCCTTCTGCTGCTGTCTCTAAACCGCAGCCAAAGCACCCTTTCCCAAGGGCTCATCTGACCATGTCACCTCCTGGAAGGACCCAGAGAGAACTAAGCTAAATCAGCTATCTGGGGCACATCTTCTCCACAGCTCTAGGAGAGGGGACCTACCCTAGGCTAAGGGGAAAGTGGGCAGATTTATAAGTGAGAGGGGGAAGGGAAGGGAGAGCGGGTAAAGCTTCAGGACATGCCCCGGGGCTTTTTTATCTCAATCATTTCATTACCGCATAGTAAATGTATAAAATAATTGGTTTCACATCATACATGGAGGTAATATAACTATCATATTTACCCTCCCTTACCAACATTTATTCCCCATTTTTTCCATCTCTTGGTTCTCTTCTTCCCAATTTGTTCCCCTTCCACTCTCATGCCATATACATATCCATAGGAACATAGCACACACACGCACACATATTTATCTATATACACACCTCTATATATATGAATATATACACATACATGGGCACACACACACACACATATATATAGAGAGAGAGGCAGATGCTACAAAGCAGGGAAAATGTATGATGCTGTCTTTCGTCTTTCTGAATCAGGCTTATTTCACTAATCATGATTTCTAGTCCCAACCATTTTTTCTGCAAATACATGATTTTGTTCTTTTTTTTTTAAATCCAGTTCTTAAGGTTCAAAAGAGGGGTATAGCTGTGAAGGAGAGTGAGGAGGGAGGAAACAGCGCAGCATAGAGCCAGAGGCATGGTGGCAGAGGAGGAGCAGGAGGCATGGGAGGCAGGCTTATTCCCTGCCCACACTCTCTGCTCTCTGTGGCATCTCTAGGTTACAGACAGCCTCAGTGCTTATTCTTTAGTCGGAGACATCAAGTATGGGAAGGAGAGGAGAGAGCTGGGGTTGGGGCAGTGAGGAAGCCAGCCTGAAGGCAGGTCTGGCCATGCCAAAGGGGCGCAAGGTTATTCATTTTGAATAAAGTAGAGCTGGTTTCATGAACAGACTCCAATCCTATGTACCCACAGCATGTCTGCCCTGATCGCTCTCTACCCCCCTCAGTGCCCAGTTCCCACCTGTGTGCCCTTGAAGGCTCATGCTGAGGGAGGCGACAGGAAGTGACATGAAACAGATGGTCAGATTCAGAGGAGGGATGCCAGACTAGCTCAAGGTCACCTGGCTAGCTCAAGGTCACCCATCTGCCAGTAATTAATCCTGGGTTAGCATGCTGGTCTCCTGTTCTGGGCTGGTAGCCTTTGCTCTAGCAGCACACGGAGGAGCAGAGACTAGGAGGGAGCCGGAGGTGACACTAGAGGACCCCAGGGGTCTTAGGCTTGTGAAGAGCTGAGCAGGGACAGAGAATTGTTTATTCAGCTTGGTTGCCATCAAAGTCCAGACCTGCCCCCCCACCCCCGCCTCACCAAGTGATACTGGGCCCTTCCCTGTCACAGTCAAGCCTGCAGGCTTGCAGGTGTGACAGAGGAGACAAAAATGAGCAGCTCCCAAGGGCCTTCCTGCCGCATCTTGCAAGAGATCACAGGCAAGGGTCAGTGCAAGCCCCTCTGGACAGAGCAGAGCTGGGAGTCAGGGCCGCGCCAAGCCGGCAAGCTGGCAGGCATCGCTCGCCATGCTGCAGCCCTTCTGTCTGTGTGGAGGACACGGCTATGAAGTGTAAGTAAAACCCAAGGCTAATTTCCCCGGTCAGAAGGAGGAGGCACTGCAGCGTTCTCAAACCCTAATTAAACCCGCTCGGGCGGTGGAACACCAAAATCAGTTCCAAGATCAATATTGCTATTCATTTAGAAGTGTAACAAGGTTAGAGAGGTGAGCAAAGGAAATAATTAACTCATTTGCAGCCTTTTTAAACAGAAACAGTCATTTTAATCTCCAGGGTAATTAGCTATGCTCTGTCCATCAATCATGACCACCACCATTATTTTAAGTATTTGATTAATTAAGGAGGGAGGGGACTCAGGTACCCTTCTAGCCCCCAGTACCGTTTTCTGAATCTGGAAGGACCCCTGAGCAGGCCTCATAGTGCACTTCACAAGGGTCAGCAAATACTGTGCTGAGAATGACCAGCAGAGAAGGGCCACCACATGGCAAGTGTCGCCAAAGTTGAGGTAGGCTGACGGGTGCAGGGACCCCTCCACCAAGGGGGTCCTTGTTTCTTGCCAAAGAACAATGCCCCATCCAGAGACTGGAAGTTTTGAGGTCTCGGAACCCCAAGTTTCGCTCTGGCAATTGCTCCTAACTTTCTGAGTGACAGCAACAGGCCCCTGCCTCTCCTTATGCCCTGTATTACTGTAGGTGTTCCTGGATAGTCAGAAATTGAAGATTCTAAGTGCCCAGGGGCCTCCAGCCACTGGAGGGCAGCAGAGGCCCAGGGACCCCAGAGCCCAGGGCTGGGCAGTCTCAGGCTGTTCCAAACCCCATAGCCTCTGCTTGTCTCTCACTGTTCAAGATCCCATGGCTCAGTTCTGGGACTTGGACAGGAAGCTGAGTCAGACAGTCCTCTGACCTTGCTAACAGCCCAGGCTTGGTCACCCTTGCTGTTCCATAGGAACCACAGGCCCTGGCCCATCTCCCTCAAATTCCAGATGGGAAGACAGACCCACAGAGAAGCAGGGTGTTGTTATGCTAGTCTTCCTGTTTAGTTTTTGTTAACAAACATGGACATGAGATTCCTGGCCTGAGGAGCTTCCAGGTGCCCTCGGGAGAAAACTGTAAACAAACTGTGACTACTGAGCAGGATGAGAAAACTACCAGACAGCCAGTTTGGGAGAGGAGGCCCCAGAGGCATGCCCCAAGCAACCCAGACAGTCAAGGAAGGCTTCCTGAAGGAGACACCACTCCACTGAATTCTAGTGAAAGGCAGAGCAGAGTATTCCCCACGGGAGGGAGAGGCTGTGTAGAGGCCCAGGCCAGAGTGTGAGGAGGTTGGGGGTGGCGGGAGACACAGATATAAATGGACAGCATAGGCTATTCAGGAGACCTGAGGGAAAAGAACGGGGCAGGGCTGCAGGGTAGCTATGGGTGTCTCAGGATAAAGGAGCTGGGCACTGGGTCTGGTGGCCACTGCCTTGCAGAGCCTGCTCTGTCTCCCTGTGCCCAGCACTGGACCTGTCCTGAGGTCGATGATGTCATTTTCTCCAAGAGCCTCTCCCTAACACTGTCTTCTCTGGGACTCATGTGGGATATGTGGAGCTTCTGGGAAGGGAGAGCGTGGAACTGTGGAGACAGGAAAAAAAATTGCTACGGCTAAGAGAGACAGAGAGGCAGGTCAAGGCTATGAGTCTCACTGCCCTGGCCCGCTCCAGCACCACCATCATAAAGCATCCTCTTGTAAACCTCCAGCCCTGGGAGAGCACATGCTCTCAAATAGCCCTCTTTATCTCTAGAGTCACCTCCTTTCTCAGTAGTTGCTGACTCTGTTCCTGGGGTTTGCAGAGAACTCCACTTGAAAGTCTAGTACACCCCGGTACCTCCAGCACTTGGTCTCTGGCTTGCCTAGCTCCAAGTCTGCTAGGCAGGTGGAGTACTGACCATGTTCATTGGTCACCTAGCAAGTCAGGAAGGCCAGAGAGCTTGGCTGGGTCACCCAACTGGCACGTGATCTTCTGGGGGAGTTCTGGATCTGAGCATTGGCTCCAAGTTGGGGGAGGGAGAAAGAAAAAAGCAGAAGTCCAGAGGAAAGGGGGAGGAGAGAGGAGGATCAGGTTGGGCCTGGAACTCTGTTGCTAGGGGCAACAGAATTGCATCCTGAGGAGGAACCAGATGCCGAGGAAGGCAGCAGATCCAAGGCTCTGCAGGCTTGGGAGTGGAGTGAGGGGGGCGCATTCAGCCAAAAGCCCAGGAAGAGGCTGGGAGACATGCGTGCTGTGTGTATATGTGTGTGTGCACCCGTGTGCACACGTGTGTGCATGGTATATGTGTGTGGTATGGTGTGTGTGGCACGTGCATATGTGTGTGTGTGGTATGGCATGGTATGTGGAGTATGCGTGTGTAGTGTGGTGTGACTGTGCATGTAGTATGGTGTGTGGTGTGTGTGTATGGTATGTAGTGTGTGTGTGTGTGTGTGTGTGTGTGTGTATTGGTGGGAGTTCTTGAATACTATTCTGATCCAGGGCAGGCATTTCCAGTGGGGAAGAAGACAGAGAGAGTCTCCCCTCTACATTTCTAAGGTCCTTGGAGCTCTCAGAACTATAGTTTCTCAGGGTCTCTAAAATTCAAGAGGTTGCTGAGGAGCTGGGGCTGGGGAATCCTGCTTGACCCAGCACAGGTCCACACCAGACTCCAGCCTGAGCCCCCGCATGTCAGCCCTCCTATCTGCTAAGATCCGGGAGAGGGTAGACAGTTATGGAGAGAGACTTGGGAGACGCGGAAGGAAGGCAGTTCTCTGATGTCTTGATCCCAGACCTTTCCCACTTTGGTCCCTCTGTCTATAGAATGATGCACTCAATCTTGTCCTTTATTAAAACTGACCGACACTTAGGTCAAATACACAGAAGGGTCCCTTGTTAAGAGAATAAAAATGGGGGCTGCAGAGATGGCTCAGTGGATAAGAGCACTGCTGTTCTTCCAGAGGACCTGGGTCTAATTCCCAGCACCCACATGGCAGCTCACAACTGTCTGTAACTCCAATTCCAGGGTACCTGACACCCTCATACAGACATACAGGCAAAACATCAATGTACATCAATAAAATCTTTTTAATTAAGAAAAGAGAATAAAAAAGGACCAAAATGATAACAAGAAGAAATGTTACTTTGCCCTGGCGTTTGCTGCAAAGCAGGGAGGGGTAGGTACCATCATTTTTCAGATTTGCAAACCAATGCTTAAAGAGACAGACAGCAGGCTAAGGGGATGGAGCTGTAACACACACACACACACACACACCAGAGCCTTCAAGTAGGTTCTTATTCCCGCCAGAGCTCCCCCAACATCCAAACATCACCCATATCCTGACCACCCATATACCCAGTCCCTGAGCACTTCATGTAACTGATCCATTGACCAGACAAAGTCACCGCTCCCCTCCCCCAGGCCTTTGAGTCTCCACCCCAAATCTGGTTAATGCTAGGTCCCCACCACTGACTGGTCTGTTTGCTTCCTGCCTGTTTCCTATGCCCCAGAACTCAGTGGTGTAGCCAATGCTCCTTTCCTTATGCTCCTGTAGGTCAGGCATTTGAAAGGGTCACAGAAGGGACAGTTTATTCTGCTGTGTGACATCTGGGGCCTTAGTAGCTGGGATCAAGATCATGAAGAAACTTGTCTATACTCCTCTGGTTGGAAGCTGGGCTGGGTTTCCCCCAGAAAACCTGTCCAAGATCTCTTCACCCAACCCAGACTTCCTCAGGGCACAGTGGCTGTGTTCTAGTCAGCACTGACGTGTTGGGCTCCAAAGGAAGTGTTCCAGATAAGGCAGAAGCCACAGTGCATTTATGGCCTAGCCTCAGAAATCCCATGTAACATCTCTGCATCTTGCCCGACAATTTCAAGAGAGATACAGACCCATATGTCCAGGAAAAGGGAACAAGGCCACACTTGTTCAAGAGCCTGCGGGGTTGGCGCAGGAGTGGTGATTGTGGCCCTGCTTCCTCTCTCATTGCCACATTCATTTCCTTCTTCTCCAAGCCCTGTCCCCTCTGTGCCCAGGTACTGCCGTGTCCTACAACAACCTTGCTTAGAGGGGCTGGAGAGATGGCTCAGAGGTTAAGAGCACTGACTGCTCTTCCAGAGGTCCTGAGTTCAATTCCCAGCAACCCACATGGTGGCTCACAACCATCTGTAATGAGATCTGGTGCCCTCTTCTGGCCTGCAGCCATACATGGATGCTGAACACTGTGTACATAATAAATAAATAAATCTTTAAAAAAAAAAAAAGAAACAACCTTGCCTAGACTGACAGAGTTCCCACAGAACCAAAGGCACATTCACTATGTCTCTGGGGGGAGGGACACTTGTCTCCCCCACCCCACTTCTTGCACATGTGGCTACCTACTGGCCTTTGCTTTCCAGGGTGTTCTGTTGTCTTGCTGAGAACTCTGTGAAGCTTAGCGTTGCAGAAATCGCACCGGCCTCTCTTTCTGATGACTACAGTCAGGAGCTCCAGCCCCGACTTGCCCCAGAAGACCAGGTACCTTCACCCACCTGCCAGGTAGATGGCTTCCCACCTCCCCACCTCCCTTTACACTCAGCACAGCCCCAACGCGGTTCCTTCCCTTTCCAGCCTAGGCCACACCAGCTCTTCCTTCTCTCCACAGGGACCACCCAATCACCCCACACTCAAGCCAGAGTGCCCTGTGCTCTCGTGCCCAGGAGCCTCTCCTCTTTGTGTTGAATGCCCTAGATGCTGGCGGCTGCACACTTCTAGTAGGTAACACCCTCCAGCCTTGCAAGGCCACTTTTCCAAGTAGATACTTCAAACAAGGAAACCTGGCCTTACTTTGTCTCGGCCATCTGAGTTCTTGATGTGGAGCTTTGTGGGCCACCACCCTCTTCACACCTGGGCTCAGGGTTCCAGTCCCTCTAAACCTTGAAGCTGTTCCCTGGGACAGGACCACCTTTTCATGACCTCACAGAACTGACTGTGGCAAAGGTCACATTCTATCGCTCACTGTCCAGTGAAGTAGTCATTGGCCATTTAAATTATGGCCAACTGTGACTAAGGAAATGAAGTGTGTGTGTGTGTATGTGTGTGTGCGTGTGTAAAAGCCAGAAGTTGACTCACCAATTCAACTAGACGGGCTTGCCAGCGAGTTCCACACATCTCCTGCCCAGCACTGAGAGTACACACAGGCACCGTTGAGCCTGATTTTACACGGATGCTGGGGATTAAACTCAGGTCACCACACTTGTGCAGCAAGCACTGTACCACTGAGCCACCTCCCTAGCCTGAGGAACTGAATTTGTAGCTTGTATTTCATTAATTTGAATGTAAGTGTGTACATACGGGCTGGTAGCTACTACCTTGGACTGCGCCACTCTATGACGTGTCTTCTCTTCCGGGAAACCTTTCCTGACTCCCAAAACTGGGCTAAAAGTCCCTCTTTCAGAGTGTACTAATTCTCCACTGGCCTGCGGGTTGCTTTGTCATAGGACCACCCTCCTTCAAGAGTCTCACAGAATAGTTGCATTTTCCTGACTCAGATCTAGGCACAGACTGGACCTTCTATCTGAGTATGGATATGTGTGTGTGCAGGGAATTTGCTAGTATGCATGTGTGCACCCTTCTGACTTTGACCGTGTGGTCTCTGGCCAGCTGAGAACCAGGGTCTCCCTCACAGATGCTGGCACCCTGGGCTGGACAGGAAATGTGCCTCTGAATTGGCCTTTGTGAAAATCAAGTCCTGTTTTCATTCTAGTTTCTCAGATGCTCATCAGCATTGCAGATGAGCCCTCGTGAAAGCCCGGTAGACAGCATCCAGTTTTTTTGTGGGGACCACCTGCGCTTCCACACTGTGTGCAAACAGTTCCCTGGGCAGGCCCAGGTCACTTAAATGACCTCCTAAGGCAAAGATTTGGCTTGGGCTTATGATCACTCTTAAACTAAGCTGTTGCATTTCTTCGGGACAGAAGCAGGAGGGGGATTTTCACCCTACCTGCTGCACTGTGGTTCTGGGAAGGGCTCTTATACCTGGCCATCTCACATGTCGGGCAGGTTCTAGGCTGGAGGAGAAGCAGGCATGAAGCCCACCCTGCGGAGCTTTCTGGTAAGTGGGGACTGTTTACCTTCCTCAATTCCCAGTCATTTCCTTGAAAAACAGTGTGTGATTTAAAGGCGGATACCCCCAAAGATTCAACATTTGAACGACTGGTCCCCAGCTGGCGGTGCTGGTTAGGGAGATTTAAGTGGTGCAGTTTTGCAGGAGGAAGTACATCACTGAGGGCTGGGCTTTGAGATTAAAAAGCTCAGACCACTTCAGTTGACTCTCTGCTTCCTGCTTGTGGTTGAGATGTGAGCTCTCAGTTTCCTGTTCCTGCCACCACCAAGCCAGCTGCTTATTGCTTTGATTCCCAGCTATAAAGGACAGTCTGAGTCAGGGTTTCTTCTGGAACTGTAAGCCCAAAATATTAGTCAAGATGTTTTATCACAGCAATAGAACTGTAACTAAGATGAGGAGACTCTTAGAAACCAGATGCTGAACAAGATTCCAAAGGCCAGATCCAGTTCCTATAGCATGAACAGACAGACTTAGGTCTGGGTGTGCTGGGCCCTGAACAACAGAATGGCATGGGGGACCCTCAAGTTAAGACTCACTCAGTTAAGGGTTCTGGACATGATGGCCATGACCCAACCATGGACCCCTCCTTGATGTCCTCCATCCGTCTTGTGGGGAGGGAGTCCCTGTCCTGCCTGGCACTGGGTGGTGGGTAGTTGCCCTCAGCTAGGGCCTTGCTATCCAAGGAGGACTTCTTAGGAAAAAGTGACAGACTGCAGAGGTGTCACTCTGTAGGAGAACACTTGCTTATCATGTAAGAGGCCTGGTTCCATGTCCAGGAAACACCTCCTTTCAAAAATAGACCATGAAATGTTGCCCTTTGCAAAGCAGTGACAGTCCTCTCTGGAGGGCAGTGAGCAGGAGAGCAGCTGCTGCCTCTGAGGCTGTCACTGTTTTCTGAGTCTCAAAATGACTGAAAATGTGAGTGAACGAGGAAGAACAGAAAGAGAAAAATATGGGGACCTGAGAACAGAAAGAAGCTTCTCACCTGGGACCTTTTATGCTGGGACTGAGGGTCAAGGAGCTTCTATACGACTGAAGGGAAGGACAGGGCTACTTGCTGTTGTGTGTGTGTGTGTGTGTGTGTGTGTGTGTGTGTGTGTGTGTGTGTGTGTTCTGTCTACCTGTCCAAGCACATGTGTGCTAATTCGTAAACATGTATATAGGTCTCACTATACAGCCCTGGCTGTCCTTGAACTCACAGAGATCCACCTGCTTCTGCCTCCCAGGTGCTGCTATGAAAGGTGTGCACCACCATGCTTTGCTACAGTGTGTTTTTTGAGACAGGGTCTCTTGCTGAACCTGAAGCTCACCAACTCAGACTGCCTAGCCAGGGAGCACTAAGGGCCCTCCTATCTCTACAGTCTTAGAGCTGGGGCTTATATGACCTGGGTGCTGAAGAACCGAACTTAGATCTTCACACTACACAGCAAGCACTTTAGCCACTGAGCCATCCTCAGCCCTGTGTCTTATGAGAGGGTCTCCCTGTGGCAGCCCTATACTTGTGAGCCACGCCCCACCCACAAAGGTTCCAGCTGTCTCTAGGATCTCCTCTTATCCCAAACAGTTTTACTGGCCTTGACCCCAAATCAGTTCTTCCCTGCCTAGCGCTTCCTTCCCCCCCTTACCTACTCAGGGTCTGAAATCCTGAGTGCTAGCCTGTGCTCTAGAGCAATGGGACATCTTCCGTTGTTTTGTTTTGCTTGGCCTGCTGGGGGCAGAGATCCACCTTCAGCCACCCAAGCAGAGTAGCGGGTTTCACTGTCACATCCCATTACTTTTCCAGAAGGCCGGCTCCTTGGATAGCAAAGCCACAGCCAAGAGCAGCCACTCACCAGCTGGTGCCGGGCAGCTCAGAAACTGCTCCCTCTAAACCCGGTGGAGGAAAGGAAGGTGGGGGTCTAGGATGGGGTCATGGCTTCATGGTTCAGCTCAATAGCTTTCTTTATCCTCCTAGCCTAAAGATTGGAATCTACCTCTGGGTGGAGACATCGTTTTGCTTGCTAAGAATGAATCCAGTTGGCAGGTCAGTCACCAGGTCAAGGGGCTACCGAGCGGGTATCAGATTGGCCTTCAGTCATGCTAAAGACATGGGCGGGGGGTGAATATATCCCTTTAATGAAATATCATGCTTTTCTTAGCCAAAATCCTTGTTCTCTATGTGGTTACCAAGAGGCTGCCGTGAGGTTCTGTTAGGTCTGCACAGCTCAGTAGGCATAATGTTTCTCTTTCTTTTTTTCTGCCTCTTTCTTTCAGATGCTGGCAAGAGCCTAAGTATATTTTCTCTGATACTTAGAGATTTTTCACTCTTTGTTCTATGAAGTTATCCACCTCCCTTACACACACATGCACACACACACAGACACACACACACACACACTTACAGATGGCATGGCTTTCTCTCTTCTTTTCCTTCTTTCTTCTCTGGGCAGTTTTGAGATTTACAGATTTCTTGCCTAGGTTTGTTTGGTCGCTTGTTTTGTTTTATTTTTATCTTTTTGGTTTTTGTTTTTTGAGACAAGATCACTCTAGGTAGACCAGGCTGGCCTTGAACTCACTGAAATCTCTGCTCCTGGAGTACTGGAATTAAAGGCATTTGCCACTATGCCTGGCAAGGGATTTTCTGTCTTTGAGATTCCTTTTGAATCTATTCTTAAATTCCTTTATTAATGAAATTTAGAATCCAAAAAGAGAACCTGGGGTAACATGTGCCCCAAAGTGAGGCTCCCAAAATTTCCAGTAGTATCATTCTCTACATATGCTTATCTTTAGTGTTGCTTCATTTACCAAAATGGTTGTTGGGCCCCAACCTGTCTTCATTCCAGGGAAGCTGGAAAGTGAAAAAAACCATGTTATTTTTTTTCTTCCCCCCCACCCCAGACAGGGTTTTTCTGTGTAACAGCCTTGGCTGTTCTGGAACTCACTCTGTAGACCAGGCTGGCCTCAAACTCTCAGAGACCCACCTGCCTGGCTTCAAGGGAAGCTGGGAAGTGTAGTCGTTTAGCTGGGTCAGTTGCCCTTAGAATAAAAGTGCAGTGTTTTGAATAAGAAGGGTTCATACATTTGAATGCTTGGCCACCAGGGAATGGCACTATTTGAAAGGATTAGGAAGTGTGGTGTTATTGGAGCAAGTGTGTCATTGGAGGTGGGCTTTGAGGTTTCAAGAGCCCAAGCCAGGGCTCTTGCTGTCTGCAGATTTGGATGTAGAACTTTCAACTACTTCTCTAGCACCGTGTCTGCTTGTGTGCAGCCATGCTTCCTGCCATGCTGATAATGGACTAAGCCTCTGAACTGTAAGCACACCCCAATTAAGTGCTTTCTTTAATAAGAGTTGCCATGGTCATGGTGTCTCTTCACAGCAAGAGAGCACTGACTAAGACAGACACCAAAGGGTCTAGATGAAAGGTTTTCAGACTTGGTATCCAAGGAGGACACTGAGGCAGGTTGTCTTTTGGGTTAGATAGCAACATAACAAACAAACGTCAGGATGGTGGGGGTTCTGAGGAGAATTCAGGCCCACATGGCAGACAGGAGGTCCCTTCTCATAGGTTTCAGAGGAAGGGGGCACCTATTCCATGTGATTGACGAGCGGTCCATAGACCATGTTGTAACCAGCCTGGGCAGGAAGGGTCTTGTATTTCAAGGAAAGACTGTGTGACCTTGAGGATGGGGGTGGCAGGTGAGGAGAAGTGGCCCAATTAGTTCAGGTGAATCCATGGTCTGGGGTGTGACCGTTCACAGGAGCTGGTAGCCTGGAACCTGTATACAGAATTTGCTGTGAGAAAGGAAAGAGAAACCACCTGTAGGGCAGGTGGCATGTATGAGCTGCCTTTAGTCTGAACTCTTAAGATTGGAAGTGCAGTCTGCCATTGCTTCCTCGTTCTTCTGGAACCTGGGGACTGATTGGAATCTGAAGTGATCCTGACACAGGGTTGGGCAAGCTCCCTCACTTCTGCAGTATTCTTGTTTTTATTGTGAGATGCCTACATTCCCAGCACGTGGAAGGTAGAGGCACACAGTACAGGAATTCAAGATCATTTTTGGCTATTTAGTGAGTTGGAAGCCAGTTAGGAATACATAAGAACCCAACTCAAATATACACATTTGTTTATTTATTTAATGCTATTTATATATGGTGACTATGATGAGGGTCACATTCCTGTGTATGACTTCAAGCAGCAGGCAGGTAATACATTTTAACTGAGAAGAAACGGGCTCAGAAATATGGTCTGACTTCTACAATGAGAAAATATGAGGCTTGATTTTTTTTTTTTTTTTTTTTTTTGTGAGCTGAAATTCATCCCAGGCCATACCTGAGATCAGGCATCGCTTACACACTGAGCCATGATCCTGACAGGAGCTACATATTAGATCTCAATTTTATCCTCCCATTTTTTAAAAAGATTCATTAATTTTATTTATCTATTTTTTAAAGTGTCTCTGTGTGTATATGGGTGCCCTTGAAAGCCAGAAGAGGAGTTATACACAGTTGTAAGATACTTGATATGAGCACTGGGAACAGAACCCCGGTCCTCTGGAAGAACAGCAGCTCCCTTAATCACCAAGTCATCTCTCCAGACCTATTTTGATTTGGTTGGTTGGTTTTGGTTTTGAGACATTGTAACTTACATCATGGAACTCAGTATGTAGGCCAGGCTGGCCTCAAACTTACAGAGATCTGCCTCTTCAGTTCTGGAGTTAACTGGAGTTAACTACGCCCAGGTCAAACATACATATGTATTTAGAGATCCTTTCTTTCTTTCTTTCTTTCTTTCTTTCTTTCTTTCTTTCTTTCTTTCTTTCTTTCTTTCTTTCTTTCTTTCTTTCTTTCTCTCCTTCCTTCCTTCCTTCCTTCCTTCCTTCCTTCCTTCCTTCCTTCCTTCCTTCCTTCCTTCTTTCTTTTTTTGGAGATAGGGGCTTGTATAGCCCTGGCTGATGACGGATCTTGAACTGAGCTTTCCACCTCCACTTCCCAAGCGCTGAGGTCACAGGCATGCATCACTACACCTGATTTGATCTTAGTTTTGGAATGAACTTTGACTCCTTTCCTGGACCAGTCTAAGCTCTGACCCTGCTCTCTCTCCCTAATAAGGAGATCCGACTTCTGGATTTCTGGGCTCTTGCAGGGCTTGTATAGACAAGGTTGAGTTTCAGGCCTGACGGCTCAGTCCCTCCAGACCTCCCAGAGCAGGGCAAAAGATCAAACCCATCCTGCGGACCCAGCAGGAGTCAAGTGAATGCTTTGGGAAGCAGAAGGAACTGGCCAGCTTCTTCCCAGTAATTTTCCCAGTGCAGACAGCTGTAATAGGGAAAGTATTGAAATTTAAATCCAAACCCAGCCTAACCTCTCACCGCCTGCCCGCAGCCGCCGCCTGTAATCTTGAGCTGGCTATCTCCTCCTGGGGAGAACGACAAACCGACTCCGGGAAAGTGATAAATTTTCAATTTTATTTTAAAATATACCAGATGGGAGATTTTATTGGAGCCGTAAATATGTCAAGAGCAATGTTGGTGTGCGCTGGGCGATGCCCCCTCCTCAGGGCCTCTCTCCCTGTTTAGAAATTCCATCAGATTCTTAATAAGAGGCTCGAGTTCGGCTGCAGCAAAATAGTCTGTATATTAAAGCAATTGAATTTCCATTTGCCAGACAGCTTGCGCTCTAAGCTTCCAGGTTCCAGGGGTGTGAGGTTGTTAAGCTCATCCTAAATGAACCTAAACTAATAACTTCAGGCTGAGGTGGGGGAGGGGAGAGGGAGGGAGGGAGGAAGGGAGGGCGTTGGCGACATCCATCCAGACTCTGGGGAAGGAAGGAAAGATCCGCCTTCATCTCTCCTGCTAGGATGCCAACCAGGACTAAAACCCCTCACCAAGCTGAAGGGCCAGCTCCCTCCATTCTCTGTGGGGGAAACTGAAGACCAGAAGTGCAGCGACGCAGCTCAATTGGTGGCCTCTCTTCCCTGACCTCCAATGCTTTCACTGATGTCATCATTCGTCTGGTTATTTTGCTGACCTCATGTGGAACGTGGTAGTTCAATGTGTTTAGAGGGCTGTGGGGGAGGCTGCTGCATCTCTTGGGTTGCCCCCCGCCCTGAGACCCCCCTTCCAGCATAAGTATCTACTTTGGAAGGTTGTTCTCCATTCTGGTTGCTTTCTTTCCAGCTCCTCCTTCTCCAGTTCTTCCAGGGCGCCTCCAGAGAGGGCAGGCTTTCACTGGGTTTCAGGCACCTGGATCGTGAAAGATCATCCCACCCAGAGACATTAGAGATGATTTGATAAAAAGGTGGGGAAAGTGAAGTTCAAAAAGGGCGCTAGGAATATGATCCTAGAACAATCTAGGAGTGGGGTCTACAATCAGTCTGCTCAGCTTGCTGCGGCCAGTTCTAGTCGTGGCTCAGTGGCACTTACCCAGGTTAGACACAATCTCCAGTGTCCAGGGGCAGAGGCTCAGCCAGAACACAGCCTTGCTTCTCAGCGTGAAGCCTCCTCTTTCAAAATGGGTTCACACTGCTAACTCCCAACGATTAGTCAAAACTGTGGGTGTACATACCACTGCTGACACTCCCAAATGTTGGACATGAACCCCATCAAACACTGGGCATGATGTTGACTCCTAGAAAGTGTTCCAACATAGCTCATATTTCTATTGTCACCAAGATTCGTAGTCCTGGTAATATCCTGTCCTCACCGCCCCTCCCCAGAGGTCTGGGTCTCTAGGTTATCTGTTATTACATCTGGAGGCAGCAACTTCTAACTGAACAGAGTTTTCTTCCCATTGGGAATGACATAGACACTTGGGGCTATCAGAAGATGATCAAATCCTGGCTTTTGCTTCCTTGCTGTGTGTACCCAGGGTCTGCTGTGATGGTTTGCTATGACGGGTCAAAACCTCACTGGCTTAGTTCCCTTGCAATGGTGAGAGTTGAGGCTTCTGGGAGGTTTAAGTATGTGCCTCACGAGAACGCTGACCTCATCAATATATTCTTCAGCTGACTGCTTCATAGCTCGATGATATTATTGGAAGGTGGTGGAAACTAGGAGGGGGAGTCGCATTGAGGAAGTGAGTCGGGTCCCTGGGGTTGTGACCTAGAGGGATATACTTATCCCTGCCCTTTTCTGCATTCCATGGTCCCCACCATGAGACACGCAACTTTTCTTCATAACATCCTACTGCCGTGATGCTCTGCCTACCATGGATTGAAATCCCTAAAACCACGAACCAAAGCTAACCCTTCTTCATGTTGATTTGCTCAGGGGTTTTTGTCCTAATGACTGAAGTGACTTCTCTGAGTCTCTGCTTCTTCACCATGAGTGAGAGATCAGTGCTCTCCCTGTGTGTGCCCCACTCGAGCACGTGCCCCAAATCTCGGGTGCTCCAGAGCAGACTTGGGACAGAACAGCCGTCTCCTCAGGACACACAGAGAGCCGTGTGACAGAACCTTTCAGAAACATGTCAAATTCACAGTAGGTGCTGGGTGTAGAGGACTGACTTGGAGTCCTTATTCTGTCAAATAGGCTCCTTTCCCTTCCTGGGCCTCCAAGCTCCCTGTTATTGCTATGGACCTCTGCTTGAGTGGTCCCTTCCTTCTCCATGAAAACTGGCCAGGGACAGTCCAAAGCTGGAAGTTGAGCGAAGGAGACCATGTCCTAAGTACAGTGCCACATGCTAGTTTTTTCACACAGGCTCCATCTGTGGAGAGGGAGCTATGGAGGGCCGGATAAGGCAGATGCATCTTGTGGATGTACCATCTACCCATCCTGGCTATAGAAACCATATCTCCTAACACTGACCTAGGTACAGTGGGGAAGTTAAGCCTGTGAGAGCCTGTAACCTGCTTTCAGCCTCCCCACAAGGACAAGGAAGAGGTGTGTCTTCCTATACTTTGTTTTCTGACCCTCAAGAAAAAGTTAGCTTATTCTGCTTTGAGACTCCCAGTAGCCCAGTAGCTGTCTCTTCTGTTTACTGCCCAGATCCTTATCTAGTACCTACTGTGTTAGGCATCACACGTTCCATGCTAAGGGAGTCTGTGTTGAACAAGGCCGTGAGGTCCCAGCTCTCCTAGAGTTAGACTTCAGTGGAGAAGACAGAAACGGTGCAAGGAACCTCAATTTAAAGAGTCAGAAGGTGATGTGGGCTATAACAGAGTAGGGACTAAGGAGGGGAGGTCAAGAGGAAGCAGTCTGAGGTGCTGTGGTTGGGGCAGGCTTTTGTGAGGAGGGGAGAATCAAGCCAAGACTGATTCCAGCAACTCATAGACAGGGTGTGGTGCCCAGGCCTCTGATCCCAGCACTCGGGAGGGACAGGAGTTCAGAGTCATTCCTGGTTACATGGAAAGTTGGAGGTCAGTCTGAGATACAGGACACCCTGTCGAAAGAAAAAAAAACCCACAGAATCGTATCTACTACGGCCAATATAGAGACACCTAAGTATGTCTCTCTTCAGGAGCCCCTCCCCCATGCTTAAATCTAAATCTAAAATCTGTAGTATAGGAATGTAATGTTAGACCCCAGCCTGTGCTCGGGCCTCCACACAGTTACTGATATCACTCTGCTGGGACACTGTGTGTGAGTCTCTGAATTTGCCCACTAGCCAGGGAAACCACATTTCACCCTGGAAGGGACTACACATACCAAACCCTGTTCCCTTCTCTGGGAGTTCCAGAGTCTGACTCCAGGCTATTGCTGGGAACTCTCTGCCCTGTGGGCTCTGACTCTTCAGAGGTCCTGTCATGCTGTCTGTCTCCAGTCCCCACCATGTCCGTAGTGTCAATAATTCTTCTAATAAACTTATGAACACCCAGTAATCCTGCTGAGTGTCTTCTTGAACCACCTGCCCCCAGCCAACGCCTAACATATACTGTATTTTATCCTTATAAATGGACTGGCTTTGCTTAGCTTTGACTCATCTTGGAAATCTTTTCTCCAGCATAGTCAAGAATGTGGTGTATAAGTAGGAGGTAACTAAGAGGAACACTCTTCCTGCTTCTGGTGGCAGTATTGGGCTGTTCTCTCTCTCTCTCTCTCTCTCTCTCTCTCTCTCTCTCTCTCTCTCTCTCTCTCTTCATTGCTATGAAGATGTTATCCTTGTCTACACCTAGGGAGCATCCCCAACCATCCCCCAGCTACTTCCTGGGTTCTACTGCTCTTTAACGAGCTGTGTGGACTAAGATAAGTTATTTAACTTCTCTGTGTCCTGTGCCTCATTTCCTCAGTTGCAACAGAAGACTGACAGTGGTCCTGTTTTGTAAGGCTGCTATGGAGACACTAAGTGAGTTCATCCACCTGACTCACTTGTACTCATGACTGGTACCTGTTCAGTGTGACCTTTGCTGTGCGCACACTCCACAACACAGCAGTAGGAGATACCTTTCAGAGATACAGTGTGCTCCGCTACCCTGACCAGTTTGTCCTCTCTCCCACGCCATCCTTATCATAGAAATACAGGGATGAGAAGCTGCCAGGCAGCCCCCCTGGACCTGGATCCTGGGGTAGATCCACTCCTATTGCAGGGGCTTGTCCCTGAACTGAACTAGCCCTCCAGATCCGCCATTCATCGATCGTTGTCCGTGGAGGCAGCCAACCAGACAGGCACTTTTAACAGCTTCTTAATGTGATGGAGCTCAGTGAGCTTGGAGAGAGGAGGCAGGCCAGGGGCTGCAGGAAGCTTTCAAGGTCACCCGGCACCAGCCTGACCTTGAAGCCTGCCTCTGGCAGGGAACAGCCCAGGGGCTGCTGGGGTGGGGACCAGGAATGCCTTTCCTCTTCTGCTTGTCAAGAAGGCCCTGGGGGCCTAAACTGAGGGAAAGCAAGCAAGAATGAAAAAACCAGGAAGAGGTGATAAAGGACTTAAAGAGGCCGACTGGGGACAAGCAGAAAAAAAATCATGCTGGGGACTGTATCACAGTCAACCCCCACCACACACACACACACACACACACACACACACACACACACACACACACACACACACACACACACACATTTCTTTGTCACTGACCAAAAAAAAAAAAAAAAAAAAAAGTGCTGTGACCATGGAACAGACTGGCTGGGAAGATAAATGACGGCCCTTCCCCCCACCCACTAGCTTGTCTTGGAAGGACCTGCTATTTCCTTTATCCTGTAGACAGATAAAAATCCTGGGCAGTTCCTATAAAGACCAGACTGGGTGGGTCTTGCAATGTTGTGGCCAGCAGCCAGACCACCCACACGAAGTGTTTCCTAGAGAGCACACAGCGCTCCATAGCGCCTCCTGGCTGCCGCAGCCTATCCAGAGATGCCAACCCCTCTCCACTGCAGCTTGGGCAGGTGGGAGGCACAACATCCCCTGTGGATCAGGCTGGGGCTGTTATAAGCCCGTTTCACAGAGGGAGGGCTAAGATGGAGAACTGGCATGGTTTCTCAGTGTCTGTTCAGTCGGTTAACAGTAGAGGAGGGATTCAAAGGTACATCTAATTCCCAGACCTGAGGTTAGCCAAGTTGACTCGGGAGGAGTCTTGGGGTTCTCTCAGCTCTGGGTCAGGTTCTCAGGGACTAAAGGAGCATGGGCCCCATTAGGCCACAATGGAAAGATCACACCCCTTTCTGCCTACTCTCCTTATGTCAGCCCAGAGAGATGTCCTGGGAAACTTGAGGTTCAGGGTCACCCAAAGTCTGCCCCAGCTCAGGGAAGCCCAGAGGGACAAGGGACTTCTGGTTCACTGCCAGCCTTGAGCTGGAAACCAGGTACATTGGCCCAGGCCTGGCACAGTCCCGGTGATCTCTGACTCAGTTTCCCCATCTGAGCAATTGAACATGAAGATCCCAGACTAGAAGGTGACTCTGACTGGCACCCTGGCCAACTGGCTATCCTAGGCTGATGCACTGCAAAACAATAGCTGGGGAGCTGAGCTCCCCTACTCCAGGAATAGGTCAGGAATAGGGCTGTGACCCCCAGCCTTAAGTTGCAGAGCCCAGACAGGTGTGTCCGTAGAAGCCTGGCAGGAAGCAAACCAAAAGCCATGTCCCCAAGAACTAGAGGTCCTGGGTCCCTCGTTGAGCAGTCCTAGGAAAGCAGCTGTGATGAAGATTCTTGCCCAGCCTGTCTAGACTGGCATCTGGGCCCTGAGGGGCAGCCGGCTGCTTCCTCCCTCCTGCTTCCCACTCAGACCAGAGAACATGTTCTGTTCCCTGCAGAGCAAACACCAATGGGCAGGAGGTGTAGACAGGAGCTGTGGCCAGCACCAGGAGCCCTTCTGCAGGCTTACCCTTCCTCCTTGTCCTCACTGCCCCCACAAATACCAGGCAGCTGCTGTCTCCTATGGTCTTTCTATTTACTCTTATTTCTAAAAAACTGTTTATTATAATAAGCACTCCAGAAGTAGAGGCCAGTGGATCTCTGTTAGTTCAAGGTCAGGCCAGCCTGGTCTATATAGCAATTGAGTTCCAGGACAGGCAGGACTTACATAGTGAGATCCTATCAACCAAACCAAAACAAACAACAACAAAAACTTTGTTGTTTTCTTTTTGTTGCATTGTATTTTTTTGAGTGAGTGAGTGAGTGTGTGTGTGTGTGTGTGTGTGTGTGTGTGTGTGTGTGTGTGTGTGTGTGTGTGCCCCCATGCACATGTAGAGGTTGGAGGACAACTTGTGACAGTCCTCTCCTACCATGTGTTTCCAGGGATCTAATTCAGGTCATCAGACTTGGTGACAAGTTTCTTTATCCACTGAGCCATCTCACTGGTTCAATCTTTCTTATTCTAAGGTCTTTCCCAAGTGAAGAACTTAACCCTAGAACACAGCAGAAGATGGTCAGTTGGAGGACAGCTGAGGACAGCAGGCTGCCATAGGGACTCAGAGGCCTTTATCCCCGGCTTCTCTTTACCTCTGTGTGTGTCACTCTGTAGCTGAGGTGACCTGGTGCCCTTTCTACGCTAGCCACCCAAAATCGGAAAAATTGTGGGCAGCCACAGGGTTTAGAGCTCTGGGCCTGGAGGAGGGGGCTGGCCTGTCGAATGCAAGCCAGAGGCAGAGGGTGGTGCTGTGGCCAGGCTTGTCTCTCTGAGCTTTCTGCAGGGTCTGATCAGGCCTCTGCATGGGCTTGTCTTCTGGCAGGTGGCAGGGAACTGAAGAGGACTGGGGACACAGAGCATGTGACTCCTTCCTTCTCTGGTCTCCTTACAAGGTCCTCTGCCCAAAGAGCTCTGTGTCCTGTTGTAGACTCAGAGAACATAGCTAAGTGAAGCTGAAAGACCCCCTGAGTTGGGAAACTCTCACTCAAGTCTCGGGATAACACGACCCCCCAAGAACTCACGAGAGACCGTCCTTGCTGCAATCACACGAGGTTTATTGGCAGGAACCAGTGTATTGGGGCCAAGACTCATATCCCACGCAGGGGAGGAGTTCGACCCCAAGTAGCTGTGAGAAAGGGTATTTAGGGGAAGAAACCACAACCCAAAGCGGGTAGGGAGGGCATCATTCGAAAATTCTGAAAATACCAGTAATAATCACAAGGGGGTAACTCCCCGTTTCTCAAGATTATTTTCAAGATTATAATCTAACTTTATGGCCAGCTAGTTCCTAGAACAGAGTCACTGAACCTAGATTTTTGCCTCTTCTCTTCCTGCTAGATTTTTGGCTCTATTCTTCCTGCTAGAGGGGTCTAGATTTATCCGGGTCTTTCAAAGCCATGTTCCACTATGATGTAAGGACCCCTCTGAGTTCTCTGCCCCTCTGCCTATGCTTGCACACAGTCCCTGAAATCTGCCAAAAGCCAGAATGTCTCTTTATACCCATGCCAGTTTGCTATCCTGATGAGCTATTAAAAGCTATACTACTTCTAGACCAAAAGACCCTTACCAGAAAGGATGCCTGGGATATCTTTTGTCCCACGACACATGGCCAGATCTGTTGGGATCCCCACCTGGGTTCTAAATGAAACCTACTGCATCTGCCTATGTCCCTCTGTCCAGAGGAGTGGGTTCATGTGAAGGATAATGCCAGGCTTCCTCATCAGCAGGACCCTCCAGGGTTGAGAGGCATGGGAAAGAGACATTAAATGGAGAGGACAGAGCAGGGCCCTGCCAACAATCAGGTTCTGCCGGAGAAATCAAGAATTGAGCCTGGCCAGCATCTGCCATGCTGCTCTGCTGTGTGACTGCTGGCAAGCTGTGACCTCTCTGGGCTTGGGCCTGTCTGTGAAATGGCCTGTGGGCTGATCTCCCCTGGGCTTCAGGCTTCTGTGTGACATCACTGCTTTGCCTATCTGGTCGCAGGTGTTCCTCTGGTGTTGCTCACCACCCTTTGCCCCCAAACACCTGAAACATCGCTTGGTGTAGAAGGCCTCCTCACACAGGCTGCCAGCATCTCACCCTCCCAGCCTCAGCCCATGCTGCCCTGTGAGCTGGAGTTTTTCCAGTCCATGCAGCCGCATGGATACATGGTCATGCAGCCACAGGACTCAGAATCTACAGCCCTTCTCCCTGTGGAGCAAGCTAAAGCCTTAATCCCTTTATACAAAGCCCATAGAATCCTTCCTCTGTCTCCAAGGGGAGGAGGTGAAGTGCAAATTGGCTTAACCACTGATCCAGGAAGATGCTTGCTCAGAGGACCAATGCAGCTGGTCACTTTGGCCACACACATGGCCATGGCCACCCCATACAAGCTCGGGAACTCTGGGAGGTTCAGGGATAGAGAGACCCAGGTGAATGGCTAAGCTGTCTGTCTGGCCCTCACCTTGTCTCTTTAAATCAGTGCATTGGGTCAGGTAACTAAGTTTAGACTGTGGGGTCTGTTGGAGCACAGTCTTAAAAAAAAATTGCTGTGTGTGTGTGTGTGTGTGTGTGTATCTATATGTCTGTGTAGTGTACGTGTGCATATATCTATGTGTCTGTGTGAGTGCATGCACACGTGTTCCATGGTGCTTGTGTGTAGAGGTCAGAGGACAGCCTGCAGGAATTGATTCTCTTCTTACATCATGTGGGTCCCAGGAATCAAACGCAGGCTGTCAGGCTTGCGCGGCAAGTGCTCTAGCCTGCTGAGCCACAGCGTGAGAGACTCCTGCCGGGGTGGGGGTGGTGAGGTTCTGTGAGGAGAGGAAGGCAGAGCCCAGCACTCAGCAGTTTACCAGGAACAGAAGAGAGGGAGCAGGAGCACTGCTGGAAGAGAAGTCCGCAGGAGCAGAGGCCTGGAAGTGAGGTGGCTGTGCATGGCGGGGAGCCACCAGCTAAGGGTGTATGTCAGCGGGGTAGACTAAAGACAGAGAAGGTTGTGGTGCCAGACAAGGATTGTGCTAGCAGGGCAGACCTGGCTGCCACAGATCCACAGATCAAGCAGGAAGTGACTGTAGGGGATCATGCCTTCCTCTTCTCCCCCCCAACCTCCACTGGTTAGGGCTCTCCAGTATCCTTTGCTCTGTCTTTAATTCCCTCCCCTCCCCGCATTTAGTGCCTACCTTCGTTCCAGTGGACTATGTATCCCTTGAAGGCCCCCAAAAGTCCCTGAATCATCCCTGGGGGCCTATGGCCCCTCTTGCCACTCTGCTTCTGAGGAGTTAATCCCGGATTATCCTGAGCCTGATTAGTAGCCTCCTAATCCTTAGATTGTCTGCTGTTCTCTGTAGGCTCTGAGCATCTTGGGGGTTCAGGTAGGCTTCACTCACTTCTGTGTTCCCCAACCCTAGCATAGTGCAAGGCTTGTAGCAGATGGCTAGTGGCTAGCGACCAGCTCCAGAACGAATCTGATCCTCTGCATCTGCTTTCCTTCAGGTGGCCTGTGAATGACCCCAGCACCCTCTCTGCCCTCAGCCAATCACCCAGACCCCAGATACCTTACTCAACTCCTGACCCATGTTACCCATTCTAGCCCCAGCAAGAATCAGAGGCCAACTTCACATTGGTTGGTGTGATGTCTTAGCTTCCTGGGTCCACACCCAAGTCATGCCAAGGGCATTGACCCAGCCCCTTCCTGCACAGTGTCACATAGTTCTGTGTGGTTGCCCATAGTTTATCCAGGTTCCTGCTGTTGTACATCAGGGTTGCCTCCGTGGTTTGGTCATTTAAATAAGGCTAAAACTGGGTGTAGTAGAGCACACTATTAATCCCAGCACACAGGAGGCAGAGGCAGGAGGCTCTCTGTGAGTTTGAGGTCATCTTGATCTACATAGTAAGCTCCAGTACAGCCAGAACTACAGAGAGAGACCCTGTCACAAAAACAAACAAATAAAATAAATAAATAAGGCTGGTATAGATATTTTAAAATTAATTAACTAGTTATTTTGTTTTAACAAATTTATTTATTTTGTTTAACTTTACGTGTGTGAGTGTTTGGCTTGAATATTTGTCTACACACCATGTATGTACCTGGTGTCCTCAGAGGTCAGAAGAGGGAGTCAGTTCCTCTGGAACCGGAAATATGGATTGTTGTAAGCTGCCATGGGGGTGCTGAGAATCGAACTCAAGTCCTCTGTAAGAGCAGTGCTCTTGCTGGGTGGTGGTGGTGCACACCTTTAATTTCAGCACTCAGGAGGCAGAGGCAGGCAGATCTCTCTGAGTTTGAGGCCAGTCTGGTCTACAGAGTGAGTTCCAGGACAGCCAAGGCTACACAGAAAAACCCTGTCTCAAAATACCAAAAAAAAAAAAAAAAAGAAAAGAAAGAAAGAAAAAAGCAAGTGCTCTTAACCACTGAGCTGCCTCTCCAGGCCCTGTTTTCTGGGGTCTTACCCATGTTAAGCAAACCACTGAGCTACACCCCAGCCCTTATGGCCACTACTTAAATTTTAAAAAGCTGTATCTTTTTATTTGAGAGAGAGAGAGAGAGAGAGAGAGAGAGAGAGTAGCAGAGCATGTGTATGGAGGTCAAAGTTTTGAGAGTGCCTTTACACACTAAGCCATCTTGCTGGCCCAGGCCTATAGAGGCTTTTAGCAAGCCCTGATGTGGGCCTGTTTTTGTGCTCTCCTCTAGTGACACACTAACCAGCTCTGCCCTTGTCCTCTCACGCACATGCACAGGTGGCCATATGGATAGTGACTAGAGGATGCATTTTCTGGGTTGTCTATGTTCTTATCCCTCTGACTGTGTCTCCCAAAGCCACCATGCCTGGGGCCAGCCAGACGGCTCAATAGGCAAAAAGCATCTGCGTCCAAGTCCAAGGACTTGAGTTCAATCCTTGCAACTCACATGGAGGAGGGAAAGAACCTACGCCCACAGGTTGTCCTCAGACACCCACATATACACCATGGTGCATGTGCACCTCCCCCGCCCCAGTAAAACAAAAATGTAAAAAAAAAATTAGTAAGCACTCAGAAGGTTGATACTATATATAGTAAAGGCTACTTTCCCAAGGGATTCGCTGAATACAGTCTTACTAATGCTCATTAGGGGGATATAAACTCAGTCAAATAGAAAACAAAACCCACAGGCTTCGGGCTGGAAAGATGCTGCAGCTATTAAAGGCCAAGACTCTCAACTAAGAAGACAAGAGACGAGCAGCCTGGGGAGATGGCTTAGTTGCTGAATTGCTTGCCTTGTAAAAACAAGAACCTGAGTTCAATTCCCAGAACCCTTATGAGAAAAGCCTAAGGCTGGGTATGGTGACACAGTCAGTGAGTTTGAGGCCAGCCTGATCTACATAGCAAGTTCTAGGCTAACCAGGACTAAGTATTTAGAGCTTGTCTAAAATAAGAATTTTAAATTAAATTTTAAAATCCTGGTGTGGTTACCTACATTTGTAATCTCAGCATTGGGGAGGTAGAGACAGGCAGGTTCCTGGGGCTCTCTGGCTAGCCAGCCTAGCTAACCTAGCTACAGGTTAGCAAGAAATCATGTTTCACACACACACACACACACACACACACACACACACACACACACACGCATCATTCCTTAATTAATTAATTAAAGCAGTGGCTGATGCTTGAGGAATGACACCTGAGGTTGTCCTTAGGGCCTCCTATGTGTGTGTTCATGCACAATCCCATTACACTTCAATCTGAGACTGGAGTGCCAGGCAGAGGCACTAGCAGTGTGGGTGTGGCAGTCACAGGTTAGGTGGAAGCTTTCTCTCTCTCATACACGCGTGCACATGCGCACACACACACACATCCACACATACGTGTATGCACACACACGTACACACATGCACTCACAAACAGACACACACAAACAAAGCATGGTGAAAAACAGAGAAAGAGGAGTTAATTACCGTGAACTGGAAAGAGAAATATAAAGGGTCCATTTTCCCCCAAGTTCTTTGTCGTGGGTACAGATACGAGCTTTAGGATTAAGTAGAGGAAGAACTGGTACAGAGAACAAGAGGCATGTATAGTTAAGCAATCTCAGGGGTGCTCCTTATTCATCGTTGTCTCAGCTCAAATCCTGCAAGGTGGTCACACAAGAAGTTGAGAAGTTGTGAATGACTGTCAGGGGAGAATGGAGCAATCTGGTGTCCACAGATGGTCTGCTCCAGGGTGTAGCCTCATCATCAGAGGCGACTGTCTAGATCTAAGGTGCTTTGCTGGTCCTGGAACCCAAGGTGACTGCAAGATTAGGACAATGACTCTGAGTTTTCAACCTTGAAGAGGGATAAGATAGGCTGGGCAGGCAAACATCCATAATGGTCATCATGTCTGCAGAGGTGAGCAGGAATCTGAGCCTCAGTGAAGGAGACAGACACAGACTGGGGGCAGGAATGCCAGCCTTTCACCTGCTTTTAGCTACCTTGTGGGTCCTCGTGAGGAGCTGATGCTTTATAGCAAAAGTAGCCTCTAAGAGTCAGCTCCAGCCTGCCTCCCCAGGAGTGACACCTTCCATCGCCTCGCTGGTCTGTAACTGTGATGAGGGCATGAATGAGGTGTGCAGGGATAGTGTAGGGATGACCCGAAGTGCCCCAAAGTATCTTAACTGCGAGAAATGGGTGAAAACTGGCCACTTCCTCCATGGAGCCTTCCTGGGTGACCCAACCATACACAACCCTCAGAGTCACTGCATTGGCTTATTGAAACAAAGGTCCCCAAGGAATTAGAATTTCCCCAGGAAGTTCATGCTTGGGGAAGGGAAAGGCCTGAAGCCTCATGGCAGCCAGGGAAAGAACCTGTCTCCCAGGAAGAGATTCCATGCAGTTCTGATCACTTCTCAGATCACCTTTCAGGAAAGGCTGGAGCAGAGACAATGAAGGGTCAACATGGCTGGTACCATACCTTGAGCCGGACTGCTTAGCTATGCGTACCTCTCCCTCTATTTAAACCTGACCCTCATGTCAGGACTTTGGGATGACTACACCTCTTTATTTGTTCCCCCTTTTACCAGTGTGGCCACACTGAATAAATCTCTTTCTGCTTTTCACTGTTATTTGTCTCTTTGATTGATGTATTTAGAATGAGTGGCCAAGACTGGCTTGTAAAGGCTGTGAAGGACCAAACTGTAACCTTAAAAACTCTGGTCATGTGCATATCAGTTAAATCATATGGTATTTGGGGTTTTTATTTGGTCTGGATTCTTTGCTCAGGAATCTGTGGGAAACTTTATCCGTGTCTGGCAAGACTCTTAGTTCATTCTGGGTACTTGCGGTATAGCAGTCCCTTGTATAGATACACCACTGTTCACGAAAGTCCACTGTCAACAGGTATTTGAGTCATACTACTGACTGTAGTCACAGTTTGTATAATGAAGCTCTTCTATCAATGTAACTGTATTTGGAGACAGATGTTTAAGGAATTTATTAAGGTTAAAGCGTGTCATGATCATAAGTGAGTGAAGATATGAGAAGAGGAAAAGACCCAGGGTGCACACAGCCAGATTTAAGGCCCCCTGAAGACCCGTAAAGAGGCAGCCGTGACTTGTGTTGGGGAATATTATTTTAAGGTGTGTGACTTTTGTTTATGTTGCATTTGTTTAACTCTGTGAAGCAGTGGTTCTTTGCCTGTCTAACACACCTGATGGTCTAATAAAGAGCTGAAGGGCCAACAGTGAGACAGGAGCAAGGACAGACCAGGATGGCAGGCAGGGAGTACAAATAGAAGGAGAAATCTGAAAGAGAAAAAGGAACAAGAGAACTAGGGGAGGAGGATGTCAGGGGTCAGCCGGCCAGCCACAGGGCAAGAGTGAAAGTAAGATATACACAAGTAAGAAAAGGAAAACGTCCAGAGGCAAAAGGTAGTCGGGATAATTTAAGTTAGAAAAGCTGGAAAGAAACAAGCCAAGCTAAGACTGGGCATTAATAAGTAAGAATAAGTCTCCATGTGTGATTTATTTGGGAGGTGGGTGGAGGGCCCCTAAAGAGTAAAAAGAGCAAAAAACATCACACTACAGACTTGGCCAGGAAGAAAGGTGCCATCAGAAACTAAGTTGGCCCTTTGATCTTGGACTTGAGTCTCCAGAACCATGAGAACGAGCAGTCTGTTGTGTAAGCCTGTGGCATTCTGTTAGGCAGCCAGAGTATAGCAACACAGGTAGACCTTGGGGGCCATGACAAGCAAAGCTGCTTTAGACTATCCTCCTAAAAGACCGTTGTGGGCACGAGCGCTTCTTTCTGTCGCATATGTCTCTAGGAGTATTTCACAGAGCAGACATGGGAAGGGACAGCTGGGGACCATTTGAGAGCAAATGAAGTCAAGACACTGCCACTGTGTTCCTAACAATAGCTAATCCATTGACCCCTTTCCCATTTCACTACGATGGCCTTTCCATGGGAAGGTTCACCTTTGATCACTTCTTGATTTAGTTGTCAAGTATCTTTAGCTGCCTTCAGTCCCTGGCAGTTCCTCAGTCTTTACTTTCGTGACCTTGACACTTCTGAAGATTACAGGCTGGCTCTTTTGTTCTTTGTCCCTCAATTTGAGTTTTTCTGAATCTATGTGGTTCAGAGGAACTGAAGCAGTGCCCTCTTCACTGAGGTTGCCAGGATACTTGTGTTCAACTTGCCCCATTACTACCGATGCTAAGTTTTTATATTTATTTGTTGATTTTGAGTCAGGATCTCACATAACCTCACATAACCTGGTTGTCCTGGAACTCACTATGTAGAGCAGGCTGGCCTCAAACTCACAGAGCTCTGCCTGCCTCTGTTTCCAAGTGCTGGGATTAAAGGTGTGTGTGCTACCACACCTGGCCTGATACTGACTTTTAAAAAAGATTTATTTTTGTTTTATGTGTGTGGGTGTTTTGTCTGCATCAGTATCTGTGTGCCATATGTGTGCCTAGTGCCCGTGGAAGCAGCAAAAGGTCATCAGACGCTGTAGAACTGAAGTTACAGCCCCTTGTGAGCCACCGTGTGAATGCTGGGAACCGAATCCTCTGGAGGAGGAAGAGCAAGCAATCGTAGGCACTGAGTCATCGCTCCAGCTCTGTCACGTTAACTTTCATCCTTTGGTTAAGATGGCATATGCGAGTTTCACTACAATTAACTAGCCAGCATTTCATTTTGTAGGAAGGTAGTTTGAGATTATGTAATGTTCTGTTTCCCATCACAATACTGCCTAACAACCTTCACAGCTGTGTAAGTCACTTCTTGTGCGATGCGATGCTGAGAAAAACAGCAGTAAGGACTCACCGTTTCCAGGGTTTCCATCCAGGGTCATTGGCTCCACTCTTCACTGGCTTGTAGTGAGGCAGACAGTGTGATGGGAGGACAAGGCCGAGAGGAGCCAGGCAGCTCATGGAAGACAGGAAGCAGAGAGAGACTGAGAAAGGAAGGGAGGAGGGCAGGATATACATTTCAAAATCATATCTCTTTGCCCTGCTTCCTCCATCCCTGCCCAGAAACATTATCAAATCATGCATTCCTCAGTGGATGAGCCCACGGAGAAGCCAAGCCCTCACGATCCAGTCACTTCCCCAGACCCCATCGCAGACAATCAACTCTTTAACACATGAACCTTCTGAGGGACATTTCAGATTCAAACCATAATGAACATGAATGATTCTAGCTTGAATCAAATATTTCTATAATTGCAAAAAGCTGATTTTTTTCTACTTTTTTCCTGTATTTATTAGTTCGCATTTTGTCCTAAGAGCTTTTCTCTTCTCACTAGTGGATCTTTATGTACATGTGCATACATGTATGCTGCTGCACATGTGGTACACATTATATATGTGTGTATGTTCCTGTGCATACGGAGTATGCATGTATGTACACACACATGTTTTTGTATGCGCGGTACATGCATGTGCACGCATACATGTCACTGTACATGCAGTACACATGTTTATATGTGTGTACATGTATGTTCCTGTACATGTGGTACGCATGTGTATATGTATTATGCGTGCTCCTTTACATGTAGTGCATATGAGTGTGCATGCTCTTGTTTATGTAGTATTCATGTCTGTGTGTACTTGTGTGTATGCATGCATATTCTCACATATGTGCATGTATGTGCATACACGTTCCTTTACATGTGGTATGTATGTCTGTGTCTGTATGGAGGCCAGAGGACCATCTTGGGTGTTTTTCTTTCCTGGGTGCCATTCACCCTGCTTTTTGAGAGAGACTGTCTCAGGACCTGGGGATTGCTGATTATGCTAGGTTGGCTGGCTATGCTAGGTTGTCTCCAACCCCTTAGTGCTAAGATTACAAGTGTGGGCCAACATGTCTGGCTTTTTCCTTGGATTCTGAGGATCAAACTTGGGTCTTCAGCAAGCACTTTACTAAGCTCTAAGTCCCAGCCTCAGAGCGCTCACAGGCTTTCTAGGATAACCATGCCTCACTCAGATAGGAAGCAGAAACCTATGCACCGGAGATGCCCTTACCTGCTGGAGCCATGGCCTACTTGGCAGACCCCTGGAGGTGCTGGAAACAGGGGGGATAAGGATGACAGAAACCTGGGTAGAAATCTTTCAGAAAGGCAGGTCAGATCTTCTAGAAGGCTGCTGGGTACCTTGTGGTTGGAGCAGTCTGAAGCTGAGGTAACCTGGGCATAGTGGGTTGCATCTATAACCCTATACTCAGGAGGCAGGTTTCTCTGAGTTTGAGCGCAACCTAGTCTACATGGTAAATTACAGGCCAGTTAGGGCTATATTAAGAGCCCCCTACTTCCTGTTCAAAAAAACAAAAAAAAAAAGAAAGGAAAATACAAAATTTGAATACAAAATTAAGTAGAAGACCTTGGACCTTGGAGTAAGTCTTGAAGCACAAGTTCCTTAGTCGACTCAGGCAACGTCTCCATCCTCACCTGGAGAAGCCCTTGGCCAGCGGAGCAGGGCTGAGGAGTCCCCTCTCTGCAGAGTCTGGAATTCGCTCATTTTCTGCTTTCCTTGAGCTCCTAAGGACAGGTGAGATGTCTTCTTTATACCTGTCTCCAGTAGAAACAGAACGTAATAAGCCCGTAAGACAAACAGAAGAAAGCAGGGCAGGAAAGAGTAATATGGTATAAGGGAAAGAGACAGTAAACTCTAGTCATGTGTCGGGCAGCTTGGGGAAATACTCGTGATAAAAAGATTGCCTTTCTAAGTGTGGGGGCCTGAGTGAGCCACAGCACAATGTAGAAGAGCACCCTTTTAATCCTAGCATTGGGGAGGTGGAGACAGGAGGCTCTTTGGGCTTCACTGGCCAGCCAGCCTAGCTGAACTGGGGAGCTCCAGGTCCATGAAGAGAGCCTGTCTCAAAAAACAAGATGGGCAGCTTCTAGGAGCAACACCGCAGGCTGTCTTTTGACTTCCACTCACGGTGCATGCCCCCACCCACCCACAACTGCTACACACAAATTACATGCCAGGCCACATATATGCATTGCTGTGTTCTAATAATACCAATGGCGGGGTTTGATCGTAAAGTGTCCCCCCAAAAGGCTCATGTGTTGATGGCACTGTCCTCAGAAGTAGGCCATCTCACACTTGGAAATGAAGGTGACCACTGAGCAGTACTGTCACCCCTGAGCATCCGGCAAGGTTCTCAGCTTCATTGATCAGAAGTTCTCAGCATTTTACGGTTCACAAAGTTTGTCCGTAGATGTGATGGCCTCCAAGAACAAGTTGGAAGGATACATGTTCACTACTTCTTAAGACGCACAGGGCCTGGCTGGTGGAAGGCTTGCAACTCATCTTTGCTGAGCTAAAAAGGGTAAAGCCTGGCCAGCAGTAGCAGCCCCTCCATGGAGTCGTCCTGTGAGCCATAGCTGGACAGGGCTGTAAACCTGGAAGCAAATAAGGGACACCTAGTGACCACAAGGAAATAAAAACAAAGCTAGGCCTGAGCCACAACTAAGATGAAAGAAACCTTATAATGTTCAGTTTTTCCGTTATGACTCTTCAGAGATTTTTTTTTTTCCAAGATGGGTCATTTCTCCAAATGTCTCATTCAGGGTGTGCCCTGTTTGGCTGGCGCCAGAGCACATGCATAGCTTGTCCAGTGGCCCTCCCCGTCCCACACTGGTGCCACCATCTCTTATCAATTCCAGTGTGGACCCCAGGGTACAAGGTCTCAGAGGAGCAGAAGGACCTTCAGGGGTAGGGCTTCACAGGTCTGGCTCTGAGCAGGGTATCTGTCGCTTACTGCTTTTCCCCTGTTATAGATATTGGGATCAGTTTTCCTTGTCAGAATAAACAAGTTCCTGGTAGTTGCCTCATGGGCACACAGGGCACAGGCTTGGCACGTAAAGAAATGGAGTAGGGCACACAAAACTGGAAGGTGGTACCCAGTGGTGGCAGGGAGCATCTGCTGTCTGAGTGCTCTCCAGGAGCCGTGAGACCTTGGCCTCTGTGTGCCTCATAAAGCAAAACCCTGGGAGTCACTGGATGGGCTAAGGGCACCGTGGCTGGTGTGGGAGTCACAGTCTTTCCCACCCCTGGTTTGGCTCAGTGGCTCAACCTTAATTCTTGGCCCAGGTTCAGCCCTCAATCCCTGGACCCGCCCCTCCCTCCTTTGGCCACCCTGGGGATTAGTCAGGAAGTATACACAATGGGTCTATTGTCACTAGAGGAAGACAAAAATAGTTTGGGACTGCAAACTGGCACGGGTAGGATGGGATAACTGGTCACAGCTCTAGGGAGCCTATTTTTCTTGAGGGGAATGCAGACTCAAAGAGGTGTGTTTGGAGTGGGTCACTCAAAAGCAATACCTCCCAGCATGCCCTCCCTTGCTCTCCAGACCTACACCCCAGCTTATCCTCGACCTGTCCAAGCCCCTCCTCGCACCTGCTGCCTTTGTCCATCTCTACCTTCACTCTCATTAGCCAGCACTCATGTCTTTGCAGGAGGATGCTCATATCGTCAAAACTACTCTGCCTGCTCCCAGACAGAGTGGGCAATGCATGGACAGGCATGTCCCCTGTGGTTGGGAGGGTCACAGGGACAGGCATGTCCCCTGTGGTTGGGAGGGTCACAGGGACAGGCATGTCCCCTGTGGTTGGGAGGGTCACAGGGACAGGCATGTCCCCTGTGGTTGAAAGGGTCACAGGGACAGGCATGTCCCCTGTGGTTGAAAGGGTCACAGGGACAGGCATGTCCCCTGTGGTTGAAAGGGTCACAGGGACAGACATGTCCCCTGTGGTTGGGAGGGTCACAGGGACAGGCATGTCCCCTGTGGTTGAAAGGGTCACAGGGACAGACATGTCCCCTGTGGTTGGGAGGGTCACAGGGACAGGCATGTCCCCTGTGGTTGGGAGGGTCGCAGGGACAGGCATGTCCCCTGTGGTTGAGAGGGTCGCAGGGACAGGCATGTCCCCTGTGGTTGAGAGGGTCACAGGGACAGGCATGTCCCCTGTGGTTGGGAGGGTCGCAGGGACAGGCATGTACCCTGTGGTTGAGAGGGTTGCAGGGACAGGCATGTCCCCTGTGGTTGGGAGGGTAGCAGGCTAAGTGCCTCAGCCTTCCTACCTCTGATGATAGCATCTCTATGTGCCCAGGCTTCCCTGAGTCATAAGGACAAAGCCACCCTTCCTGGCGTTTTGTTGGATGCCACACCCTTGCCTGGGAAGGTTCCTCTTTGCTTACTTCTACTTCCCGATTCTGCCATCTTTTCCCTTTCAGCTTCTCCTTTCCTTTCCTTTCTTTCTTTCCTTCTTTTTTTTTTTTTTTCTCAAGACAGGATTTTTCTATGTAGCCCTGGCTGTCCTGGAACTTGCTTTTTAGACCAGGCTGGCCTCGAACTCACAGAGATTTGCCTACCTCTGCCTCCTGAGTGCTGGGATTAGGCATGTGCTACCACTGCCTGGCCCCTTTCAGCTCCTTAATAAATTTTTCAGTCTGTTTCAGGATCATCTGGCCTAAGACTGTCTCCAACCACCAGTCCAGAGGCAGAGGAGGGAAGTGTCTGGAAGACATCAGTCATAAGCCTGGCGTTTGGAAGGTACTGGGGACTTTGAAGGAAGGTGGAGGGAAGAGGAGGGCCTGAGTTAGTCGGGATATCCAGAGTCACGTACATAAACACAGAGATATCTTTAGTAGAAATTACTGGAGCCTGGCATGGTAGCACATGCTGTAATCCCAGCATTAGGAAAGTGGAGGCAGGAACTGGGGCTATATATATATCTTTCAAAAACTGAGGCCTGGGGATATCGGTCCATAGCAGCGCACTTGCCAAGTGCATGAAAGTCTCTGGGATCAAGCCTGTTAACACACACACACGGGGCAGGGGGAGAGGGAAAGAGAGAGAGAGAGAGAGAGAGAGAACGAGAGAGAACTAGCTCTCCAGATCATGGAGGCTAAAATAACAGAAATGAAAACAAAAGGCCCTAAAAGAACTGTGGTGTAAGTTCCAGTCTGAGAGTTGAGTGTGAGCGCAAAAAAGACCAGCACTCTAGCAGGAAGAAGCAGACTGTGCATTCCTGCTCAACTGTCCCTGGGCCCATGCACCCCAAGGAGGGCTTTGGCTTCACCCAGGTACCCACTCAAGTGCTAGCTTCCTAAACACACCTAGCAGCAGTGATCAGCCAAGCATCTGGGCTCCTGTGGTCCCACAAGTGCAGTGTTTGGGTCACCGGCTCGCAGCTTGATTAGCTGCTGTCCCTCTACACAGTGTCTTCACCCTGTCCCAGCACAAACCCATTCCACAGGCATGAAAAACAGGGCTCAGTGCCCGTGGCCAGCAGGTGTCCTCCCAAGCTGGGCTCTGCCTTACAGCAGGCTTGCCCAGACCCTTGGCTTTCTTCCTGCGTAGGGATCTAGAGAAGAATAAACCACGTTAGGTGCTCATCAGCAAAGGCATAGAGGCCAAGTGGCCATAATGAATAGCACAGTCAGGAGTCAAGAGGGTGAGCCTGCACCACAGCCAGGAAACCAAGTGTCCGGAGGTCATGCTATGCTGGATCCCAGGGAAGAGGTGAGTGCTGGCCAGGAAGGAAGCAGAGTGGTGGTCATCAGGGCTGTCTGGGAAGGATACCAGCACCACTCTAGTGCGTGGTACATGCCTATAATTGTAGCACCTAGGAGGCATCTTCATATATAATCATAGCACACATGGCAGGACTGTTGCCTAAATCCAAGGTCAGCCTGAATTATATAATGAATTCCAGGCTAGTCTTTTTTACATGATCAGATTCCTGCCTCAAAAAAAAAAAAAAAGTAAACAAAAAAAATGAAGAAAAGGGAAAAAAAGAGATGTGAAGTTCTGTAACCTTTGGCATTTCTTCCTAATGAGAGGTTAGCTAGGGGACGGTGGCTAGATTTCCAAGAGAAAATACAAGACACTCAGTTGAAGTTGAATTTAATTTTTAAAAACAGGATTTTTTTTTTATTCGTGTGTGTATGCATGTGCCTGAGGATGTCAGAGGCCATCGGAGTCCCTGGAACTGGAGGTATAGGCAGCTGTGAACTACCTGATAGGGATGCTGGGAATCAAGTGTTTTAACCACTGAGCCATTTCTCCAGCCCCTGAATTTTATCTTTAAAAAAAAAAAAAAGTATCGCCAGACAGTGGTGCAGGCCCTTAATTCCCATACTTGGGAGGCAGAGGCAGATGGATCTCTGTGAGTTTGAGGCCAGCCTGGTCTAATAAATAACAAGTTACAGACCAGTCAGGGTTGTATTGTGAGACCTTGCCTCAAAAAATTAGTTAAATCTATCTATCTATCTATCTATCTATCTATCTATCTATCTATCTATCTATCTATCTATCATCTATCTATCTATCATCTATCTACCTATCTATCATCTATCTATCTATCATCTATCTACCTATCTATCATCTATCTATCTATCTATCTATCTATCTATCTATCTATCTATCTATCTATCTATCTATCTATCATCACACATGGCCTTGAGCTCCAGAGAATCAAACACACACAGTGTAAAGCACTTTCAAGTACACTCAAACCTCGCAATCACCCAGCAGAGAGACTTCACTATCACATACTTAGGAGGCAACAGATGAAAAGGCCTGCAGAACTATTTGTGGTGGATGAGTGGTAGGGGTTGACACTTGGGCCCAGGTTCCTACCTGCAAGTTTGCTGTCTTTCCCACTCTGCTATGTCTGCAGTGCTCAGCTCTCTGCTGCTAGTTCCCGAACAGTCTTCCACGTTTCTCCAACAGAAGTTTTCCTTGTGTAGAGGCCCCTGCAGCCACCTCACCAGACCTGCCCCTTCCTGCAGGCCCTTTTTCTACCCTGGCATTTGCAAAGCATCCTGTGGTATATAATACCACCCACAATATGTCTTGTCCTGCTGACTTCCCCAACTGTGACTTCAGGCCCAGACAGGAACACCTGCACCTCTTAGTCCATGCCAGAAGGCAACCCCAAGTGCCAAGGGTTTCTTGTAAAATGTCAGACTGTTCCAATCAAACAGAAACAGGCCCTGAGCTGGCTCAGCTGTGGTCACTGGGGAACAGGGAGCTAAGCCCTCCCAGACCCGGCTTTGTATCTTTTCTCACAAGCATTGTCTCTTCTTAGCCTATGAGTGAGGACACTACTCATTAGCCACTCTGGAAGCTGTAGGCCAGAAACCTAGATGCCTTTCCTCATTCCTTTGGGATGAAGCTAAGTGCTTGGATGTCTTCCTATGTCTGATCCAAAGATGGCTAGCTGAGGATGCCTGTCTGGCCAGCAGTAAACCTTCCCTTTCCAAGTTTCCTCTAGACTCCCAAGGAGCCACACTCCCATTGGGAAGCACTTTTGACAAGTCCTAGCTCAGCCTTGTAGATACAGCACCTGAATCTAAAGACCTAAGTTGAAGTCCCACCTCTGCTGCTTCTGAGATGTGTGTGTGCTAGGACTGTCATGGACGGCTGCACAGGATGTCCACTATCTGTCTATTAGGTGTGGGCTCTCAGGATGGCTGCACCCATATCACCTGGTATAGAACCTCCTTACTGTCCAAGAGAGACTGATTAAGACTTGTCTTTTTTAAAATTTATTTTTATTTCATGTTCATTGGTGTTTTCCCTGCATACATGTCTGCTGTGGGACAATAGTTTTACCCTGTAAAGATTTGTTTCTTGTGCATGTTTATTGGCCAGTAGCCAGGCAGGAAGTATAGGTGGGGCAACCAGGCAGGAAGTAGAGGCAGGGCAATGAGAATAGGAGAATTCTGGGAAGAGGAAAGATTCAGTCTGCAGTCATCACCCAGACCTAGAGGATACAGATGAGAATGCCTCGCTGATGAAAGGTACCAAGCCACATGGCTAACACAGACAAGAATTATGGGTTAAGAGGTAAGAATCAATTAATAAGAAGCCTGAGCTAATAGGCCACCCAGTTTATGATTAATGTAGACCTCTGTGTATTTCTTTGGGACTGAATGACTGCAGGACTGGGCGGGGCAGAAATCTCAGTCAACACATGTCTGTGTGAGAGTGTCAGACCCTGGAACTGGAGTTACAGAGAGTTGCTAGCTGCTATGTGGGTGCTGGGAATTGAAACCAGGTCCTCTGGAAGAGCAGCCATTGTTCTTAACCACTGAGCCATCTCTCCAGCCCAAGACTTGTCCTACAAGGTAAGTTAAACATCAAAGTTTCAGAATCACTGAGGTGTTATGACCCTAGGGCCATGGTGTGGTGGCTCCCCTGGAATCCTATGATATGGCTCTGCCTGGGTGGGAAAAGTCACTTTTCTCTGGCTCTTATTTCTCTGTCTATCAAATGGAGGTAACAAAGCCTGTCTCTCAGCTAAGGGCTGGGTTGAAGAGGCCTGTTTGACACAGCCTCTGTGGAGACTCAGAGGAACTGGCTGGGGTTGACAAAGCCACTCCTCCTGAGAGGTGAGCCCTATACTCTTCTTGACTCCAAGTACTTCCAAGAAAAGTTAATCCTTAGACTGTGAGTCTGGAGAGGATCTTAGAGCATCAAATAGATACCATTTTTTTTAAAAAAAATTATTTTATGTGTGTGAGTGTTCTGCCTGCATGTCTGTCTGTCTGCATACCATGTATGTATTGGTATCCACAGAGACCAGAAGATGGCACAAGACAGATGTGAACTGCCATGTGGGTGGGGGAATCAAACCCAGATCCCCTGGAAGAGCATCTGGGTGCTCTTAACTACTGAGCCATCTCTCCAGGCCCAGATACCAGCTTTTACTCAATAGTTTTACAGATGATAAAATCGAGGAAGAGGGCTGAATAGCAACGCTGTTGTCAGTGTGAGCCGAGCTAGAGTCTGGCCCGCCAGTCTGCATCCCCATCAGTCCCCTACAGATTTACAGAACTGTCCTTGCAATTTACCTGCCTCTGTCTTGTCTTCAGCACCCTGTGGGGATAAAGTAGAGGGAGCTTGAACAAAACCTCAAAATAGAATCTTCCTTGAAATAGAACACCTAAGCTGGGCATGCATGGTGGCTCACACATGTAATCCCCATCCTGGGAAGCCTAATGCAGGAAGATCACCAGGAGTTCCTGGGCTACAGAAGTGAATTCCAGACTCGCCTGGGCTAAAGGGTGAGACTTTGTCGCAAAAAAAAGAAAACAATGAAACACAAGCAAAAATTCAGAATAGAATATACAAGTAGATTCTGTACAGATGCTCTATGGGGCTGTCCCTTCTCAGACTTAAGGGGGTGTTGGAAGGGAGGAACTGATTCAGAAAGGAATGCTTTTCTTTTTTTGTCCTTTGTTTGTTTGTTTGTTTTTGAGACAGGTGTAGCCCTGGCTGTCCTAGAACTTGCTCTGTAGACCAGGCTGGCCTTGAACTCAGATGAGCCTGCCTGTGCCTTCCGAGTGCTGGGATTAAAGGCGTATGTTACCATTGCCTTGCTAGGAATGCTCTTCTTTTTTTTCTTTTTTTTTAAAAAATATTTATTTATTTATTATGTATACAATATTCTGTCTGTGTATATGCCTACAGGCCAGAAGAGGGCACCAGACCCCATTAAAGATGGTTGTGAGCCACCATGTGGTTGCTGGGAATTGAACTCAGGACCTTTGGAAGAGCAGGCAATGCTCTTAACCTCTGAGCCATCTCTCCAGCCCCTAGGAATGCTTTTCTAAGTGATGTGGCTATGCTTTGTGCTGGGCCCTGCAGTACGTGTTGATATATTCTAGTTATGGGACCATAAGACACCAGCCCTGTCCTCACATTGGTCCCAGGCTAGAAGGTCATGTGACATATGTACCCAAAAAGCAGACAACAACCAGTACAAGGCCCTGAGGGTAAGCCTGCTATCTCTAAGTGCTACTAGAGGGGCATAGATAAGCACGAGGAACCTCTGGACAGAGCACTAGAAGATTCTAGAAGATGCTGAAGGGATTTGGACTGAAAGAGAAAGAACTAGAAGGCGCTGACTGTGCCTGGGGACAGGGGACTGGATTGGAGCAGGGCTCACAAGCTTTTTCTAAAGCAGGCTCTAGAGTGACTAGTTTGGGCTTTGCAGGCTGGAAGGTTTCAGTTTCCAGTCCTCAGCTTTGGCCTCGCAGCACAAACCAGAGACCATGACAGGCAAACAAATGGCCAAGGCTGTATTCCACACTTTACAGACACTCAAGTGCCAAATCTCATCGTTTTATGTGTCATAAAATAGAACCTTCTTTTGTCATTTTTCCAATCATTTAAAGGATCAAGAAGAATGCAGAAGAATCAAGTGGTATAGCAGTGCATACCTATAATTCCAGCCCTCAGAGGTTGAGAGAGCTGGAGTTTGAGGCCAGCCTGGGCTATATGGTGAGGCTCTGTCTCAAACAAACAACAAACTATAAGATAAAAATAAATAAAGAAGAATTATTCTTTACTCGTGAGTTGTATAGAACTTGTAGCCAGATCTGGCTCAGGGAACCTTACCATTTCTGATGTAGGGGCAAAATAGAAGCTGGTCTGGGAAGGTCAGCTGAGGCTAGACCATTCTGGGCACCTAAGTCCAATATAAAAAAAAATCTAGTTATTTTTTAAGTCCAAGTCAGAGGTTGGAATCTATAATATGTAATTTGTGTGTGTGTGTGTGTGTATGTGTGCATATGTGGAGGCCAGAGGCTGACATTAGGTGTCTTTCTCAATTGCATTTCACCTTGTATATTGAGGCAGGGTCTCTCACTAGAACCCACGGTTTGCTGATTTGACCTAGCCTATCTAGCCAGCTTGTTCCAGAGTGCCTGTCATTGCCTCCTGAGTGCTGGGATCACAGGAGGGCTGCATGTCTGCTAGCATTTAGGTATGTGTCGGGGATCTGAACTCTGGTCCTTCAGACTTGTGAGGCAAAGAAGACATGTCCCCATCTCCTGAGATCTATAATATTTGGATATCCCTAGACTGGACCCCTCTTCCAAGAGAGTGGCTGTCAAGATCCCAGGGAGGGTACATGTGAAGATTGTATCTTTTACTGAAAGGGAAGGACTGAGTTGGGAGAGGTTGGGGGGGGGGTTAAGCTTGAGCTACCTAAAACCCACGTAAGTGAGATGTCAAGTTGACCACTGAGGTCTGGACCTCGAGCTAAAGCTGGAGGATGTAGAGACAGGAGCAGCTGAGCCTCACACAGAGGATCCAGAGAGCCAGAGAAGTGGGAACACACACGGCAGGCAGCTTCTTGAAAGCCAGGAGGAAGGTGTCATTTCAGAAGGGGGCTAACTGTGTCTAGCACTGCTGAGACCCAGAAGGTGAGTGCTGGGGGTGTTGGTAGATTTGGTAATATGGAGGACTCTCGTGGCCTCACTGCCAGCAGCTTCAGTGGGAAAGTGGCTGTGGAGTCACAGAGGAGAGAGGTGACGTCAGTGAGTCTTCAGAGACAGTCTAATCGTTGCAAGATGGTCGAAACGAAGCATTAGTCATCCGGACACGTGATTGGACTAACTGAACTGGTACTGAACACCTCCTGTGTCCCAGGCACAATGCCAAGGTCCGAGAATGGAAAGGCAGGGAGACACCTAAAGAACCACACTCCAATGTACTTAGCCCAGAAAGGCATTAACAACAAGTGGATCAGCAACAGGGATGTCAGAGTGTCTGGCTCAGGACCAGGAGCACAGAGTTGGTACTGTGGGACCCGTGCTTGCAGATGCTCAGCAGTGAGACAGAGGCTTCCAAAACCCACAGAGTTGTGAAAGAAAGGAGGGGTTAGAAATAGCATGTGGTCAGACATGGCCTCACAGGGCAGGAGGGAGTTACAGAAGGTGGGTCTGAGGAGTAAAGTGCTGTCCACCTTGGCCTGTGTGCCTCTGTTCTTCGCTCAGGAGCAGTGGTTCTTTCTCAGCCTTCTTCATGCACAGTTCCTCATGTTGTGGTGACCCCAGCCATAAAATTACTTTTGTTGCTACTTCATACCTGTAATTTTACTACTGTTATCAGAATCATAATGCAAGTATCTGATATGCTACCCCTAAAGGGGTCGTGACCCACAGGTTGAGAATCACTGCTCTACAGTACTATTTCTACCTGAGTGTGGCTATGCACCCTTGTCATTCCAGGATTTGGGAAGCAGAAACAAGAGGATCAGGAGTTCAAAGTCATCGTCAGCTAAATAGTGAGGCCAGCTAGGGCTAAACAAGACCCTGTGATGCAAGTGATTTGTAGTGGTGGGAATGGAGGGGTGGGAGGAGGAGGAGGGAGGAGGAGGAGGAGGAAGAGAGAGAGGTTTCTAAAGAGAGGAATATATGGAACACAGCATGGATCCACCAGCTGCATTCCTGGTACCGAGCTTACTACCTGAAATATTTTTTGTTTGTTTTGAGATATTGTCTTACTAGTTGCCAGAGTTGATCTCAAGCTCTTGATCCTCCTGCCTCAGCCTCCTAAGTGCTGGTGCTCCTTAAATACTTTGAATAAGTATTTGGAGTATAAGATACACCTAAGTTTATATTCTGAATCTAAGGTGTAATTGCTTGAGTGACCTTGGATCCTTTAACCTAACTTAGTTTCAGTTCATCTGCACAAACAGAATTTTCCAAATGCTTAAATGGGATGGCAAAGGTAAAAGGTAAAAGCAGGGTTGGGTTGTTGCTCTAGTATGAGCAAAGCTGTGGATTCCATGTCCAGCACAGTAAAAAAAACAAAAGTCACAACTATTATCTTATTTGAAGCAGAATGATGTTTGAAGGCATCTTACATCTTAGAAATATTGCTTGTAGGCTGGCAAGATGGTGCAGTAGGCAAAAGTGCTTGCTGCCCAGGCCAATTACTTGAATTTGATAGTGGGGTCCCGTTGTGCAATATTAGTTGAAAATGTGTTCCATTCATTTATACTATGGAATATTTGTTTAATGATGCAATGATGTGTTGCATTCTTTTATGTTGCATTTGTTTAACTATGTGAAACTGTCTTACTTTGCCTGCCTAAAACACCTGACTGGTCTAATAAAGAGTTGATTGGCAAATAGCTAGGCAGGAGAGAGAATAAATAAGAGAAGAAGAGAGAGAGGGAGGAGTGAGAAAAGGAGAGGAGGATGCCAGGGGCCAGCCACACAGCCAGCAACAGAATAAGAAATAAGAAAGGAATATAGAATAAAGAAAGGTAAAAGCCCAGAGACAAAAGGTAGATAGGTTAATTTAAGAAGAGCTAGATAGAGACAAGTCAAGCTAAGACTGGGGCATTCATAAGAGTGAATCTCCATGTATTTATTTTGGAGCTGGGTGGTGGGTTCCTAGAGTCAAAGAGTAACACAAAACAAAACAAACAAGCAAAAAAACAAAAACAAAAACAAAAAACCCCCCCACAGGGTCCCACATAGTGGAAGGACTCCTAGAAGCTGTCCTCTGACCTCCACATACATGCTATGGCACATGCACACTCCTGACCCCACATAAAATAAATAAATAATAATGATTAAAAATTTTTCCAAAGAGAGAAATATTGCTGTTAGCTTGTGTGCATGTCTGTGATGCTAACACTTGGAAGGGTGAAACAGTAGGACTGAACTGGAGTGGAGGCAAGCTCAGGCTACAGAAAGACCATCTCAAAGCATAAAAATGAAAACATTTTCCTTTAGTGATATACAAGACATTGTCAAGGGCCTGAGGAGGGAAGATAAGAGCCCAACAAACCAAAGCTAGGTGAGACTCAACTGCAGAAGTATTGAGAAACAACAGTGGAGGTTGTGAGAGCCAGGGGCCTGAAGGTTCTAACAGGGCAGTGGTGGGAGGGGAGAGCGGCATGGGAGGACTCCTTTCTATGAATGGACTGGGCAGAGCAGGAGGAAGTGGGTACAGGGACTCATGGTTCACCCGCTCCACTGTATAGTGGCACTCTTCACTAGGCTGACAGATCCAGGGAAAGGTGTGGGTGTAGGGATAATTTGTTCTTCATTTTGGACAAACTGAATTGAGGAGTCTCCAGGACAACAGATGGAAAAGGCCCGAGGGAGACAGAAATAGATTAGGAACTCCAGAGAGGCAGATCTAGGATGTCCACACGTGGGAGGAGAAACTGGATGGTCCAGTTTGTGAATTAGTTCTGAGAATAATAGAAGGTAGAGCTCATATATAGTGAGCATAACTTATTAGTACAACACATGCCTTATTTTTTAAAATTATGTATGTGCACCATGTGTGTGCAGTGCCCTTGGAGGTCAGAAGAAGGTGTGGGATCCTCTGGAACTGGAGTTACAGGCAGCAGTGAGCTGGGAACCAGATGGAGTCCTCTGCAAGAACAGCAAGTGCTCTTACCCACGGAGCCATCCCTCCAGCCCCTGCTTTGTCAGTTTTGATGCAGACTCAGAGATTTAAGCTAGCAGGAATCATCTGGTCACTTCTGTTATCAGTCTTCCAAGGAGATACACATGACCAGCTGAGAACCAGAGGACCTGTGCCAACGGCTTTTCAACGTACATAAGGCAGATAGATCCAAATCCCCATTTAATAGATGGCAAAAACAAGTCTACAAAAGAGGCCAGTCTGTTTCAGGCCACAGCAGTGTTAACAGTGGGAAGCAGCTTCCGAAGCGCTCAGAACTTTGGTTGTCCCAGCTGGGAAAAACGCTAGGCCTGCAAAGGAACCTGGAGCCAGAGACCCATTGGAGTGGCATGAGGAGGGAGGAAAAGCACTTCAGGTTCAAGTTGCTAGTTTTGCAGAGTGTAAAATTACCGCACAAGTCCTAGAGAATAAACAGAGTTAACACCCCATTAAATACAATGGACTTTCGCTGTGCACGCCAGACGTGCTAGGACTGAAACTAGCTGAGCAGGAGGGAAATGCATCACACCCGCTGCCTTCATGCTTCCAAAGAAGAAAAATCCAGAGCAGGGGGAAGCAAGCGCCGGCAGCAGCTCTGCAGGCTCAGGGCTGAGGGCCTGGTAATGAAGTCTTTCTGGAAGGTAGGAAGAGCTCTATGCAGTGTGCTATTTTTAAACCTGCTGGAGTGGCAGTTGTATTCCTGCCCTGGCACTTTCTCTTGCAGAGGAGGGGCTCGGGGAACGCAGCCAGGAATTTAGATGCTATTTATTGTATTTCCTTTTATCAGTCAAATGATTTTCTTATTTCCCACGTAGATAAAGATCTCGCGCTCACAGCTTCAGCTTGTTGACCTTGTCACGACTGCTGTGCTGTCTGGAAATTGGTCCCAGAGAGAGAAAAGGGCATTGTTGTTAGGGGCTGCTTGGTGGATTGGGTTTTCGGTTCTCTCAGCAGAGAGGAGCTCAGTTTGCCAAATATAAATAAATAAAAACCTTCCCCTCAAAACAGAAACTGATTGTCTTATGCCTTCCTTTTTCTCCTGCAAAACTGAAAGGTTGTCTAATAAGTTTGCTTGAGTAGCCTTCTGCACCTGGCTTTTCAGGAGCAAACACACACACACACACACACACACACACACACACACACACACACACACCACTCTCACCACATACTCACATCTCTCTCCCTCCCCTCTTTTTCTCTCCTCCATTCCCCACTCTTTCTCCCTTTTTTCTCCCCCCTTCCTCTCCCTTCTCTCCCTCCCTTCCACCCCTCTATCGCTCTTTTCCTCCCTCCCCTTCCACTTTCTACCCCTCTCTCTCCTTCTCCCTCCTCTCCCCCCTCTTCCTTTCTACCCCCCACCACATAACACGCAGAGAATCTAGAGTCTCCTTGGCAGGAAACAGGGCAGAGGGGCGGGGCCCTCTCTGTCTGGCTTGCCAGCTCCAGGCGGTGGAGATGCCGGTACGCCTGAGCTGAGCCATGGCAGCTTCCAATCTGCTGGAAGCCTCAGCGCTAACCAGGCCTCTGCCAGCATCTTCCAGGGGCACAGTGAAGCCGCAGGGCTGCCTCTCGGCCGGAGGCCTCCTCGTGGGCCACCCCTATTGTCTCGCCTGGCTGGGGGCTGCTGGCCAGATTAGCAGGCAGAAGTCAGCGCCACTGCCTCTCACCTCGGAACTAGCTCAGCAGATGCTGCGGAAGGCTGGAGTTTTTATTGCAAATCCTCATTTTTGGCTGGCTCACAGCTACAGAACATCAAAAGAACCAGCTAGTCTGAGGGCAGCCAGCGTCTTGAAGGCTCGCAGTGGGAAGAGTAAGGCGGTGCAGGCCCCCTCACGCTAGGGTGAGCCGAGGTTTTTACGAAGGCCAGCTTTCCAGACCTCACGGGTCCTTTCCCTCCACCGCGGTGCTTCCTGGTTGGGACAGCAGAGGGCGCTCCCTCCTCTGACAGCCCTGCAACCCGGCCCGCCTTCCCACACATCTGGAAATGGGCTCTACCACTCTTACGAAATACCAAAGGGCCAGGGATCTGTCTGCGTGAGATGTGCTGGCACCCGAGTGCGCACGCATACACATCACTAATTCCACTTTCTCATGAGTTAGATTTCCCGTGAAGAGCTCTTGTGGAATGTGGGGAATTTGCCTCGCCAAGGCGGCCAGCACATCCTATTCTTGGGCTTGTCTGGCCCCGGTTGTAATGCTTGGATGGATCTCCTCTGGTCTGAAGCCTTTGCCCTCCCCTCCCACGTGGAGTGGGGAAGAAAAAAAGGAGACCTCCCAGATCTTTTCCTCAAGGAAAGAAAACTAAAAGGTCAGAGCTGACCTTATAGGCCTTCCTGATGTGGAAGTCCAAGACAACATCTTTCTAATACAAGAGATTAGGCATGCCAAAGTGACAAGCCAAGGATGGAGGAGTGCGAGGCTGAAGCCAGCCAAAAGCCCTAGTTGCTATTCTGAGACTGCACCCCAGACTTTCTGAAAGCTGAATGCATTTAAATGTCCACATTTTCTGCAGAAGCCAGAAATCTCAACTTCTCTTGGCCAAACAACACATCAGTCTAATATGGTGTGGGAGAAATATGTTACATTCTTTATGAACAGAACGTTAACATCACCCAGAATCAATATTTATGTCCAAGAACACAATGAATTGGCTTGTTTTGTACTGCAAGAGTTTAAGATAGGGACATTGTGAAAGAGTGGGGAAGACAGACAAGCTGAGGCTCAGGCATCCCAAAAGGGTTGCCCCCCTCCAGTCCTCCTGTCTCTTGGGATTTAAAGAAGAAAGTAGAACAGCAAGCGAAGCAGGAACCAATGCTGAGGCCCAGGATGTGTGGCAGCATCCTGTAGGCAGGTCAAGGCTTCCTCCTGTCAAGTGAGGAGAGGAGGGCCGGGCCAGGGTTGTATCCGGCCTTTCTTGCTGAATTCAGACTAGGTGCTGACACAGAGCAGGACATCTGGAAGCTGACAAACAAGGACTGGAGGAAAGTGACGCTGCTCCCATGGAGCTGTTGTTTTTGGACCAGGCAATTACTTTAGGTGAGGCAGAGACTGGGAGAGAGACCTAGCCTTCCTATAGCCATCAATGTCTTTGTTTGCTCCTTCACATTGCTTTTTTTTTTTTTTTTTAACTTTTCTTCCTCTGGAGACAGCTTAGAGCTCGGAGTCAGCTACTTGTTCCCTGCATGTAAAATCTTTACCTAATTAAAACAAAAACAAAGGCCTTTCCCAGAAGATTTTGTGTTTCCTGGCAACATAGATTCTCAAAATGGGAGCTTCTTCTCCATCCTCAAGGCGAGGACTCAATGGGCCTCCTTTTGCAGAGCAAGCTGGTCCTCTTCGTTTTCAGATGAGGCACTGAATGCTAGCCCTTGCAGCAACAGTACTTGTCTCTCATTAAATACCTGGAGCTCATTACCTCATATCCTGCAGCAGTCTTTAGGGCCTTAATAGGCATGGTGGGCAGGCAGGAAAGGTCCTTGGTTTAGAGGGAAGATTAAGGTCTGATTAATCTTAGCCCCATTTACTGTGGGTCAAGTCCTCAGACAGTGAAACTCCTCTTGGCAGAACCACAACTGACACACACACACACACACACATTGTAGTCTCTAGCCTTTCCTGTGTGTTGTTAGTGTTTAGTTGTTACAGTGTGCTTGGTCCTGTTATTTTCACCCAGTTCTTTTCTGTTTTGAAACAAGGTCTCACTCTGTGGTCCCGGCTGGCCTGGAACTCACTATGGATGCCAGACTGGTTTTGAACTCAGAGATCAGCCCGCTTCTGCCTTTAAGTGTTGGGATTAAAAGCCTTTGCCATTATGCCCAGCTTTTCATCCAGGTCTGGCAGATGACCAGTAAATATCCCAATCATATTTGCTTTAAAATCAGTTAAGATAAACAGATACTGCCATGCGAGAAGGAACGTTTAGCATGTTCTTCCCAGATGCACGGTTCCTTTGCTCAGTCTCTTGCAGGAAACCTATGCAAGTACATGCTGTAACCACTGCAGAGATGCCAGCTGATTTAAGCCAGTAGGAAAGCTGCTTCTCTCCTGTGCTCTTCTGGTGTCAAGGAAAGGGGAAAATAGTCAAGGTTGGCAGTAAGGCAAAGCATAGAACATGAAATCTTTACCCAGGGGTGGTAGAGGTTGGTAGATGACTTTGCCTAAGCTTCTTCTAAGTCAAACCCATGCCAACCCATGTCCAAACTTACCTTTCCAGCACTAGCCCATTCATAGAGATGCTTCCGTAACACTCACACCTATATTGCAAACTGGCATGCCACAAAGACCCCTCACTTCGGGCCACTTCTATCTGTGCTAGCCTGCCTTTCTCTAAGCTTTCCAGCTCCATAAGTGGACCCTACTCATCAAAGCATCTCTTTCCATCCCTCTCACCTCTAACCCATGCTCAACTTCGTTTTTTTCTTTAGTTTTATCTGGGATTACAAGTGTTCTCCACTATGCCCATTTTAGTTGTGTTATTTAGAGCTTTATTAGGAAGCACAAACATGTGTGTAAAACACATTTTCAATATTTTGATAGTTATATTTTAATATAGTGGATCTCTTAACTTGTTTTGAGATAGGGTCTTGCTCTGTAGCCCTGGCAGACCAGGAACTTATTCACTTTGCAGACCGACTGGCCTTAAACTCAGAGAGATCTGCCTGCCTCTGCCTCTTCAGTGCTGGGATTAAAGGTGTGCACCATGCCTGGCTAACTCTCTCTCTCTCTCTCTCTTTTTTAATGTAGTTGGAAACATGCTCTTGGAAAAGCTTCACAGCCCTCACTGGATTGCCACAGGGGTTCATGACAAAAGAAAACAATGGCTGGGAACTCTGAGCTAGTTCATTATCTTCTCATGCTGCTGCTTTGCAAAAACAGCTGTGACTGTTTTTCCTCTGCCTCAGATTAAAAGTGAAGACCCTTAGCGCGGCATCTGAAGCTCATTATAGCCTACTTCCCTAATCCTTCACTGTCTGCAGTACCCGGCAAGTACTCGGGGCCCTACACATTGCTATACAAGAGCTCTACCACAGAGCTACCTGGCTCTTTCTAGTTTCTTCAAAAACAACACCAACAAAACTATCTTGCTGTAGTGTCCCGCTTAAAGATGTCATACTGGCAAAGCCCTTTTGTAGACCTCCCTGTAGCAGCACCATTGAATCCTTCATTTGTATTTTCCACAACACTTGGCTCACAGCTGTTTGATCACTTCTTGGACCCCATTGTAGTCAGCCTTTGTATCTTTTTTCTTAATTCTTGTTGTATTATGAACTAGCTCCCAGAGAAGAGGGACTTCCTCAGCTTTTCACCTAAAGCACACAGAAATGTTTGAATGACTACATCTAAAACATTCATTTTCCCAAGCAGTGAGTAAATTCCAGTGACCATATTAGTCTGCCTTAAAAAAACCAAACAAACCTAGAACTTCTTTTCATAAATAGAAAGCTACTTAAAACATCCTCCAGCCTGGAAATAAATGGGTTATCATCTCACATTCCAGTACATAGGCCCAGCTGACATGAGGAGGGCAAAGTCATCTCAGCAGCCATTTGCTCTGAGTTGCATCTCCCGTGTCTTCTCATGTTACCCTTCTTTGAATGATGCCAAGTGTATTTCTGGCCAGTCTCCCCGGCACACACTTCCTCTTGCTTCCCAGCCTTTTCTAGCCATCAGCTTATGGTATGATTTTTATATCCTACAACACTCAGCTGCTTTTGGCCAATCTTAAACAAAGGCAGATGTGAAGTTTTATATTTTCTTTTCCTAAGGAGCTTGAGGAATTAAAAAGGAGGCCATTCCTTAATTTCATAGCTGAGTGAGCAGCTCGAGTGAGCCTACGTGCGTGTGTGCACTGAGTACGGAAGGAATGCTCGCAAATAGTGACCTGAAGTTAGAAACTCAGGGAAACCACAGGCTTTTAAGAGCTGAAAGGAATTTTTTTTTTTTAACCGATAGCAGAGAGATTTAAGCCAGCTGCTCAGGGCTAATCTCAAATTCAGCTAGCCTAAAATTAATTTTTGTTTTGTTTTGAAAAGTATCTCACTCTATAATTTACCAGGCTGACCTCAAATTCTCTTTCTAGCCAAGGATGACCTTGAACTTTAGTCCTTTGGCTTCCACTTCTAGAGTGCTGGGATTACAACTATGCACTAACACAGCCAGTTTATGTGGTGCTGGGAAGCCAGCACTTCATGCATTAGGCAAGTACTCAGCCAACTGAGCTACACCCCTAGCCTCAAAACAGAATTTTTCATCTTTCCTTCACAACATTTTATCTCCAAGTCTGCCCCATCTCAGGTAATAGCACCCTGGCCTTGGCCTAATTGCTAAAGCCCAAAAACTAGAAATTAGTGTGTGTATGCATGTGTGCATGTACGTGTGTGTGTATGCATGTGTGCATGTACGTGTGTGTGTATATATATGTATGTATGTATGTATGTATGTATGTATTGCTGGGGTTCAAACTCTGGGCTTGTGTATGCTAGGCAAACGCTTTACTGAGTCACACTCATGGAATAATTTCTGATTTTTTTATTTATATACAATCCTTTAGCACCTTTGGTCCATTATAATTCTAAGCTAACTTCAATCTATTGGCACTTTTCCACTACCTGGAACTCACTATGTAGACCAGCTGGCCTCAAACTCGATGTGGCCTCCAATGCTGGGAATAAAGGTGTGCACCGCTACCGCCCACCTCTGTGCAGGTTTTCTAATTAGGCTCTTGATTCTTCCCTGGCTTCCTTGAAATTCTCCTCACAGCCGCGAAGAAGCCTTAAGCAGCTATCTGCCCCTCACTAGAGTTGAAATCTCTTCAGACGATACTCACATGGAGTAAGCTCTCTGCCTTTCCTCACGGCTCTGCGTAGCTGTAGACTCCAGGCCTTCAGCCTGGCATGGCTGTTCCAGCCTCATCAGTCTTTTTCCTTCTTCCTTTCCCGCCTCGGGATTGTGACCTTTGGATTCCCACAGTCTTACTGGCTCCTTCAAATCAGTTTTTCTCTAGAAGATAGTTCTTGAGAAAGACTTTTCCTCTCCCATAGTTCCTATCACTTCTCATGCTTGACCAAAGGCTGGGAATGAGGGTGAGCAGGTGAATACTTTACAGATCTCTTCTCCTAGTGGAAGATAAACCTCAGAGGTCTGGGACCTGGAACAGCTGGTGACATAAACATTCAATATCGTGTCCAGTTCTCAGACCCACCAGGCTCTGATGTTGCCCTGAATTCATACTGGTCTCATTAAGTATCTCTGGAATAGTCCAGCATGGTGGAACACATCTATAATCCCAGCCCTCACCAGCTCAAGACCATTCTTGCTACCTAGTGAATTCTAGGTAAGCCTGGGCTATATGAAACTCTAACTCAAAACAAACAAACTGACCCCAAAACAAAAATGAAACTCTAATTCAAAACAAACAAACAAACTGACCCCAAAACCACAAACACTTAAAAAAAAATCTCAATAACAGTGTAGTTATTGTAGAATGTGGAGTTAGACTAAATATGTATAAAGACCTATTTAAGTCATTGAAAAAAACTTCACAGTTCGAATGCTGGGTGGTGGTGGTGCACATCTTTAATCCCAGCACTCGGGAGGCAGAGGCAGGTGAATATCTAAGTATGAGGCCAGCCTGGTCTGCAGAGCGAGTCCCAGGACATCCAGGGCTACACAGAAAAAAACTTGCCACAAAACAAAACACAAGACCACACTTGAGGCTGGTGTGGTGCCACAGGCCTCTAATCCCAGCACTTAGGAGGCAGGAATCAGCAGATCTCTGCAAGTTCAAAGCTATATAGTGAGATCCTGTCTCAAAACAAAAAAAACAAAACAACAAAAACCTTCTTGTTTCTAGTTGCATAACTATGCAAATTACCTATTATCCCATTCCCCATCTTCATTTACTTAACTATAAAATGAATATAATATAAAGTTCTGGTAGGAATTAAATGACGAAACTCATGAAAAGTACAACAGACTACTTAGTTGGCTTATCCAGTGTGTTTAGCTGTTGTTTCTCTTGCCTGGGTGCCCCGTACTTTATGACGGGCACTACTCTAAATGTTGTTCATGGATAACTAGTTTCACCCACATAAAAACCCTACAGTCCTCAGGTCAGCAACACATACACTAAACGGGAACAGTACACTGAGAGCAGGGACCCTGTACAAGGGTGATCATTCCAGAAACTTGTTGATCATTCCAGAAACAGCGAACAAAATAAACAGACTACATGAGGCTGAGAGGGTCGCTCAGCAGTAACGGTTTGTCTAGCGTGCATGAAAAGGGACATGTTGGGAAGGAGGGGTTTAGGAGAAGTGGGAGGGGACGAGAGAGGATATCTGGGGTGAAAAATGACCAAATTGTATTCTAGATTTATACAAAATTTTCAAGGAAAATCAATTTCATGTACACAGATGTTTTCTCTGCATATATGTCTCTGCAGCAGCTGCATGGCTCTTGCTCAAGACCAGATGGTGTCAGATCCCCTGGGGCTGGAGTTATAGATGGAGTTCCATGTGGGTGCTGAAAACTGAACTGGGGTCTTCAAGAAGAGCAGCTAGTGCTTTTAACCACGGATCTCTCTACATTGTCAAAAAATTTAAAGGGAAAAAGTTATCTCAGGGCTGAGGAGATGTTTCAGTTGGTAAAATACCTGCATGAAGACCTGAGCTGATTCCTAGCATCATGTAAAAACCCTGGTTTAATGGGTATGTCTGGAACCTTAGCTTTGGGGAGAGGGGAAAGACAGGTAGATACAGAGCACGCTGGCCAAGTTTCTATGTTGGAACCCTGCATGACCTTGAGAAAGACAGTAAGTTGTGATATAGACAGGGCTTCTATGCCTGGCTTCTTTTGGCGTATTTCTTTCTTTCTCTCTCTCTCTCTCTTTTTTTTTTTTTAATGAGACACACTTCTTATTTAAGTCATTGTTGACTTGGTTTTCTATTGAATGCAATAAAAAAAAAAGGTTGAGTAGTATAGGAAGACCTGCCCTTGATCTATGCCCCCCCACACTCACTGTCTCTCACAAAGTTACTTTTTCATTTGAAACTGTTAATTAGAGCTGCCCTATGTCAGAGCTATTTAAGTACGTTTGTCCTTTCTATTGGTCTTCATCAGACATACATGTACATATGTAATTTTCATTATGTGAACATGTGTTTTGCCTGCATGTATATCTGTGTGCATGTGTTGTGCTGAGGAAGCCAGATGTCAGGTAACCTGTAACTGGAGTTACAGACGGATGTAAGCCACTGTGTAGGTGCTGGGAATCTAACCCTTTTGGAAGAGTAGCCAGTGAGTGCTTTTACCCACTGAGCCATCTTTCCAGCCCCAGAAACACACCTTATGAATATTGTTGTAGCACTACACAATAACCTAAAGTGCAGTGGAAAGATGCTCTTGTGAATTGGATGTAGTGTTCGGGGCACATGTAGGATGCTCATCAGTTTCACAGCTTCCCATCAGTCCAGCAGTACAGATATTCTCTCCAGAAATTTGCATTGCCTGCTTTTAATTTCCCAATGCCATTCCTATGTCCTCAGGCTCCTCTTTGGAACTTCCATTCCTGTTTCTGGCCAGAGTCTCTCCACAGACACATTCCCAGGAGACATTTCTAGTTCATGTTCATCTGATACTTCTGACTCTCCATCCCTCTTTCATGAGCTGGCATGGGAGGCATTTTAAAGTTTATGTCCGAGTGCAAGTTTTGTGAAAGAGGAAAACAAACAACTCAGAGAAAAAGGCCCTAACTTGGACTCCTGGCAGGAAATTATTTCAGAGAGCAGGAAGTAGTTATAGCTTTTCCACCAAGCACCATTTCATCATTCCCACCCTCAGGGCGCGACCATCCTGGCGCAGAACGGTTAGAGAAGTGCTCATCCTGGGCGAGCATTACCACCTGTTTCTGTTGACTTTTTCCAGGCCACCAGCTGCTAAAGCTGGGAGAGAAGCTAAGGTGTGAACAGGAAATGCCAGTTCACAGTGAGATCGGCTTGTTTCCCAGCTGTTTGAAAAAAAATCAATAGAGTTCTAAGAGTATGTGGTTATTTTCTAAGGGTGAAGAAGCAAAGGGAAGACAATGTGTCATCATTAACATATGAATTTCTGCTGCCCACTCTATGTTCCTTTCTTCCTCTTCCTTACCAAAACTCCTGTTATTGAGCAGTAATATCCACACAGTGATGATGTTTCTAGGGGTACTTAATAGCCAGCCATAGTGATGCGGTTGGAGGTGTTGAGTGTGATTTCCAGGGAGAAGGGGAAACCAGGCTTGCTGGTTTGTCTTGCTCCTCTCTCTTCACTTCATGCTGCCAGGAATTTCAAAGGGATGGCTGCTGGCCAATAGCTGTGCTGGGATACAAGGTGACCTTGAGAGACATAATCTGTTGTAGTACAGACAGGAACCTCTGTGTCAGTCTTGGCCTGGCTTCTTTTGGCATACTGTTTTATGAGAGAGACACACTTATGACTTAAGCCACTGTTGACTTGGGTTCTGTTAAATCTAATCAAACCCAGTCCTAACTCTGATGCTGTGATGTTTTCTGGGACTTTTCAAAGTATGGTGGTGATTTCTCTTACCTAATTCTCGCCTTCTAACAACACTGTAAGAAAGCCAAGGCACTTGTGACGTCTGAAGTGACACAATGCAAGACTTGCCCAGTGCCACACACCTGGTTCCCAAGGAGGGGACTGGGCTGCCTCATCCTGAAGATTTCAAAAGCATGGTGGAAATTCACAAATCCCCTTTAAAAATATTTTGATTGGTAAGTGTGGTTATTTTTAAAAAGCAGGAATTTAGGCACAACATTTCTTCAGTCAAAAGATCAACTAACAAGGGACTTCAGAGTCACTGACTTAAAAACAACCTTCAAGTTGGCTCCAGAATACTACTGACATATAAAATTAATCAGAACTCACTGTATTGTTCCAATGCACACTGAGGAGCAGCACTGTCAAACAGGTGAAGACACGTTTTGAATGAGCAATTAGTAAAATGAACGTGTGACTACTCCAAAAGCCTCGCAGACTTGATTAATGGAGAGTCGACCAAGTCTTTCAGAGGAAAAAGCAGAAGTAGAACTTTTTTGTTATGATCTAAGCAAAACTGGTCACATGGATTCAACATAAAAAAGTTTTAATGAGACAAATGTCAAGCAAGCATATCAATTTCTTAAAGAAAATCTAAAAGTTTAATTACAAAACACTTGCACAGAAACCTGGCAATTCAACAGTTCCAAACACATGTACACAACATTTTTTTTTTTTCTAAAATCTGTCAGAAATAAAACCCCTCATCCCTTCCCCAGCTGATCCTGTGTTTTAGTAAAAAGCAAGAAGGAAATGTGTAACACTGAATAGGTAACTGCTTATTTCTAGAGGAGAACATGTAGGTGCAGAATCAACCTACGAACCTATTGGAAAATAAATCCTTGTGCCAGCCTGCACCCTTCTCACCTCTTCTGTGATGAACATGGGGGTGAGAGGAGGTGGCACAGACAGCTCTACACCACCTGACTGAATCCCAGCCACCCTCCAGGCAGAGGTCAAACTACTGGGAGAAGCAGTATTTGAAAGCAAGCTACTGCTTTGACATACTGTAGGATTCTAGTAGATTCTTTCGCTATCCTCTTGAATTCTGGTTATGCAAACATGACTTAGACAAGATGAGGTATCACATCTAGAAAGAGGGGGATGATGATCTTTGGACCAAGTCACAGCCTTATCTGGCCACAAAATCAGTGCTATGGGAGCGGTACAGAACTGCACACAAAGAGAAACAGCAATATGAGGAGGAAGGAAGGACAGGAAGCATCTGGCAGACACAAACTTCCAGAACCAGCTTGGGTGTCCTTCTGCTACAGACAGTGAGTTCTATATGGGTTCAGCAGGCAAGCAATCTAAATGGCAAAAACAAGAGATGAGGGCAGGGAACCAGGACAGTACCCAGGCAGCAGAGCTGGCAGGCTGTGCAGCAATAATGAAGGAGTCTTTTTCTAAAGGACTGGTACGTGTGGGCTTCAGTGCACGAAGTTTGATGTGTTCACATTACTCTCTATTGTTACTATTGCTGTTCCCTTTGGACTAATAAAGCACACAGAAGAGAACACAGTGCTGAGAAGACAGGATGGTGCAGTCACAGGATGGAGGCTCTGGATTGTGCCCTGGCTTATGGGCATATTGTGAGGGACCACATTTCATCCCCTGCCTTTGGTGGCCTAGTGCTTAGATAATGGGCTCAGCATGCTCTGCTTTGGTTCCAAAGATCTCAGCTGCCACTTTTAGCCTTGTGCTCTAGAGCATAAAAGAAAATCCCAACCCAAACCCCCAAAATCCCAAATCCAAAACCAACCCTGAGGAGAGAAAAAGAACCTGTTTGTTTTACAGTTAAACAAAAATCCCTTAATAAGGAGCGTGAAGGAAGGAAACCTGTCTTTTCCAGATTCCATGGATTCGGCAGTTAGTGGCCACAGAAGGAAGACAAAACACAAGAGGATTCCACTGTGCCCTTTTGTCAGCTCAAGAGACTACTTCCAAAGAAGTTTCCATCACCTTAATGCACAGATCTGTACACTGAAGGCAGAGCTGTGTACTTTCCACTTAGTTAGACATTGGGCTGTTTTCCAACACCAAACATGTACTACTTTCCCTTCCTCCCTCTTTACCAATGACCTTTTTTTCCTCAGCAAAAGTGCGCCACAAGACACTGCCAACAGATGGGGACTGAAGAGCCTTGCTGTGGCTGGGACTCCAAGTCAGAGCACGAGCAATGCTCAGAGAACAGCAGGCAGGACCAGGAAGGAAGGAGAGAGTATTGTCCTTCAGGGCAGCAGTCACAGAGCCTGCTGAGGGCTGGCCCCCACTGGGCACCATGTGGGGTGTGAAACACAGCCTCACTCCACAGGGTACCCTCAACAAGAAGCTCTCTTCTTTGGAGTCACAGCGGGGCAGTGATGGGAGAAGATTGGGCCCATCCAATGAGAATTCTCCTTCAGAGCCCCGCTGAGCAACAAAGCCCAGAGGTCAGAAAATGGATGTATAACTTGGTGGGAGTGAAGGGAAGCCCCAGAAGCATTTAGAAGCGTTGACATCTAGGTAGGAAAACTGGAGTGGAATTGTAACAATGAATCTTCCTTTCTGCTGCAGAGGGAAGGAAGATGTCAGTCTCAGGGTCACCATTGTCAGAGGAATGTATGCAGATCCACTTCAGCAGAAATGGAAATAAGAGGAATCTAAGAAGTCTTGGAAGTCGGTGAGGGACTGTACACTTTCAAAGCTTCACACAGGGCCTTCTACAGTTCACACATCCATTTTTGCTGCTCCCTTATACAGCTTCCTGGGGTGAAGGCATTTCATTTACTAACAATTCTTTCATAGGGAGGGATCTGTAGTCCTCTGCCCCCACTCAGTTCAAATGTTCATGGATGGCTTCTCATTCTGCACAAGTGGAATCATACATCTTGGAGCACTAAGATCTGCAGAAAAGGAAAAAAAAACACCAAAAAGGTAACTGCTGATCTGAGGGAGTTAGGGTTACAGATTTAAAAATGCTTTGTTTGACTTTTGAGAAGATTGTAACAGGGAAAAATATGAAATAAAGATCTCACAAGGCTGCAGGCAGGCATCAGTGAGATGTTTCAGACATTTCAATGAGAAATATGGCCCTGCTCTAGTCCTGGATCCAAGAGAGCAGCTGTCATCAAAATGCAACAATCAGACAAATCTGTGAGGGAAATTAACGACCTACTTCAGAAAGTAAGGCCAATTAAAAGCAGTTTTCTTTAAGCATAAAGCTAAGGCTATCTGCCTGTACAGGAAATGCGTCCATGTGTTCTATCAGCACATTTTCTTACTGATTTAAAACACAGTCTTTGGGCCAGCAAGATGGCTCAGTGGGTAAGGCTGCCAAGCCCAGTGCCCCAAGTTCAATCTCTGGGACCCACATAGTGAAGAAGAGAACCAGCTCCCTTAAGTTGTTTTCTGATCTCCATATCCACAGGGTGGCATGTACATGTTCACATGCATAGACACAGACAGACACACATACACACACAAATGTAATAAAAATACAATACATAAAAAAGGAATATCTTCAATCTTTAAACAGTCGAGTTATGTGTCTCAATAAAAACTGGGCAATACATGGATTGTGTCAGTCATAAAAGTGACCAACTCTCAACAGAAATAGCCTCCTGGTTCCATTTTTGTTTCTAGGGCTAGTTAGCGACAGAGAGGTGACAGCTAGGGTAATTCTTCCATTGTATATCTATAAAATAAATTTAAAATGGCTGGCCAAAAGTCACTAACATAAAAATCACTGTATTTACATTAATGTTTTGTTCTAAGTTTGGAGAACCTTAGCCCTATTTCTACCCCTGTCACCTTCAGAAGCCTCTGGATGACAGTTTAGACTGGCATCAATTACTCAAGTATCTTCAGATGCTAGATCTCACTTCTTTGGGATTCAGTTTCTGCATAACAAGACTCCAGTGTACCCAGGCATGAGGACTGGAATTTGGATTCCTAGGAACACAAAAAAAGCTGGGTGTGGTGGTTCACATCTACAATCCCAGTGCTGAGGAGCCAGAGGCAAGTAGACTGCCAGAGCTCACTGGCCTGCTAATCTAGCCAAACTGGTGAGCTCTAGATTCACTGAGGGTGACAGAGGATGATTCCAGACACTGATCGCTTTTCACACATGTAGACTTGGAAGAGTGCACTATACATTACACGCACACACATACCCCATGTTGGATTTCTAAAGGTCTTTCCCAGCTCTGATATGTTCTCTAAAACTTGTAAACTATGGCTACTAGCTTCACTTTATTCACTGGCTTCTGACAGTGGAATGAAGCCTTTGCCAAGTTCATGTCAGAGTAATTAATTATACCATGAGTGCTGGGGACATGAGGCCTAGCTGTCTGTCTATACATATTTATATAATAAGACCAAGCTAGTATTAATCACAGTCTTTCTAATTGTTTCTTTTGACGGCTTGGTTATGTGGGCATGGGAAATTATAAGACTCTGTAGTAACAGAACAGTTCACATTTTCAGGCTTTTTTTTCAAGGACAAAATACTTTTGGTTAAAATCAAGGAGATTGGTAATGGCCTAGGTTTTTGAAACACTCTTCCGAGAGGAGCACTACAGTTTATAGCCTTATGGTAGACAGCTTTAGGAAAGACTTCCCGGCATATGCTCAAAGTGAAAAGCCACTTTTGGCTTCATACTCAAATTCATTGCCCTCTCCTTAGGTGAGGAGACTCCATGTTATCAATTACTGATTTCTTTCGCAATCGTCCTGCTGAGCCTCCCAGCTCTCTCTTTTTAAGCCTACAAGAGTGCTAATTGAAAACACTGTGTGAGAAGGAAGATGCGCTCCTGAGAATCCCAGGCCTAGATTTACAAGCTGTTCCCTTCATAAGTGGCAGCAGCGATGCCACTTCTTTATCCTACTGGGAGGCCAGTCATCTCTTAGAAGTAAGTCCATTCCATCTGGCTGCTCGCTAGAAGGATGATAATCTTGTTCTCATCTAAGGATGACCAAAGTTAAAGTATAATGAATTGTCTTGTATGGTCACCATCCAAAGACTCAAACAAGATGGATAAAGACTACTGTCTTTGTTTCTGCTAGCAAATGCTACCTCATTAGATAGAGAAATATGGGCCTGATGTATGTCATGTGTTGCTCAAACTCTAAACCAAGCAAGAGTCCAGGTTATGCAGATGAGGGTGCTCCTGTACCTGGAGGAGATGCAAACCATGCTAGACCTCAGGAGCATCTTGCTATACTTCTGTGTTTTAATATGTGCCCATATCACGATGTGGTTCAACCCTAAAATTTCCACCTGGATTACAGTCAGTGAATAAGAAACAGTTTAATCAACAGACCACGGGGCTGCATATTTTGAAAGTGGCATGTTACAAGAGCATCCTACCTCTATGGATTGAAGTAAACAAAACCCACTTTCATTTAAGAAATGTTATCTGGCCAGATGTGGCCACATAAGACACCTTTAATCCCAGCATTTGGGAAGCAGAGGTAGGAGGAGCTCTATGAATTTGAGGCCAGTCTGGTTTACATTGCAAGGCCTGGACCAGCAAGGGCTACCATTGAGACCCTGTCTTAGAAAGAAAGGATATCTGATGAATGGCCATTAAAAAGTCTCCATGGGCAGTTCTCTTTCAGAAATGTACTTTCTGTCCCTTCCTTCAACAGGATGGAACACTTGTTGCTACTAATCTGTTGACTTTTCATTCGTGTGTGTGCGTGTGTGTTTGTGTGCAGGTGTCCACAGAGGCCAGAAGAGGACATCAGATCCCTTGGAGCTGAAGTTATAGGCAGTTGTGAACTGCTGTGTGAGGTGATGGGAACTGAACTTGTGTCCTCTGGAAGAGCAGCCAGTATTCTTAATAGCTGAGTCAGCTCCTTAGGCCCCTTCTCCCTGCTTTACTTTCTTTCTTTTTTTTTTGAGACAGGGTCTTTCTCTGTGGTGCCGGCTGTCCTTGAACTCAGAGATCCTCCTGCCTCTGCTGGTATTAAAGGCGTGAGCTACCACGCTTAGCCTCCTTTTAAATTTTGTTTTAAAGATGGGGTCTTGGTTTGTTAGCTTTGGAGCTCACTATGGAGGGCAGGTTGACTTTGAACCCCTGGCGACTCTCCTGCCTTTACCTCCTAAGTGCTGGGATTACACGCCTCGCTTGTTTGTTTGTTTTATTGTGTGCATATGTACATGTGAGTACGTGGGTGTCTGTGGGGCTGCACATGCAGACTAGAGGACATCTAAGGCTATCATTTCTCAAGAACCATCTACCTTCCTTTTTTGAGACAGGTCTTTCATTGGACGGGAATCACCAATTAGGCTAAGCTGACTTGCCAGCAAGCTACAGGAATCCACTGTCTCTTCCTCTTCAGTTCAAGGATTAAAGGTACATCACCACAGCTGGCTTTTTATGTGGGTTCTGGGATGAAAACTCAGGTCCTCATACTTTTGCTGCAAACACTTATTGACTGAGTTTCCTAGCTATGCCCTTTTGTTTGCTTTTCCAGACAGTCTCACTAGTGCTAGCCCATGACGGTCTTGGACTCACAGTCCTGCTTCAGCCTCCCAGGAGCTGGGATTGCAGGGGTGTGCTGCTGTGTTTGGCTTCTTTCTTTTTCTTTGGTACCTGGAGGGACAGCTGTGGGTGCTGGGAACCAACTCTTATATTTTTGGTTGTGAGCCTAGCCTTTAACGGCTGAGCCATCCCTCCAGGCCTGGCTTTCTTTTTTTAAACTTTTCAAAAGCAAGACATGAACTGCTTCACTGAAGTTTAGTTTATACCAGCATTTAACATACAACAGTCATACTGCTATTGAGTGGTGAATAAGAACATTTCTTACTTAGGTAGAATTAAATATACACGTTCCCATTAACTAATAAATTGCACTAATACTCATCAGGGAAAAGACAGACTAACAGGTGAATGCTATTTATTTTGTTCCGAAAACTATTTTTTGGGTAATTTCCATTAAACTTTTTCAGACTCTTTAGGAAACCAGTAAGGGGCAAACCTAGAACTGAGTTCTAATAACAAAATCATGTTGCTTCCATTAAACAAGCCTGACACATGTATGAGAAACCATCAAGTCTGTTTTTATATTACTGAGAAAGATGTCTAGCAATTACACAGCAGGGACCTAAGTAAAGTCTCCATCTCAGTCACTTAGTGCAGTTCCAGACTTTAGCAATCTTGATGGTCTGAGGAAACCCCACTTTTGAGGATGGGCAGGCATGCAAGCATCCTATCAGTGTGCACTCACCAGCACTTAACGATCAAGCCTGTTCACAACCTCTCGGACTGTAGCTATGAAGTTTTCATTGTCTTGGGGATTAGCTAAAATTATACTGTGCAGTCTGTTCATATATGAGTCAATGGTGTCCACTGTTGGCATTTCTCCACTTCCTGAAGTGAGATAAGAAGACACAGTAAGAAAACTTTCCTCATGCAGGTCAGCTACATGACATTTAATGAATCCATGTTAAAAAAAAATCATGACACTAATGTGGTTTGCTAAACAGACAGATTTTAATTGCATAGGAGAGACTTTCAGACTTCAAAGATAGGGAGCTAATCTTCATATTTTGTGGTAGTCTGGATGAGCAATGTCCTCCATAGGATTATGCATTTGTTGGGGACTGTGAACCCCCAGACCCTGAATTTCCTGTGCCCGTGTAAACAACTTGTTTTCTTCTGCTCTGAGCAGCCTGCAGCTGCTCTGAGGATGAGACCCTGATGGCAGGGGAATGGTTTCTGGTGGCCTGCAGCTGAAAGATTCCGAGAGCTGGGGCGTGGCCAGAGCACTATATAAGCTGCCCCTGAACACAATAAAGGGGGCATTCTTGTTCCAAGGATTACCCATGTCTCTCTCTGTGTTTGTCAGTCTCCAGCCCCTTGCCTGGCTTGTGAACCTTACGCGCATAGCGTGTAGAGCGCAGAACAGGCCTATTGTTTTATATGCATCGTTTTTATATCCCCCACCCCCGAGACAGAGTTTCTCTGTATAACAGTCCTGGCTGTCCTGGAACTTGATTTGTATACTAGGCTAGCTTCGAACTTACTGAAGACTGCCTGTCTCTGCCTCCTGAGGGCTGGTATTAAAGGTGCGTGCCACCACCGCCTGGCAGGTTTATGTATTTCAACACTTGGTCCCTGGTTGATGGCAGTGTTTCAGGAGGGTAGGGAGCCAGGTGGAGGCTAGCTAGAGGAAGATGTTATAGGGAGAGGGCTTTCTGAGTTTCAACTGAAGTGATCTCTAATCTTCCTGCGCTAGCCACTATGCCTGCCACCTGCTGCCACACTTCCCCACCATGATGGACTCTTACTCCCTGGAACCATAAGCCCAAATAAACTATTTCTTCTGTAAGTCTCTTTTGGTCATGATGTTTTATCACAGCAACAACAAATAACTAATGCATACTCTAAACCAGTGGTTTTCACCTGTGGGCTTCGATTCTTTGGGGGTCAAATGACCCTTTCACAAGTGGTCACCTAAGACCATCGGAAAACAGATAATATGATTTGTAACAGTGCAAAACTACAGTTATGAAGCAGCATCGAAAATAATCTTATGGTTGGGGTCACCACAACATGAAGAGCAGTATTAAAGGGTTGTGCGCTAGGAAGGTTCAGAACTGAAGATCTAGACAGATGGGTGATAAAATAAGGTGTCTACTAGGAGTTGTATAACAAAAGGTTTGAGACTGCCAGATTTTTCCCGTGACCATAATTAAAATGAGAGCGTAGGTAAGAAATGCTGGGGTTGTTTTCCTTTCCATTAAAACACCACTAAATTCAAGACAAACATATGCAGAAGAAAATGTTCTTCTCAGGATTTGAAACTTGATCACCCAATGGTTATGAATATCAAATTAGGTTTAATAGTAAAGAATACAGAATACAGAAGTGGACAAAAATCTAAATGATCTAAATAATCAGTCTCGATTATTTTAATAAATATGGGTATTCTATGTCTCATTGAAATTTTTTTTTTTTTTTTTTTTTTTTTTTTTTTTTTTTTTTTTTTTTTTTTTTTTTTTTTTTTTTTTTGGTGAGGTGGTCTCACTATGTAGCCCTAGGTATCCTGGAACTCACTAGGGTAGACCAGGCTGGTGTCGAACTCACAGAGTTAGGATTAAATCCCAAGTGTTAGGATTAAAGGTGTGGATCATTATGCCCTGCCTAGCTCCCATTAATGCTTGGGAGGCAGAGGCAGGCAGCTCTCTGAGTTCGAGGTCAGCCGGTCTACAGAGTGAGTTCCAGAACAGCCAGGGCTGTTACACAGAGAAATCCTGTGTGTGTGTGTGTGTGTGTGTGTGTGTGTGTGTGTGTGTGTGTGTGTGTGGTGGGGGAGGAGAATGTCTTGATGGGACATGTCCCCTCTTTATCTCTTGGGAGACATTTCAGTTTCTCCACATTAATAGCATAGCAGCATAAACAGCACCCCATCCCCACCCCGACCCACTCTCCCTACCACTGAGTGTATGGAGAGGATGACATTACCAGGCAAGGGCATGCTGGCAAAGCTGCTGGTCAACATCTGTCGCAGGGTCTCCAGGTGCTGCTGAAGGACAGTGTTACGGCTCCGCTCCTGAATCACATCCACCTCCAGCTTCTCTACTGCTGTGCGCATGCTCTCCACATGCTTTTGTAGGGCTGCATTCCTTTCTTCAAACTCCATGTTGGATTTACGAAGCTGGCGGAGCTCTGCCTCACGAGCTGAGGACACATGCCCCCACCCCCAGAACACATGTGGTAAGAGAAGGCGCCTCTGAGGAGTCCCAGTAACCCTCCTAAGGAAGTTCTGCTTAGCTGTCTCTCATTAGCTCCCTCCTCATCTCCCAATTCTCTTAATGGCACTCCAGATAGCAATTTCAGCAATGAAACGTCTGGCTCCCCAGAGCTATTTCAATCCTTAAAGCAACACATTCTATACACAAGATTGCAACAAACAGTGGCAATTCCCAGCATTTTGTTAGATTTTGCTTTTTAAAACTGTGCATGGAGAAGCCTGAAGGGCGGGTTCTCAGGGGTGTTCAGGAAGACTGGCTAAGAAGCATAGCAATGGATGCCCATCTTTCTGGAAATGGGATCAGCTTTGCCATTTCTTTTCTTCTAAAAAATATTTTATTTATTTCTATTTTATGTGTATGGGTATTTTGCCTGTATGTACATCTATGTACCATGAATGCTTGGTGCCCACAGAGGCCAGTATAAGTGCATTAGATCCCCTGGAACTGGAATTACAAATTGCCAAAAACAAAAACAAAAACAAAAAAACCTAAAAAAGCCAGGTGATGGTGGCACATGCCTTTAATCCCAGCACTTTGGAGACAGAGGCAGGTGGATCTTTGAGTTTGAGGCCAGCCTGGTCTACAGAGTGAGTTCCAGGATGGCCAGGACTACACAGAGAAACCCTGTCTTGAAAAGCCAAAAACCAAAACCAAAAACAACCGCCACAAAACAAACAACAACACTCACAACAAAAAAACAAATCCCAAACCCTACAAAAACCAAAACCAAAACCAAAAACCAAACCAAACCAAACCAAAATCAAAACCAAAACCAAATTGCCATGTGGGTGCTGGGAATGGAACCCGGATCCTCTGGAAGAACAGCCAGTGCTCTTAACCACTAAACCATCTCTCCAGCTCCCAATTTTGCAATTTCTTACTGTGTAATCTGGACTCCCATGCAAACTTTCATTTGTATAGAGGGTTCTAGGCTACCTATCTAAAAACACTGCACTAGTGATTTATATTTATTTCTTTTGATCCAGCAACCAAAGAAACTTTGGCTGCATTGGCCTCACTTTCCCTCACTGGTCACAGAGTGAAGTAACAGACATTGTTTGCTGCAGAGTCCTTTCTAGTCCTAAGGAGGGCTATCAGCCTTGCTTTTGAGCAATGAACTCCTGAGACTAAATCCCTTGTCAAAGACTCAAGGAACACACACACACACCCCACTGCAGTAATTACCTTTGCTGTGGTTCAGGAATTCTTCTGTAAATATAGGGATGTCAAAAACAGAGCGTTCCTTTACCTCTGTTTCTTTCTATGAATCAAGAACAAAAGTTAGTTCTTAGAAGTTAAATTAAATAATAGTGCCCAAGGCACAAGGATCAGTCTTCCTTAGAGAAATAGCAGGTGAGCAGGAATCAGACCAGGAGAGCCTGGAAGGGAATATATTCATTCATAAGAATGGAACTTCACTAGAACTGGAGCAGTTAGTGTACGACTGCTAGACAGTGAAAGACTACAACAAACCCACATGCATTTCACTAATGAAGACGACAGAAGCCCTTTTTTAGTACTGTGTTTAAATAGCCTACAGTAGAGAATTGTGAATGTGGCTGGGTCAGGAATTGAAAAAGGGTTCTTATTGGTTATGCATTTAAGTACCATCTGAGATGGGAGTATGCAATCAAAATTTGCAGAGTGGAGAATAGGAATTCTAAGCAGAGATGTGCCAGCAATGAACAATAATAATGGCATTCTGTTGGTACTTCTATCTATTTATGAAGGAGTAGTTTATCTTTGGGGCCCCTGTAGACTTTTCTTCAGACATAGGAAAACAAACAAACCCAAGAACTCAGAAATAACCAGGCTCTACAAATTAGAAATCTAAGGGTTATGCGAGACAGAAAAGAGAAACAAAGCCCCAATTAATCCACTTATCAACCATTAATATAAAAGGTATCATAAACTACTGTAAACTACTTCCAACCATGAGCTTTAAGAACAGAGCCAAGGGGCTGGAGAGAAGGCTCAGCAGTCAAGAGCGCTGGCTACTCTTCCAGAGGACCTAGCTTCAATTCCCAGCACCCACATGGCAGCTCACAACTGTCTGTAACTCCTGTTCAGGGGATCCGACATTCTCACACAGACATACATGCAGACAAAACACCAATGTACATAAAATAGGAAATAAATGATTAAAATAACAACAACAAACGAACACAGTCAATATTTCAACTTTCTTTGCTTGACATTTTGGTAATGAATTTGAAGTTGAAGGCATAATGAATATAAGCTACTGGTGTTTTATATTCAGAATCTTGCATACCATAAACAGAAGAGTAGAAAGCGAGGAAACTATTGTGAAATCTGAATATTCCACAACCTCTCAATAAGAAAGCAGTAAAGAAAATACCCAGAATTCATTCCTATAAAAATATGTTAAGGTAAGAGATAAAATGTATCCTTTTGCCAAGTGTGGTGGCTATGGTGGATTTCTATGAGTTCTAGGCCAGCTGGGGCTTTATACCATGTCAAGTTCCCCCTCCCCCTCCAACAAATTGTTTCTACTTGTTACCACTAACTGTTATCTTTGAATAAAAGAATGAATTGATGCCCAGTCAGCAGTTCAGCTGTGTGGAAACCTGAGCGCAGGGATCCTGTCTCACACCGGTGTTTGCCTAGGAAGGGGACAGACTGGAGGAACTGCCTTCTGATGGGAAGAGATCAAGACAGGCATTTAAGATGGGAATCTAGTGGTTGATATGCATAATCACAGAACTTGTGAGATCCCTCTAAAAAACTGGATGGAGACCTGAAAATTTATGTGTTTACTTGAGGAACATTTCATTTCAGAGTGCTTAATTTTTCTTTGTTTTCCTAGTGGAAGAAAGCATCTTTTTCTAGAAGAATTTAAAAATAAACAGCAGGATCATCATCAAAAGCACCATTTTGACACACACACCTCTTCCCCAAAACAGTTCATAGTGGAGTTCAATGAGACTTAATTAATGTATGGGCAAGAAAAACTGGTTCCAAAAGGGATCTTAGCCACATTCCCAGTAGCTGTCTATAGACTGCAGGTTTACTGTATGCTTTATTACCTGGTTGTGACAGGAAACTTATGACACACAACCCCAACATGCAACCAGTGCCATAGGTCCATCCTAAATCTGCAAGTGACTTAGGACAGAACCCTGTAACTTTAGTTCTCTTACCTTGTTCAATTTCCTACTCAGTTGCACGGTGACCTCACCATGGGCCCGAGTATTTGCCATTCAGAATGCTAAGGGGTTGGTTGCTTGGCTCTCATGACAATGGCACAAAGGGACTTTCTCAAGGTCTTTACTCTCCTCAGAAAGGTAATTCTATTCTATTCTTTGCTAGAACAGTCCAAACTCAACTCATTATGTAAGGGCAGAGTCTAGCAGCAGCGAGGTGCAGTATATGCTGCCCCTTGGTACATATTCTTAAGAGTACAAAATAAGAAACATTAAAGCAATTAGATGAAACTGTTTAGTCTCCCAATGCAGCAGAGACATTCTACCTAAAGGAAGAGTGGTAATACAAACCACCAGCATTCCCCATTACTGAGTCCATTACTTGGCACAGAGAGGCCCCTCCTGGGGGCTTGGATATACTAAATGCTCTAAGGATTGCTCAAGGGATTAAAATCATAAGGATTAGATTACCTCCTCATTGAAAGGGTCTAATTTGTTCAAGCTGAGTGTCATCTTGTCATTTTTCATAAATTAAAGGAGAAACAAAATTATTGTTTCTAGCTCAGTCTTCCTATGAGATGAAGATACTTTCTAGAGAATAAAGCTCACAGACTCCTGCACCTGGTGGGCTTTCTTTCTTTGGGAAGAGGTTTCAAGTTTCAAGACAGGGTTTCTCTGCGTAGCCCTGACTGTCCTGGAATTCGCTCTGTAGACCAGGCTGGCCACGAACTCAGAGATCTGCCTGCCTCTGCCTCCTGAGTGCTGGAATTAAAGGTGTGTGCTAACACTGCCCAGCAGTGGGCTGGTTTTTGATCTGAAAAGACAAGAATATTCTTCACTTTGGATTTCTATTTTGTACACTCACTGAGTGGAAGGAAAAAGAACAGAGGGCTCTCTGAATGGAATCTATTTCAGCCTGTGATTTAGGACAAGGCTCAGGGCCAGAACTACAGAGAGTAGGCCATGCACCTCTTGAGTGCCTTTTACTTGAAGACCATTCTTATTATCACGAGTCAGGATGTAGTGCCTTCTGCTATGCAGAAAGGCTTCCAGGAGAGCATTCTGTCAGCTCTCAGATGATCCTGCTGCTTCTGTCCAGGCAACAATGACTTAGGGAATCTCAGTCAATTTAGAAATGAGATCAGCTTCTTCACTATATGGAAACTGGTAAATCTGTCTTCACTAGCATTTGACTGACATCTCAGATTTATACTTTAGCATGGCACTGTGTTGTCAATAGTTGCTAACTGGGATGCAGGAAGCTACTCTATTGCCTCTAATTTAACTTCTTATCTTTTAAAATTTAGTTTATTTTTATGTGTATGTGTATGTTTTGCTTGCATGTGTGGCCATGTATCATGGGTATACAGAGGCCAGAAAAGGGCTCTCCTGGGACTGGAGTTACAGACTGTTATGAGCTGCCATGTGGGTGCTGATAATTGAAGCCAAGTCCTCTGCAAGAGCAGTTAGTGTTTCCAGTTTCTGAGCCATCTCTCCAGCCCCTCTAACTTAAGTTGAATAAACTCTTTTATCCTAGGCAAGTCATCCCCCTCACTGGCAAAGTGGGGCAGCTGAGAATATGTCTGAGGCGTTAGTATTCTAAGACAGACTAAAAGTCTGTTCTATTGGAATCCTATTACACTCTTCATAAGAAAAGAAAGTATGTATTTAGAATCCATGATGTTTTAGGTATTTTATAAGAAAAATTATTTGTTTTTATTAACTCACTCTTACATCTGCTGAAATATTCCAAATACCATAGCACATGTGAACATCGGAGGCCAACCTTGGGTGCCATCCTTAAGAGCTAGCCAGCCACTATGGTTTTTTGAGATGGAGTCACTCTTTGGCTTAGAGCTTGCCAATTAGGCTAAGCAATTAGGAGCCCCCTCATCTGCAGCTCCCCAGAGCTAGTATGATAAGCATGTGCCACGGGTTCTGATGTGGGTACCGAGTGTCTGGCTCAGGCCCTCACGCTTGCACAGTAAGCACTCCATCAACTGAGCCATCTTTCAGTTTCAAAACCATGTTGTTTAAATTCCCACTACTTTTCAGTTATCTTTGGATTCTTACAGAAAAAATAATTTTTACAGAATACATTCTCCATGCATGAGCATCATGCTAGGTGGCATGGTATTGGATAGAAAAGTAATCCAGAATGTGAACAAGAGAAGAGCTTGGAAGAGTCACCAGGTCAGCTCAGGTAACTATATGGGAGAAGTATAGCAACTTTGAAGGTTAAAGCAAGCGAGAAGAAATAAAAGGAGCTAAGGAGGAAATGGAACTTAACAGGGCTTGATGACTTCAACTCTGAGAAGCAGAAACAGGAAGATGGAGAGAAGAATGTCTGAAGGTAATCCTGTGAAAGAACAATAGGAACACAGACACGAGGCAGAGAATGCCTGGAAGAAGGTGAGCAGGAAATATTCTGAAGGTGCTTGAAATGAGAAGTTGGGACTAATTAAGGAAGACCCTGACTGCTGCGCTTGAATATGATTAGGTGAGCAAAAATGAGTCCCTGACATTTTAAAGCATGGAATGACCATAGATTTTATTTTTGTATCTGTATAGTTAACTGCCTACCTCTATATCTGAAGCATGTAAAAGCAACATAGTCAAACATACACACTTATGCATTAAACACATACAGGCTTAAATATTACTGTCGGGGTTGGAGCAAACCAGAGGGAAGAGGTCAACAAATAAGCACATGCCAGTGAGATGAGGACAGGAAAGGAGGCACAGGGCCTGAGCTCCAGCCCACTGTGTGCTACTGACTAACTGAGAGTCATTTTATCCAGTGCTGGAGCTCCTAAACAACCCCTTTCTGAAGTGGATGATAGCATTTGTTGATGATAAACTATGGCCAAGTTGCAGCCTCTATCTGGCTTCCATTTCTGTGCCTTATTCTGAATTCCAACCATTTCTTGGCATTTAAAACTAATGAAATTCTTAGACTACAGGAACAGATTGGGGTTAGGGAATGCAGTTCAAAGGCAGATTCATGACATAAGTGTCTACCATATGTTAAGAAGCCCTGAGCCAAAGCGACTCAGTCTGAATTATGGGATAAAAGAGTCTATACCATTCTTGAAAAAAAAAAAAAAGAAGTAACAACATTTCAAAAATATTATTATAAGTATATATGGGAATGCAAAAGAAGGATAATTACCTCATGATCATGAGTGGCCTGTCGGGCTGCATCTAAAAATATGAAAGAATAAAGAAATCATTAAATTGAAAAAGAAAACAATAGCAAAACCCAAGTAGATGACTGTGGCAACCACAAAACTTGCTGGTATCTCCAGACTTTCACAACATATGATATTTTCATTCATGGCATAATTAACTGTCAGTCAACAAAAGTTAAATGGACCCCCACATCTACAGAGCACACAAGCAGGTATAAGAGACATCAGACAGTTCTTACCTTTGAGAGAACAGGGTGTGAGAGCAGGCAGGAAACACATGCCAAAGGTTTGAGCAGCCTAGATGTGCAAGTGTGGAGAAGATGGTATGGCTAAGGGATGACAGACCAGTGTGGGTGGTGTGCCTTTGGCAGTGTTTCCTGGAGAGGGGAACTGGAGCAAGACTTGTGAGGATGTGATGTACCATTTCAACACAGAAAAAAGATCCCGTAAAGACATAGATGCCATCTCATTCACTATCACTCCCTCAAGGCCCATAATAGATCTGGTACTTAACAGAAGAAGCTCAATAGAGCGCCCTTTGAATTCATGCATGAATAAATTATAAAATGAAGAGGAACACGGAGGCAGAGAAGAATAGCACAGAAAAGGGCTTAGAAGTGTTAGGGCAAGTTAGCTACATAGTTTAGTAGACAGACTTATTTAAAGGTAGAGAAGTGCCTAACTTGGAAACTAGACAAAGAAAGGCAGGTAGGAAATATTAGTTTTGGTGCATCAGCCAGATCGTTGATCTTAAATTCAAAAAACCAAGCAAAATGTCAAAAGAATGATGTGATTTTGGTAAAATTCTAGGGTAAGCTCTCTAAGAGAAATAACAGAAACACATCTTTCACATTTGCCACCTTAACAGTTGGAATCATAATACTCCAACATGTATGACAAACTGCACTTGGTTCTGATACCTTGCCTATGCGATTTGCCTTTCTGACGGTCCTGGGTTTTCCTACTGAAGACCTTGTAGGCCTCGGTCTTCTGATACTGCTCCAGTTCCTTCATGTAGCGTTCCTTATCTCTGTCTGCTTCATCAAGGTAGCGCTAGAAAAGGAGGGTGGGATTATTTTCAAGAAACTGAGATGTTAGGTAAAATATCAATTAGCTTTTTAAAGAAAGCGTACAATTAAAACAAGAAAAAAGTATACAGTATGTTGTAGGAGAATCTGAAAGCAGGTATAGAATAAAATCTTTTTTTTTTTCCCCTCCGAGACAGGGTTTCACTGTGTTTCCCTGGCTGTCCTGGACCAGGCTGGCCTTGAACTCACAGAGATCTGCCTGCCTCTGCCTCCCAAGTGCTGGGATTAAAAGTGTGCACCACCAATACCAGGTGGAATAAAATCTTTCAATCATAAAACAAGCAAGGGCTGTTGAGGAGACTTGGTAGGGAAAGGCTTTTGTTGCCATCCCTGACAACTGCAGTTCGACCTGGGTGACAGAGACAACTGGTGTCTGAAAGTTATACCGACCACTGCATGTATACATACACACTTAAAATAAATAAATAAAACACATCATTTAGAGAATAAATAAACGAGTGATTGATTGACTTTCTAGACCGTGTATTGTTTTTCCTATTTTAAAGAAGGTAAGTTCATTGAGAGCATCAACATAAAACATTCATGAAGATTACAGTCAACCATCTCCCTAGCCTTATAGATAGAATTTCATGTGGCCACTGGAGTTCTTCAGAGGTCTGAACTCCATATAGGCACATGTTCCCAGGGGAAGGGAAGGAATATTAGTGTGTTTTTCTACTCTCAACTCATTTTGAGGGAATGATCTCATACATCCATTGGCCCTTTTAAAAGCCAGATGAGTGGAACACTAAAGCTGGAGAACATGAAAAGAATGATCTCATCATATGGGCCTAAAAGAGACTACTCTAAGAGAGCTTTAGCTCTATGCTTTGATCATTCTGTGCTATTAATTATTTAAACAAGTTCACTGATCTCCAGAATTGTTTTGCTTAATGCTTTGTCTATTTCATTCATCAAATTAGGTAAAAGAAAGTATAAAAGGTGCTGCCTGTAAATGAACAATCAGATTCAGAGGTTATGTTAGAAATCCCCCCCACCCCACAGATATAAGGGATTGGCCAAATCTGGGACGATTTAAGGAACAAATAAATTAGGTATGGTAATAAATTATAAACTTCTGAAAAGACATTTATATCATAAATAAACTTTATGATATGAATTATTTATGATCATACCAATAACAAACAGAATACAGGCAACTGTTCAAGAGGAGGGAACAAGGTCCCTGTATAGATCAGAAAGTTGAGGACCAACTGGTAACTGAGTGCGGAATGTTGGAATTGGAAAAATTACCATCTTGTAAACATAATGATAAAGATTAGAAAAAGTGAAACTTATCTATAGATATTATGTCTAAGGGGACATCTTTCTTTTCTTTTTGTTTTTTTCTTGAGACAGGGTCTTTTTACATAGACCTGGGTGGTCTGGAACTCATTATGTAGACAAAGCTGCCCACAGAGATCCTCCTGCCTCTGCCTCCCAAGTGCTGGAATTTAAAGGCATGTGCCACCATTGCCTGGTTCTGGTTTCTCTTCAGATCATATAGATCTTTCTTCTGTTCTTTTTCTTTCTTTCTTTTCTTGGTTTTTCAAAACAGAGTTTCTCTGTGTAGCTTTGGAGCCTGTCCTGGAACTCACTTTGTAGACCAGGCTGGCTTAAAACTCACAGAGATCCGCCTGCCTCTGCTCCAGAGTGCTGGGATTAAAGGCGTGCACCACCACTGCCTAGCTTCCTTTATTTTTTTGAGACAAGGTTCCTTGCTTATCTGGAACTCACTATGTAGATGGTCTTGAACTTTTAAGAGATCCACCTGCCTGAGTGCTAGGGTTAAATATGTGCAGTATCAGCATTATGGAAACTTTTGGATGTGACACAAATTACACATCTTTAAAATGTCTCTCCATAGACTGTTAATGAATTATTAGGAAAATTTACCAAGCCAATAAAATTAGCATTACAAATAAGTAATAAAGGACACAGTACGCCTGCATACGTGATACTCTGAGCAGCATATACCATCTATTCTGACCAGTAATACAGAGCATCAATCTAATTACAAGGAAATACCAGACAAACAGAAGGTGAAGAATGTTTCCTTGAAAGTAAAAACAAACAAAAAGGCACATGGGAGGGGGTAGCGGGGAATGGAGGGGTCAAGCTTGGGGAGACAGAGGGTTCATATTCTCTAAGAACATCAAGGTATAACTTATAAAGACAAAGCAATGCCGTGGAAACAGTCTGAAGAGAACTACAAATATATGCCTAAAACACAGCGTGGTATTAGCTTAAAACTTGTACGAAGGGATGCTGTTGACAACAATGGCATCACTTCAGTGTCTGAGTGTAGAGGATGGCATTATGTCAACATAAAATGATGAACTTGATGACTTTACCAGTTATGTAACAGAGGGGCTCTATTCTTAGGAACTATGAAAGTATTCTGGGGATAAAGAGCCAGAATATATGTAACATACCTTTAAATGATTTAGGAAAAAAAATTGTGTGTCCATGTGTGTGTGGTGTTAAAGAGTGAATACATGTGAATGGAGAAAACGGACACAATGTGTCAGCAACAGAAGCTGTTTTAGGGTTTTTGGATGTTCTTGTACTATTTTCATGTTTGTAACTTTTTGTGCATTTGAAATTATTTCAAAATAAAAAGTTGACCAAACACATACAAAAGCCGTCCTAAATAGCCAACAATGGTTATCATTAGAGAACCACTGTTATTTCTGCTTTCTGTTTACACACTTACTACGACCACAAAAAATAAAACTTGAGCATGCATTAACTTTGAAATAAAGATAAAAAGGAAAATAATAAACTGGCAAGTCAGCTGATGATCTCCTTGTTATAAACTGCTTTCTATCAGCTTGCCTACCACAAACACAAAGCTTCAAATTGAAATTTAATCTTATCTCTTTGAAAATTTTGAATTCAATTAATTCCCAAGATATATTTTTCAATTTAGTTTTCATCTTTCTGGAATCCATTTTAAAGAGTGCAAGCCATAAAAGAATTTAAGGCATAAAAGAAATATAGATGTTTCAGATGCCAGGAAGCAGGGGCTTTTACTGCAAAGCCCGTCAGCCCCAGTTACCATCATCCCTTTGCTGCAGTGGCCTTTCACCGAGTGCATGGCTATCTTGTGCTTAATTCCCTTCAATCTCTCTAACGAAGGGATTCTCGTTTTAGTTTGGCAACACGGTTAGTTTCTGTCTTAGAGGAGAGCGATCAAGTAGTTCTGCTTTATTTTCTGTTGTGGTTAAATTTGCTAGAACTCTAGTTAAAACAATCAGTAAAGCAATAGATCTTTTTCTTAAATAAAATTCTTATGTGAATTGAAGAATTTTGGCAAATGATTTTTCCCTCATTTTTATTCATGACTTTCATTTAGCTCAACAGAATACATTACTTTGATAGATTTCTTAATTTCTTAATATTGAACCACTTTTCAAAACATTTTTATGTGAACTCAGTATACTCATCAAATAAAATGTAGCTGCTTTGGTTGGGGGTGGATTCTAGAGTTCTTGTTGCTCACAACCTCCAACAACTCTTGGGACAGCGTCTACTCACTGCGCTAGAGAGAGGAACTGCAGGGACCCGGCTATTCTGGTCTTCTTTTCCTTCCCCATTGAGTTTCTGGTGCTTTTGTTGTTCCTGGCCTTATAGAAACATAATTTCTGTTTCTGTCTCCCTCTTTATATGACCCTCTCTCCATGGGTGCCTGTCTTCTTTTTCTCCTTCTATGAACATATTATTGGATCAGAGCCAATTTGAACCAGTTTGACCTCTCCTTAGTTAATTACATTTGCAAAGGCCTTGTTCTGAGACTGCAGACATAGATTTTAGGGTACATGCTCTCAACTCCAGTGTACAAGGCCAGCAGTCTGAAATCTCCAAGATGTGGCACTAGCTAAGTGGGTAGCACAGGTCAACCTGCTTTACTACTCCAGGTCTCAACATGTTCCTTAGAGAGCTTTCCTCATGTTCCTTTTGCAGCACTGGAGATTGAACCGAGAAGCCACATAAGGTGGTCAAGTGCTCTGCTGTAAGTTACCACTCAAACCCTTTTTGTTCTTTTCTTTAGTTTAAGATGGTCTCTAGCTAAGCTAGCCTTAAATTTATTCTGTAGCCCTGATGGTTCTGCCTCAGTCCCCAGGGCACTGTGACACAACTAAAGAATCAACTGTCCACCTTCTTGGCTTTTCTGATAGAAATATTTTAAAAATATTTATATCATACTATGTTCTCTCCTGCCCCACACACAAAAATATGAACATATGTCACATCTATGTAGGTGCCTTTGAGGCCAATAGAGGGTGTCTGATCAGTTGAAGCTGAAGCTACAGGCAGTTGTCAGCCATCAGACATGGGATCTGGAAAATGAACTCCAATTCTCTAGAGGAACAGTGAGTGAGCACAACCACTGAGCCATCTTTCCAGCCTCCAAATCATTTTTGAGATATAATCAAAACAAGCCAAGGAACAGAAGCAAGAACCATTACCTGTTTCTCCTCAGGAGGCAGTTTACTCCACTCATTGCCCAACATCCTTGTGATTTCTGGAAATGGGACCTCTGGTCTCTTTGCTCGAAGCTGTTCTCTACGCTCGTTCATGAATCGAACATATCCTGTAAGGGGGGATTTGGGTGCATTGCTGTCTCGGAGAGGTTTCTTTCTTTTTCTCCCTTTGGACCAACCTCCTCGTTTACTTCTTTGCTATAAAACAAAGCAAAATGAAAAACAAAAACAAAACAATAATCACTCAAGTAACCCATCAACAATAATAACAAACACCAACACCAAAAGAGAATTCAAGCTGCATCTTCCTATAAGGCCCTGGATAGTCAAAGCTCCCAGATCAGTCAGGTATAAAACACTACAATGCTATGTAAAGAGCTTCAGCTGTTTCAACTGTAGACCCTTTAAGGCGCAGTTCTTAATCTGTGGGTTGAAACCCTTCTGGAGGTCAAAGGACCCTTCCACAGGGGTTGCATATCAGATGTTTACATTATGATTCATAACAGTAGTGAAATTACAGTCATGAAATAACAATGAAAATAATTTTATGGTTGGGGTCACCATGACATGAGGAGCTGTGCTAAAGGGTTGCAGTATTAGGAAGAGTGAGAACCATTGCTCTAAGGCATTGTGCTATAAACTGGGGAAATAAAGCACTATTAAAATTTTATTTTTGGAAACAGGGTTTCTATAGGTAGCACAAGATGGCCTCAAACTCACTATGTATGTCAGGGTAACTGCAAATTCATGGTGATCCCCTGCCTCAGCTTCTTGAGTGCTGGGATTCTAGGATGCATCACCACCCTTGGGTGCCAATCCCAGAAGATGAGAATGGGGTACCACGATCATGCAAGCTTTGGCCTTCCTCTACACTTCCTAACAGGGATTTCCACATGAGAAATTCAGCAGCGCACACAGCACTGTGCCAGAAAAGCAGACACAGTGACAGGAAACTAGAATAAGATGTCACATGCAACAAGTGAAAGAAGAGCTGCCACATAGAGATTAAAAATAATTCACAAAACTGTTCTTCACTGATACTAAAAACCAGTTAATTTCTCATAGCAAATAGCATACAAATATTTAAATTAATATTTAGGTATCAGGAAACTATCAGTAACATATAAAATGAAGACAAGTTCTTCAATCTGATGATTTGTTCCTTAAGTTAGAAGTCTTTATATACAGATCAAATCAACTTTTAATATGCTTAAAAAAATACTACATTGTCACTGATATTTTACCACAGCCTTTCTTCTTAGCCTTCTGAATGAGACCTAAGCATATCATATTTTTGCTCCATAATCTAACAAACATAGTCTATCAGTTAATGTACCATGGTTACAGGAATTTTTATTTCAGAGAAGAGAAAGGTAAACAAGATTCAAAAAAATAACAAAAGCATCTGTTTATTGTTTTACTGCACTCTTCCAAATATATGTGAATGGTAATAGTCCTCCATTTGGCAAATAGTGTATTAGAGATTAGATTTCCAGTTTTTGTTTTATTTTTTTGGAAACCTAGGAACATGAAGCTACTAAGGAGCCTAGAGATGTAGCTCAGTGGAAATGTGCTTAGTATGAATCCCCAGCACTATACACCCACACAAACACCTGTAGTGGCATTTCACTTGTATTTTCATAAATAAAACTTGCCTGAGGATCAGAAAAGTAAAATGGCCACACTGGCCAGCCTTATAGACCTGACAGCAATAACACACACCTTTAATCCCAGTAGCCATACTAGCTTGCCATGGAAACTAGAAGGTAATGGTGAACACCTTTAATCCTAGAACTAGAGAGGATTATAAAACAGGAAGGAGACAGCTCTCAGACACAGTCTCATTCTGAGATTCCTGGAGGTAGGATCACCAATACAGACTGAGGTCGAGTTAAGAGCTGGCTGTTTTGCTTTTCGGATCTTCAGGTTGAACCCCAGTATCTGTCCCTGAGTTTTTATTTATTGTGTATCAAACACTCCCCACACACACCCACAACAAACACATAACAAGTCAATGAAAAGCTGCTAGCATTCATTATCTTTAAGAATGCTAATGGGGTAAATGAACAAACTAGTCTTTTCACATAAAAGACAAAAAATAATGATGCTATTCTTTTTTTGTCTTAAAATCAAAACAGTGAAACGTGATCAGTCATCTATGAGGAAGTCTGGAGGTCCAACAAGGACATGACTGCTCATGCCCATACTGAATCTTTGTGTGATTTAGAGAAAGATGGACCCTTTGCGGGGAAGAAGGAGTCATTAAGAGGTCTGAATCCTTTGGTCCATGCAACTTTGTGCTGCAGAGCTTGTGAGCAGAGTATAGCCATGAACAAGGGCATGAAGACCTCTCAGTAGTTACTTAATTAATTCATTCATTCAACAAACAAATATTTGTCAAGACTGAGCACAGTGGGTACATCTGAATCACTACCCTGCAGCTTGGGTGCCCTGGACCTTATATCAAAACAGCAATAACATCAATAAATAAAAACAAAAATAACACAACAAAACAACTCCTGAGCACTGTGGAACATTTCATAAGAGGCAGTTACATTTTAGTTAGATTGAGGATAAAGAGACTCTATTTGGTTTTTTTTTTCTTTTTCTTTTCTTTTTTTTTAGACAGGGTTTCTCTGTAGCTTTGGCGCCTGTCCTGGAACTAGCTCTTGTAGACCAGGCTGGCTTTGAACTCACAGAGATCTGCCTGCTTCTGCCTCCTGAGTGCTGGGATTAAAGGCCTGTACCACCACTGCCCGTCTAGTAGATTCTATTTGTAACTGTGTTATTAAAACCATTGGTATGCCTCTAGGTGTAACTAGAGATAGGTATGAGAAAACTGGGCAAGTGTCAGCCCAGGACACTAAGAAGTGAGGTGGCAATCACTTCATTCAACAACCCCTTATATGCCTGTTGCTTTGAAAGCCCCAGAGGACAGTGACAGAAAATTTTTTTTCTTCTTTTTTCTTTTTTTGGTTTTTCGAGCAGGGTTTCTCTGTGTAGCTTTCTGTCCTGGAACTAGTTCTTAAAGACCAAGCTGGCTTCAAACTCACAGAGATCTGCCTGCCTCTGTCTACTGAGTGCTGGGATTAAAGGTGTACATCACCACTGCCTTGCCATGACAGGAGAATTTTAGCTTACCTCATCTTCATGTCTCTGCTCATTGCCTTCTGCAGCATTGGAAGACTCACTCTGAAGCATCTGGCCCTGGGAGAGGTCCTCCACAAATTCTGGGTTGTTGGTGGATGATGTGGCTGCGCTGCTATATGGACCCTCGGGGTGTGTTAACCTGAGCAACAGGTAGAAGAAGTATGTAAGTTCGGTACGGAAGGCAGCAAAAGTTTCTCTCATCAGGCTGAACACAAAATTTCCTGCCACCAAAAGCACATGTTAGTACTTGAATTACTTCCAACACTACAATCTGTATGAAACATAATGTTTCTGTAGACATTTCCTAATAAAACCAATTCTAATCTCTGTCCAAAACAATGACCCTTCCTTCCAACATAGACTTCATGTTTTAGCTCTGAACATGCAACAGAGCTTGGCTTTTATATGTTACCCTTCATGTATTTCCTAATGGACCAGATGAACAAGAATAGGGGTTGTCTAGGTACTTTGGTCTTTATCATAAAAGAGGCATTTCTTAAAGAGCATAGGAATAACTCTTATGGAATATAATAGAGGCTATAATTTCTTAGATTATAGACTGAGTAACAATTAGATCATTTGACTATCTGGTACAACACGTTTAAATATAATTTTTTTTTGTGAAGTATTAGAAATCAAGCCCAGAGCCTCACAACTGCTAGACAAGGCTTTTGTTCTGAGCAATAGCCATAGCCCAAGTATAAATGTTAATTAGTCAGGCAGGTAACTATTCTCTTTCCAATAATAGATTCCTACTGAGTTCTTCTAAGAAACAGATGAGGAGGGTACAGAGAGATGACAGATGAATCTAAGACTTGCATGTGCTAGTAAGTTATTTATTTAATTTTTAAAGAGGGGTACTGGAAAGGTAAGAGAAGCAGGAAAATGGATAATAGATGAATATTTGACTATTACTCTGAAAGAATACACACTCTATAATCAGCAATAATCATAATGCAATGTAAATACTGCAATTGATGTTTAGAGAAAATGTCATAAGAGGCACTGGAGAGGGTCAGATAAGTTTTCTATATGTATAGAGGCTGCTAAGAAAGATCTTGAAAGATAAATACGCACCTGATGTGGAATTCCCCTCTGTATGCTATGAATGTTTTATTCCCATTGGTTATTAAAGAAGCTGTTTCAGCCAATGGCTTAAGTAGAGTAAAGCCAAGCGGGAAATCCGAACAGAGATATAGAGAAAGTAGGTGGAATCAAGGAGACACCATGTAGCTACCGAAGGAAAAAGATGCCAGACGCCAGCCAGAACCTTACCAATAAATAGGCCACAACCTCGTGGTGATACACAGATTAATAGAAATGGGTTAATTTAAGGTGTAAGAGCTAGCTAGAAATATACATAAGCTACTGGCCAAACAGTGTTGTAATTAATATAGTTTCTGTGTGATTATTTGGGTCTGGGCAGCCGGAACACACAAGTAGTCTCTGCTTACAGGCCCAAATCAGGAAAACATCATTATCCTATGCAGAAAGAACAAGGTCTAAGAGAACAAAGGGTCCAGTTAAGAGCTATACAACACATGAAGGAGATTAAACAAAAGCAGGACAAAGGAGAGAGGAGCAAAAGCTAACAGACACAAAAGGTGGAGATTGGAGAGAATTTAATGAATGTATGAGCATGAACAGTGAAGGAAAAGCAAGAGTTCAAGGTAATTCCCAGGTTTCCAGCAGGTGATTAGGAACTTACTATTATCATGGACAGAATAGGATGTATGGATGAGAAGACACACAGATGAGATGATGAGCATGAAATTCTTACAGCATAATTAGCGGAAATATCCTATGGACAACTGGGAAACATGTCCTGAGATACAGAGCCTGAACTGACCATCTTCTGTAATCAGGCAAGGTTTCCAGCGGAGGGACTGGGACATCAACCCAGCCACAAAATCTTCCTTCAACCTACAGTTTGTCTGCCCTACAAGACATAATGGGGTAATGGTGGCACAGAACTTGTGGGAGTGGCCAACCAATGACTGGTCCAACTTTGAGGCCTACACCACGAGAGGCAGCCCATGCCTGACACTGCCTGGATGGCTCAGTGACCTAGGACAGAATCAAACACAATTGGCCAAACAAACAAACAAACAAACAAATGTCAATGAAATGATTCCTAATGATATTCTGCTATACTCAAAGACTGGAGCCCACCCTAATCATCATCATCAGTGAGGCTCCATCTAGCAACTGATAAGAGCAGATGCAGAGACCCACTGCCAAACATTAGGTGGAACTTGGGGAATCCCACAGAAAAGGGAAAGGAAGGATGTAGGAGTCAGAAGGGATGGAGGGCACCAGGAGAACATGGCCCACTGAATCAACTAAGCATGGGCTCATAGGGGCTCACAGAGACTGAAATGACAATTATGAAGCCTGTATAGGTCTGAGCTAGGTCCTCTGCATATGTTATAATTGTGTAGCGTGGTGTTCTTGTGGGACTCCTAACAGTGGGAGTTGGGGGGTATCTATGAATCTTGTGCTCTTGGGATCTTTTTTATCCTACTGGGTTGCCCTGCCCAGCCTTGACATGAGGGTTTGTCCTTAGTCTTATTGTAACTTGTTATGCCATGCTCGCTTAATATCTCTTAATAAGCCTGCTCTTTTCTAAAGGGAAATGGAGGAAGAGTGGAGAGGGGAAGGTGGGCAGGAAGGAAAGGAGGGAGGGGTAACTGTGTTGGGATGTAATATATGAAAGAATGATACAAGAGCTGCAAGGCAGCATCCAGGGGAACGATTGCTAGGAATTCTCCAGAAAGGACCCACAGAACACAGTCAAAATAATAGCAATTTAAAAGCAAGTGTTAGAAATATTGGGAAAGGAGACTCAAGAATAAGGAGAATGCTACAAGAGAAAAGACAGGGAGACTTTAAGGAAGAAAGGGCAGTAACCAAAAAAAAAAAAAAAGGTGTTAAGGTCAAATAAGACGGGCTAGCTGGGTGAGGTAGGGAATGCTTTTAATCCCAGCACTTGGGAGGCAGAGGCAAGAGGATCTCTGTGAGTTCAAGCCTAGCCAGGTCTATATTCAAATCAGTTCCAAGTCAACCAGGCTACTAAGACACTGTTTAAAAAAGCAAAAACAAGGGCTGGAGAGATGGTTCAGAGGTTAAGAGCATTGCCTGCTCTTCCAAAGGTCCCGAGTTCAATTCCTAGCAACCACATTGTGGCTCACAACCATCTGTAATGAGGTCCGGTGCCCTCTTTTGGCCTGCAGGCATATATTGTATACATAATAAATATTTTTTTAAAAAAAGCAAAACCAAAAACAAATAGACATGCTAAAAACATTCTGTTAAATTTGGATCCCTGAAGGTTATGCAGCTTTAGGGGAATATAGTTTCAGTGGAACTATAGAAACAAATATCAGATTACAGTGGATGGAACAATGAACAAAAGCAGATGCATACTGTACTGTAGATGAAAGAAATGATACTTTTCTGACATTTTCTAGGAGACATACCAATGACTTTATATAGGAGGCTTCTAGATTGTTGAGGTCCTTTAATAAGTGTATATTAAAAAAGTAGCTATAGGGGGCTGGAGAGATGGCTCAGTGGTTTAAGAGAACTGACTGCTCTTCCAGAGGTCCCGGGTTCAATTCCCAGCACCACATGGCAGCTTCAACTGTCTGAAGATCCAGTTGCAGGGGATCTGACACCTTCACACCAATGCACATAAAATAAAAGTTAAATAAACCATAAAAATATTACAAAAAAAGTAGCTTTATAGACAACATTAACCATGTTGTTTAAAATGCAGTGCCCCTTGGGTAGGAGAAATGGTCCAGTGGTTTAGAACACCTGTGCTTTACCAAGGACCCAGGTTCAATTACCAGCACCAACACAGTGGCTAACAACCATCTCCCCAGGCACCAAGTATGCATGTAGTACACTGACATACATGTAGTCAAATCATTCATACACAAAAATAAATCCATAAGAAGTGATCCTGAGATCTAGTTTGATCTTAGCAGGCATTGCTTTTCAAATATTTTAATTAATCTGGCTGTTTAGGCTACTCCTGCTTTCCCTATCATTCATTTCAACTGTCATTGGTTTAGTACTTCCTAAATTTCAAACATTTTTCTTCCAGCAAAATATGCAAATCAGGTTGGGAAAGAATAGCAACCCCACAAATTGCTGACAGAAATAGGCAGGTATCTGAAGGGAGTAGTCACAGGTATCCACTGTGCATGCTCCTAACTAAAGCAACAACCCTTCCATTTCCACCCTTGATCTCATTCCCCTGGCTACTCAAGGACAGATTTTCAGCAATTCTGCCCTGTCTGGCATCACCAGTTCTTTTACAGGATTGGCATACTCTGTTAAAAGTGTGCTTGTATAATTCTTAAAGCAAAAGGAAATAAAAGGAAAACACTGTTTCTACCCAACTTCTGGTGAAGGTCTTCATTTGTTCCTGCCCTCAACCTCTAATGCCCTAGAAAGAGCAGGTCATACTTGCAAATTCAATTTTCTCCCATCTTCTTTTAAAGGCATTTCAGAAGAGATGCAAGTATACAATTCTTATCTAGGCCACAAGTAAATATCTTGTGAAATCCAATGCCATTTCTCAGTCGTCATCCAATCTACCAGAAGGATCTGGGACAGCCATTAGTTTCTTGCCCCCTTGTGTGTTTGTATTCTGCTGCCTCTCAGCTCTCACTATGATTCTGGCTTACTATTGCTTCTCTGTCTGTCTTCTACATGCTGGAGTCTCCCAGAGCTCAGGCTCTTTAGCGGTTTTCCCTCCTTCCTTCTCTGCACAGTGCTCACTCCTTTATGGCATTAATTCTAGCTAGATGCCAATGATCTCAACTTTTTCTCTCTAGCCTAAAATGCCTGAAACGTCAGAACCTGGTATGACATCGCCTAATTGACATCCCAGCTTAGAGCTCTAACAAGCACCTCGATTTTATTGTTTCCTGACCAAGTTTCCTTCCTAAGTGAGAGGTGATGCCATCTTTCCAGCTAGTGATGCCAAAGTTTTGAAACTGTCTTTGTCCTCTTCTCCCTTTTCACATTGCTCATCTGGTCGTGCAGTCAAATCCTGTTTGGTCTACTATCAAACTACAACTAGAATTCTACACTTCTCACTAACTCCATTCCCACATCTTAGAAACACACTCCAATGAGGAATGTGTTTTTTTTCATCTCCTTCACAAACTCACCAAAAATGTTCTTGTCAAGGCTATGAGTGATGCTCTTCAGTCTATCATCTCTTCTTGCTCCCTTCGCCCCACTGGAGTACAACAGTCAGATTATTATTATTTTTTTTAAATATTTATTTATTTATTATGTATACAATAGTCTATCTGTGTGTATGCCTGCAGGTCAGAAGAGGCACCAGACCTCATTACAGATGGTTGTGAGCCACCATGTGGTTGCTGGGAATTGAACTCAGGACCTTTGGAAGAGCAGGCAATGCTCTTAACCGCTGAGCCATCTCTCCAGCCCCCACCAGTCAGATTATTAAGAAGTCAGTCAGATCTTATCATTTTCTTCAAACCCTCCAGTGTTTAGAGTGAAGCATCCAGCCCTTCCTACTCAGAGTACAGGCCTGTCGGCATCTATAGCATTACCTGTGAGCTTGTTAGAAACAGAATCTCTGCCTCACCTTAGATTTTCTAAATCAGAACCTGCATTTTAATAAGGTCTCTAGGCAATTAAGAAGCACTCATAGGGCCCTCTGCTTCCCCTCATCCTTTAATCGGCTGCTTTAGTCACACTGCCTTTCTAGCTTTTTCTGCAAAGTAAGAGACATCCTTACTTCTAGGCTTTTGACTTGATTGCTTCCTCTGCCCACAAAAATCTTCCTTAGATAATAACATGCGAGTGACCTGACTTCTTTTGGGGAGAGAGCACATTACTCAAATCATATCCCCATTAAATGCTTTCTTGGCCACTGTCTAAAACTGCTCCCCTTAATCTTCCTAGTCCCTCCTTCCTACTTTATCTCTCAATCTATACTTCCTATTCACATGGCTAGTGTTCTACTGATTTATCCTGTTTAACTGTCCTATTTTTCTGTCATAATTTGAGCTATAAAAAGAATGAAGAAATAGATAGGCATGGTGGTGCACGCCTTTAATCCCAGCACTTGGGAGGCAGAGTCAAGAGGATCTCTGTGAGTTCGAGGTCAACCTGGTCTACAGAGTGAGTTCCAGGACAGCCAGAGCTGTTAACACAGAAAAACCCTATCTTGAAAAACTAAAAACCAAAACCAAACCAAACCAAACTAAACCAAACAAAAAGGATGAAGAGGTGGCCCATGCCTGTAATTCTAGCACTCAGGAGGCAGAGACAGAAGGAGTGCCTCAAGTTTGAGGATAGCCTGGTCTACAGAGTGAGTTCCAGGACAGCTTGGAACACTCTCAGGTATACAACTGGAAAAAATGTTGCTTTGAGACAGGAGTTCACTATGTAGCCCTTGCTGGACTTGAACTCACAGAGATCTGCCTGCCTCTGCCTCTCAATGCTGACCTTAAAGGTGTGGGCCACCTTGCCTGGCCACGTGGAACTCTTTTCCTGAATGAACTAATGGTTACTAATTTAGTAACCAGGCAGCCTTTAGAAAAGTCTAGGAGAACAATTTTATTTAAGCAGTGAGGTCATAAGGCAGAGATATTAATGAGGTTGAGAAATGAATGTGAGGAGAGAAAACAGAATTATATGAGTTATTTTTTTTTTAAATAAAGACTATAGAAATAATTCATCTTAGGAATTAGCTAGTACTTGAATGTACTAGTATATATATTTCTTCTTTGGCTTCTAAATATCAAGAAAAGATTAAAAAAACCAAAAACAAACCTCAAGTGAAGCCAGGAATGGTGGCACACGCCTTTAATCCTAGCACTTAGGAGAAAGAGGCAGGTGGGTCTGAATTTGAGGCCAGCCTGGTCTACAGAGCAAGTTCCAGAACAGCCACAGTTACATAGAGGGACCCTTTTCAAAAAAACCAAACCAACCAGTCAAACAAAAAACAAACAAACCCCCAAAGCTAAAAAACCCAAATCAAAACAAAACCTGCCTCTCAAGTGGACCAGAGAATTTCAAGGCAAGAGGTAGGTGCTGCTGTTAACTTCTCTCTTAATTTTTTTTATAGGTTTGTCCAATGATTCCATGGAAAAGGGATGGAAGAAAACAAGAAGTTGGCTAAAACGTCAACACATCTTTTTTTTTTTAATTAAAAAATTACTTATTTTTATGTGTTGGGTGGTTGTGCCTGTATGTATGCCTCTGTACCATATGCACACAAGGCCCTCTGAAGCATCAGATCCCCTGGAACTGGAGTTGTAGAAGGTTGTTGAGCTAGGCATGTGGGTGCTGGGAACTGAACCTAGGTGTTCTGGAAGAACAGCCAGTGCTCTTAAGCACTGAGCCACCTACCCTGCCCCAGATTCTAAACACCATGAACAAAGAATCATATTAAAAAGCTAGAAGTTGGGCTGAAGAGAGGGTTCAGTGGAAAGAGCACTTGAGGGCCAGAGTTTGGATCCCAGCACCCATGCAAACACTGGGAATAGCCCTGTGCATACCTGTAACTCCAGCACTGAAGGAAGTAGAGGCAGCACTGGGGCTTGCTAGTTAACTCCCTGGACAAAAAACTAGTGCATATCCCACATGCATGCACAAACCACACTCAAGTCTAATCTCTGAGAAAAAATTTAATAACTGTGCCAGCTTACAAAGAAAATACATTTGAATTTTAGAGTATTCCCTGTACCAGGCCCACCAGGCTCAGAGCACTAGTAGAAGGCTGAAAGCACATTACAAAGTGGGTTACAACAGCTCTCTTTGAAAAGCCCAACAAATGCATCTTCTACTCTTACGGTATAAAACTGCCTCGTTAGCACCTCATACTTTGTCAGAAACTGTGTTTTGAAGCCTTTGCAGCAGTCCAATGTCCCAAAGCAGCTGCTTACCCAGTTGCAGCCAGATCATTACTCTCCTTGGAGCCATCTTCATCTGCAAAGAGGGGCGGCAGGGTAGAACTAGTCATCAAGCTTTCCATCTCCCTGAAAGGAAGAGATAATCATAAAAAAAATTAATGGCTTAATTACTTCTGGTCCACGTTCCACTAATTTAAAGGCCTGCCTTTCTTAGCTTTAGTACATCAGCAACAGAATAGAAACTGACCTAAATGTTTGTTTTCCTGACTTGGACACATCAATTTAAACTCCGTGGTTAATGGGCTTTTAACCGCGGTCTTTATCAACTAACCAGACAAGTTGGGGGCTTAGTGGGTAAGTAAGAGTGGCAGGTGTGCAAGCAAGAGGACCGAGTTTAATCCTCAATGCTCACATACAGTTAGGTACGGTCCCGCAGAGTGCCTACAAACCCAGTGTAGGGAGAGGGGGCAAGCAGGAGAGTCACGGGCTTACTGCTTAGCCAGACTAGCTGAAATAGTGAGTTCCAGGTTCAGGGAGAAGCCCTGTCTTAAGGGATTATGTTAGAAAGTGATAGAATAGGACATCTGATGGTCTTCTCTGGCCTCTGCATGCATGCATGGATGTGTACATGCACATACATGTGTATACTCCCACACATACATACACCACACATAGACACAAATAAAACAAATCCAGTTTTAACAAGCACACAAACAAAAACAAGTCCAGTTTTAACAAGCAGGACATGCTTTGGAAAACTTTTTATTCATCCTCCAAAGTGTTCTTTAAGAAAGTAAAGCAACTTTTTATTTATTGTTATTGTGTGCATGACATACGTGAGACAGTTTGCACATAGGGGCCAGACGCTCTCCTTCCACTGTGGGTCCACTGTGAGGCCTGCACAGCAAGTACTTTTACCAACTTCACCATCTCCTCAGTCCTTCAGAAGTCTTTGTTTTGTGGAGATTTTTAGGTGGTGTGACCCACAATCACCGAAAACCTTGAGCAAGATACTTTGATCAACCACTTTTAGCTAAAGTTTCAGCAGCAGACAAAGGTACTGATTTAACTTCCGGAGTTGTTGAGAGGGATTAAGCTGAGTGTACTTCACAGACAGAGAAAGGCTAAGACAGCAAGTGTTCCGAGTATTGCTATATATACAGTATTGTTGTTACAACATTACCAGCTCTTAGTCCCACATGAATCATGCTTAGATTAAATGGTGACAAACCAAGCCCTTCAAAAAGGAAACAGTGCAAAGGAAGTAGAGGATGGAAGGCATACTGATGTGGTTCTGAGGCAAAGAAACCACACTTCCAGGTCAGAACCGTGCAGCACTTCACTGTCGTAACCCACAACATAAATAGCATGCACCTGGGTGCAGGAAACAGCTCAGCTTAATTGAAGAAAACAAATAAATCACAGGAACCTGAGGTTATCGGACTGCAAGGATAAAAGGACAAAGTGATAAAGAGAGTAATTTCATTTAGCATATCTCTACAGAGAAGGATTTTTTCCCTTTCAAGGTTTACCACCAAGGCCTTCACCCCATACAGCTAAAAGCAGCAGCAGCCAATTCATCATGAAAGTGATATTCACACAAAACATTCAATAGTGACCCCAAACATCAGCCACTTAAGTGGAACTGCGAAGCACTCAAGAGAGAAGGCCTCAATCAGCAGCGAATTGACAAGTAAATGATGCGAATTCCTCTCAGTGCTGCTGTTAAGGGGCTCTAGTGAGGGGCGATTAAAGGCGACCACAGCAGCCATAGTGAGCCGGTGTTCATCCCACTGGGGGAAATAGGCAGAAACTGCAGGGGACACCGACCGGCATTCTTAATGTTCAGTGGAGCAGTTTACTTCCCAAATACTAAAACTGACGCTTTATTTCTTGCTCTTTCTTAATTTCACGTCTAAATTTATTATTTAGCAGACTAAGATCCATAAATAGTTGAATGTGACAAAAAAGCTTCTCTGCATTTATCTTATGAATTATGGCATACAGAGTCTAGAAAGGCTGAGGAAGGCATTCATTCATGTGATGTGCAGGAAGGCCTAAGAACCATTTTCAGTTTCTTCAAGACAAGGTACTTACAGTAGAATGGCTCTGACAAATACTATAGAATTCCACTTGTTTTCTAGAGTGATTCTAACTCAAATGTACTTAAATTTTAATTCATATTATATAAGACCAGATGAGAGCATAGGCTTTCGGGGTTACTAATGCCAATGTTAATGTTCATTGTACCTGGTTCCTTCCCCATGAAAAGAGATAGTTAGATACCACAGATTGTACTGAAGAAACAGTCACATAGCCTCCAACCTAACAAGGACTTGGTTGATTTATTCCTATCAGTGTCCCTAGAAGTCTCAAGAACCTTGAAACTGGGCATCTGAAGCTTTTGGCATTGCTCCCTCATCTCAAAAGGAGAGACATTATTTGTTAGGGAACAAATGAAGTGTTTTTTCGTTCACTATGTCAACATGGTCCTCTTAAGAGTGTTCACCAGATATCTTTAGTCATTTTTTGAAATGCAGAGAGACAGCTGGATAACACAACCTTAACAACATATAAACAGAGCACATAAACAAAGGAAGTTCAGAGAACACACATTTCTTCTTTTTCCCCCACACTCTTAAGTTTGTATTACTCAACCCATATGGCTTCAGATACATTTTCTTAGTGTTACTGAGCAGTCAGGTCCCTAAGAAATGAGTAATAAAGTGGGTGGAAGATAAAAGGGCCAAGATCAACAAAAGAAGGAAATGAAGAAAAGCCCAGTGAAACACAGAGGCTCTAAAGTAGATCAGTAAGTTGGAAAATAAAATGATTCTCAAGAACATGCTCCGGTCCCAAGGGAACGAGCTCTCATCTAGTCCATCAGGGAGGGGTGATTCAAACTGAGTCATGGCTACTAAGTCACTGGATGCCAAAAGCCCTTCAAGTGCATCATCTGTGCCTGATAATGGACCAGTACAGAGGTCACAGTGAGCTTTAAGATCCCATGCAAGGCATTTAAGAAATTTAATGAATGCTACTCTGGAAGGAGAAGGATATGTGTACAAAGGCAAAGCAAATACAAGAATTTGCTTCTTTGCTGCAGTTTACATAAATATCATGCAAGATACTTCCTGGCAGAGGGACCTACCCAAATCTGGCTATAGTCCTAAAAACTATTATTTTGAGGTTTATGCTTTGAACTAAGTCTGTATCTTAGCTTTGGAAGCCTAAAAACTCTCTATATACTAACTACTCACTTAGCCAAGAACCAATTTAAGATTTTTTTCTTTCTTTTCTTTTTGTTTGGTTTTTCGAGACAGGGTTTCGTTGTAGCTTTAGAGCCTGCCCTGGAACTAGCTCTTGTAGACCAGGCTGGCCTTGAACTCACAGAGATCTGCCTGCCTCTGCCTCCCGTGTGCTGGGATTAAAGGTGTGTGCCACCATGCCTGTCTATTTCTTTGTCCTTTTATAGCTCAGTGGATATAGCACTTTCTCCACCAAGAATGAGGATCTATGTAAAAAGCTAGCAGATGTGGCAGTTGCCTGTAGTCCCAGCACTTGGGAGGATGAGACAGACTCCTGGGGGAAGGTGAAGCTAAAACTAGCTGAAACAGTGAAATCTGGTTCAACTGAGAGACAGTCTCAATTAAAAAAAAAAAAAAAAAGAAGAGCAAGCCACCTAAAGTCAACTTTAGTCATGCATACACATGTGCATGGCCACTTATATACACATGCAAACAGGCACACACCACACACAATAACAAGAGGAATGTAGCTTTGGTTAATAAAGGGCAACAAAAAAGGAAATTGGATGAAGTTTTAAAAATGTTCTTGGACCTGGGAGAGGCTTGGCAGGTAACAGTGCTTGCCCAGCAACTCTGATGACATGAGTTTAATCCTAGAAGCCATGGTGAAAGACAGGTCCAACCCCTGAAGGTTGTTCTGACTTCCACACACACAATGTGAACACGTGCATCTGAAGGGCAAAAGTTCCTGTTGTGTGAGCCCTGATGACTGAGTTGGAGTCCCAGAACCAACAAAAAGTTAGATCCAGTGGTGTGCATCTATAATCCCAGCACTTCCACAGGAAGACGGATGGGAAGTGGAGACAGCAGAACTCTCTGGAAGCTTATTTATTGGCAGTTAACCAGGACTATGCAGGGTGGCAGAAACAATGAGAGACTCTCCCTAAAGGAAGGAGCAAACTTCAAAAGTTGTCCTGTGACCTCTCCATCTGTATTGTGGTACATGTGTATCCACATCCATACCCCTCCTATAAAATAACAAATAAAAAAGGAAAAAAAAAAATCTCAACTCTGTACCACCTGCAAAGAAAACCACTTTAAATAAAAAGACATATATAAAAGGAAAGGCGGTAGAGAAAAGTAAACCATTCTAACAGCAATCAAAAGGAAGGTGAAGTAACTAATAATAATTTCAGATTAAAAATGTTTGCTCTGAAAAATAAAATGTCAAAGGAATGAAAAGCAGGGTTTAAACTGAGAGAAATATTTATATAAAACACATTGTAAAAACATCAAAAAATTAATAAAAGAACAATTTAAAAATGGACCAAAACAGGCAGAATAGAACCTTATCAAAGAAGACAGACAGATGTCAAATAAGTACATATGATATGCAATGCCATATGTCATTAATCAACTACAAATTAAAACTACTACTATTTGTGGTCACAGTTCAAAATACTGACTAAATTAAGTGTTGCCAAGGACAAGGAGCAAGATTAATCTGCTCCATTATTAATGGGAATGCAAAATGGTAGACTTGGAAGAAAATTTAAGTTTCTTACAAAAGTAAATATACTCTTATTATATGACCCTGCATTCATGATCTTTGGTATTTGACTAACCGAATTAAAAACTACGTTCATACAAAACCTGTTAGACATCGGTATTTACAGTAGTTTTATTCATAGCTGCCAAGCCTGAATATAATCAAAATATCCTTCAGTTGGTAAATAAAGTGTGGTGTAACCAGACAATGGTACGTTATTCAGTAATATAAAGAATGAGGCTGGACTTGGTAGCGGTACCTTTAATCTCAGCACTCAGGAGGCAGAAGTAGGGGTGGATCTCTGTGAGTTCAAGGTCAGCTTGGTCTACAAAGTGAGTTCCAGGACAGCTAGGGCTGCTACACAGAGAAACCCTGTCTCAAAAAACGAAAAGAAAAGAAAAAAAGAATGAGCTAGTAAGTCATAACAAGGTGGGGAGGAAACAATACATATTACTAAGTAAAAGACATCAATATGAAAAGGCTACATACATACTGCATGAGTCTGCCTATCTGATATGCTAGGAAGTAAAAATAAGTAGTTGTTGCCAGAATTTGGTGCGGGGAACACCACACCAAATGAATGCAGAGAATTTTCAGGGAATTGAGACTGTCCTGTAGGGTAATTCAGTGGGAGGGAAAGATATCATTATACATCTGTCAACAATCACAGAATGTATACCACCAAAGGTAAACCTTGATGTGAATTATGGTGATATGACAATTTGGGACTGATTGCAACAAATGTACCATTCTGAGCAGGATGCTGACAGTGGGGTTGGCTGTGGATGATGTGTGGGGTTAGTGAGTACATAGAATTCTACTTGCCTCATTTTTTCTGTGAGCCTAAAGCTGCCTAAAAAAGTAGAGTTCATTCATCTAAAAAATACAGTATTATATATTTAACAATTATATAATTTATATTTTTTTGGCATATAACCAGATTGGACATAAGTACAACTGACTTTGCTATGCACACACATTTAAGTGGAAGTGAAAGTACAAAGGCTTGCTAGAGCGTCATCTACCAGCTGTGAGCACTTAGCTGGGAACTTTCAGTAGGCTATAGGCATTAATCAGTATGTTTTACAGTGGGGATGAGAACACTGCTAATCCCACTTGGCCATTAACTGGGGTTCAGTTAAATGAAATCCAGTAAAGAACTCTTTTGTTAGGGTTTTAAAAGGGGATGAGAAGAAAAAAGATAGAACCAGGTAACCTGGGACGGCTGAGGTATAGGGAGACAATCAGTACTGGCACAGCTGGTCTTGGACCTCAGTAGCCTAGCATATCAAAGACCCTAAATTAAAAAGAGAAAAAGAAAAAAAAGAATAGAAAAAGAGAGAGATGGCATAGTTAGGTGTGGTGGACATGCTGCTAACCCCAGCACTTGAGGGGCTGAGGCAAGACAATCACAAATTTGAGGACTTGTCTTTATACAAAACAGAACAAAACAAACAAAAACCTGGTGTGGGGTGTGTGTGCTGGAGAGATGGCTCGGGGGTTTGCAGGGGACTCAGGTTCGATTTCTAGCACCCACACCACCACAGCTTACAATTTCTGTAATTCAGTACAGAATTTCTCTTCTGGCCTCTGTGGGAACCAGGCACTACATATACACGGTGAACAGGCACAACACCCACAAATAGTGAAACAAAACAAAAACCACCAAACAGAGATTTAAAGCACATGCTTTCCATCCAAGAAATTGGGAGGTGGCAGCTGTAGGATCAATAGTTCAAGGACAATCTCAGCTATATAATGAGTTTGAGCTATACAGTGTGATCTTGCCTCAAAAAATTAAAAAAAACTAAGCCAGGCATAGTAGTGCACTTTTAATCCCAGCACTCAGGAGGCAGAGGCAGGTAAATTTCTGTGAGTTTGAAGCCAGCCTGGTCTACAAAGCCAGTTCCAGGACAGCCAGGACTGTTACACAGAGAAACTCTTGTTTTGAAAAACCAAACCCAAACCAAACCAAAAATCCAAAACCAAACCAAAATAACAGAAAGATGATGGCTGGGTAGAACAGATAGAAAATAGGGCTCTTATTTCTAGAATTTCAGCTTAGGCTCCTATGACCATTACTGACTTAAAGAATGATGGAAGTCTAGTCTAAGGAAAAGATGGCAGGAAACCAAATCATTCATTTATTAATCCATTAAACAAATATTCACTGTCCACCTACCATTCTAGGCTTTTCTACACATTGGGAATAAGATGCAATTACTGTAATAGGCCAAACTCCCTACTCCCGTGGGATTCACAGAATACTGGGGAAGACAGACCAGAATTACTGAGTAAAATGAACGATGTTACACAGTGATAAATGCTTAATAAAGAAGCAGAGAGAAAGTTTAGGGGCTCATGGAAAGGGGGTATTTTATAACCAGAAGCTAAGAAACCTTCAGTGTGGTATTCTTTGAGGGAAAGAGTTAAAAAGACACAAAGGGTAACTATGTGAGGTATGTAAAGAAAGAGCAGGTCAAAGAGATGAACAACTAGAGCAAAGGACCATCCCAGTGCGGCTGAAGGTGGTGGCAATTGGGGCTGGACCGAGTCAGCAGCAAAAATCAGTAGTTTGAGAGCTAACCACAACATCAAGCTCTGAAGGTTATATTAAGGATTTTGGCTTTTATTCTGTGAAAGGAAGTTACTCTAAGTAAGGCATGAGATCTAATATTTTTATAGGATCATATTGGCTGTGGGGAGATGGAGAAGGAAAGGGGTAGAGATCATGTAGAAAGCTTTTGTAAGAACCAGAAGGGTAATGGAGACTTAGAAGGAAATACTAGTATAGTCAGATTCTTGATATATTGATATATTGCAGAGGCGGAACCAGAATGGCAGTTAAAAAAAAAAACCAAAAAACAAAAACCCAAAACAATTAGGAATAAAATCTATAAACCGTGACCTGTATAAATATTAACCGTGGTCTGTTGATCTGATTAATAATTAAGAGTACACTGTACTGAAAATATACTACTTGTAATTTTTGTGAAGGAAGACTCATATTTTGCTACAAAAGAAACAACTCAGCTGCCATCTACTACAATGCCTGTAGCTCAAGCCATTTTCAACAAGCCTGTGTTGCTTCTATTTACTGTGGGATCAAGACTGTGTTTGCTGCCAATAGTGGGCTGCTCTGCTTTACAGTATTTTACAGTATGCAGTCTCTCTCAGGCTAGATAGAAATGCTGTTTTTTAAAACCAAGAAGGAAAATAAGAGGCCAGAGTTAGAAACATAATTAAAGCTGCCATCTTGTTTAGGATGTTTAGGAAATAATAGTTTTGCCAATTTAGGAATCAAGTATTTTCTAAAAAAACTATGAAGGTACTACATAATAAAAAGAAACTCCACACTCTGTTTCTTTCTAGACAGGTGAATTCCTGTACATGATCATGAACCCCCTTTGGTGGAACCCTGTAACTTATTAAGACACAAAATGTATTAGAAGGAAAAAAACCCCACGGAAGGAAAGGAAGCAGGTTTTTTTTTTTTTTAATCAGTTTTATGTAAGGCACTGTGGTAACAGCGAAAATAAAAATACCACTTTCCTCTGCCAAAGCAAAACTTATCATTTTACAACATGGTATTGTCTTTGGAGGTTATGATCCATTTGCCTGGCTGTTTTATGATGTCTGTTGGTCTCAAACTGCCCTGCTTACATAGCCTATCTAACTAAACACTGCTTTTATTAGCAGTAAACAAGGAAGTAAATGACCAAGACCAACTTGGACCCATAGTAATCCCATAAAACTTGGCACTCCTTCCTCAGTGTGGAGTACCTTTCTCATTTTCTGGTATACTATAGCAGTAAAAAGGCCATGTGACAGCAGGGTTGTAGCTCAGTGGTCTTGAACTTACCACACTTAAATGGACCACACCGGCACAGGAGTGTAATCTCAAACTTGGAAGGTGGAGATAGGTAGATTAGAAATTCAAGGTCACTCTTGTCTGTACATACAACAAGTTCACATCCTTTTATAGTTATACTTCACAATTTAGAGACAGGCAAACAGCTAAAAAGTATGTGGAAAGGGGGTAGCGGCTGATGTGTGGAAAGGTACATATTTAAGTATATGAGCATAACAGGGATAAGATACAGAGATAGAGATGAATCCAATGACTAAGTTAAACAGATGAGGTGACCTTAAATTATCAGTGTGCATTTACAGGTGGACAGGAGAGCTGGAGGACATAAAGAACAGCTGAATAAACTATCTGACAAGGAATAGTTAGCCTGGAGCACTTAGCTATTGAGAAATCCAGTCTCACGATAAGGTAGATAACACCAAAACAACAGGGCTCAAGGCTGGGATTTTAGGAAGGCAACACAAGAAAGCAGAAGCAAGTCTCAGTAAGAACATGAGACAAAGTTCTAGGTTCAAGGAACAGACTCCTCTATCTTCTATCTTACCCACATTTGCAGGCTCATTTCTGCAGCAGTGAAACAGCTGAAATGAAGAGGTGGGAAAATGTTTCTTTCATAGGCAAGAAATTCTAAATCTTTTACTGTTTCAAAAGCCAATTCAGCCTGGGATACAGCTCAGCTGGTAGAGTGACTGTCCAGCATGCATGAGGAAGCATATTATAAACATACATAAGAAAAAAAGATCAAAACAAGCTCCAGAATGTTCTAAACAAGTTAAATTAGAAGGTGGTAGAATTATGAATAATTAATTTTCAGTCTTTTAATGTTCTAATTTTCAGACATACTGTTGTTATTTTAATAAAAGTGGAAAGTCAGGTGTCTCATGCCTGTAATCCTAGCACACGGGAGGCTAAAGCAGACCAATTGCTGAGTTCAAGGCCAATAGGGCTCCAGGAAGGAACCCTGACTCAACAACAAACTGCAAGATTGACACTACCATCACAATTGGAGACTATTCATTTAGGGAGATGGGGTCACACCTAACACTGCAGACTAGTCTTCAACTCACTATGTAGTTAATAAGATCTTGAACTTCTGAGCCTCCTGCTTTCAACTCCCTAGTGAAAATATACTGAAATTATCCTGTTTTTTTCTAAATTTTTTAAAATTTTATTTATTATGTATATAGTGTTCTGGGCACCACATCTCATTATAGATGGGTGTGAGTCATCATGTGGTTGCTGGGAATTGAACTCAGGACCTCCAGAACAGCAATCAGTTCTCTTAACCTCTGAGCCATCTCTCCAGCCCTATCCTGTTTGTTTGTTTGTTTGTTTTAATCCACCTAGATGGATTTGACCAAAATGCAAATATAAAACTCTCAAACAATGAAAAAAAAAAAACCAAACAAACCAGAAAAGTGTTTTCTAAAAGAAAAACTATAGTCAGTACATTTTATCTAGTAAACGTTATGACTTTGAATCACGTCCACAACAGGTGTTGTGGCTCATTAGCAGTTTCCTGACCTGGATGCCTACTATTGCCAGGGAGAAATGTAAAGCATACTATAACCAAGAGTCAAAATTTGGAGTTAAAAAAAAAATCAACTAATTATGGAAAACCCAGCCAGGACAATGCATTTGCTTAAAATATTTTATTTTGAAAATTATAATATAGCTGAGGTTGGTAAATATGCATTAATATTTCACATTATAAGTGTGTACCACCATGATTAGTTTATAGTGTTGGAGTGCAAAGCCAGGGCTTCATACATGCTAGGCAAATATGCTACTAACTGAGCTAAATCCCTAGTTCCAAACTAATTTTTGTTTCTTGTTTAAATTAAAATTTAACTTCATATTCAACATGAAAATACATATAGAAATATGAACATGCATAGGAAACAGAGGCAGGAAGATTTAAAGTTTCAGATCACCTCAAGCTACATATCAAGTCCCTGCTTCACCCAAATCAAAGCAAACCACATCACAAGTGTATATATATATATATAATTTTAAGGAATTTAAAAGTTTTCACAAAATTTCACAGATGTAGTATAGCCAGCCTCAGATGTAATGGTAAAGAAAAAAAATGAGGTTTTATTTTTTAAGGTAGAGGCTCATGTAATGTAAGCTGGCCCCAAACTCACTATATAGTCGAAGATGACTTTGAATTTACTATTATTCTCCTGCTTTCATGTTCCCAGTGCTGGGACCACAGGTATATGCGACTACCATGTTCAATTTATACTGTGCTGGAGATCAAACCAGGGCTTGTGCATGTTAGCAAGCACTCTACCAACTGAACTACATCCCCAGGCCCAATATTCTGTTTTTTATTTCATAGACTGAAACAATAATTGAGACAGAATTAATTCAAGGTTACTGGCAATATGAATTATACAAAGTAAATCTTGATTCCAAATGTAAAATATATTCATTTCATGACTCTCGGGAAGTTTTGAGGCAGCATATGAACTGAGAATAGGAAAATTTGCTTTTGGCTGTGCTTTACTGTACTCTGAAAGAAAAGGTGCCATGAAACTGATGGTTCTGTGAAGTTGGCATGCAAATACGGACTAGAGAACACGCTTAAAGACAATGAAGATTATACATCAGACTAACCAAGGAAAGTATCTACAATTAGTGTCATCAGTAACACTAACTTGAAGGCTTACAGTGAATGTGGCTTACTGATACTCTGATTTAACGAAGCTAAAGATGGGAGGATATGCTACTGAGTCGGCCAGCTGACTTCTCAATTCCCTAAGCTACTGGCTTTTTCATTCGTCTAACACTTGGCACTTATACTCTAGTATCAGGAATCTCATCATTCTGTGCTGTGATTTCTCGTGTGTTTTCCTAGCTTCCTCAAGGATCTTGGTTACTATTATCTCTGGTAACAAAGATTATTACTGTTTTTTTTTTTTATTTCAGATGTAAACACATAGTAGTTCTAAACGAGACCAAAACCAAACAAAGCTTGTAAGAAAATCTTCCATTAATTTCTGTCTTCCTTCTAACCATCGTCCCTTGACTTACTTGAAAGACCACTCTAAGCATTGCTTCTATTCAATCTGAAACCTATAGTAACCAGGTTTCTAACTTTATGGAATAGTTTCAGATACTGTTATCCACCGCAGTGCTCCTTTCTCTGGACATTCCTTAGATGCTATCCACTTTTTTTTTTTAAAGTCTTATTTTGGGGGGTGGAATGATGGCTTTTAGCGGTTAAGAGCACTTACTGCTCTTCCAGAGAAACCAAGTTTGACTCTTATGTTAGGTGGCTCATACACTATAACTCTAACTATAGGAGATCCCAACCTCTGGCCCCATAGGCATCTGCACTCATGTACAGAGACACAAACATATATACATGATTAAAATCAATTATTTAAGTATATGAGTGCTGTGGAATAATCCTTTTGTACACTGTGAAGATCTGTTACTTGGATTGGTTTGATAAAAAGCTGACTGGCCAGTAGCTAGGCAGGAATTATAGGTGGGACAACCAAACTAGGGGAATGATGGAAAGAAGGGTGGAGTCAGGAGAGACACCAGCCAGCTGCCAAGGAAGCAGGATGTGTAGAAAATGAGGTAACAAGCCATGTGCCATGTGGCAAAACATAGATAAGAAATATGGGTTAATTTAAATGTAATAGGTAGTAACAAGCCTGACATATTGGCTGAGCATTTATAATTTACATTAAGTCTCTGAGTTAAGTATTTGGGAGGCGACTACTGGTTATTTGGAACAGGTGGTCAGGACAGGAAAACTCTGCCCACATGTGAGTGTTTTGCCTGTATGTACATATGTGTACCATGTGCCTATGTTGCCCATGGTGTCCAGAAGAGGAACTATATCCCCCTGAAACTGAAGTTATAGTTGGTTATGAGCTGTCAAGTGGGTTCTAGAACCAAATCCTGGTCCTTTGCAAGAGCAGCAAGTGTACTAACCCCCGAACCATTTCTTCAGCACGCCCCCTTTAATGTGTGTTGATGTGTTTGTGTTGTGTGATATGAATGTTCATTTGTATGGGAACTTGTGTATGTGAGTATGGTGCATGCATCTGTAGATCAGAGGACAACCTTGGGTGTCAGTCTTCACCTTCCACCTCATTTGAATCACTGTATCTTAATTACCTCTGCATAAATCAAACTAGCCGGTCTGTTAGCTTCCAAGATTTTTCTGTCTCTGCCACCCATCTTGCTGTAGAAACAAAGGGATGAGGGATGAATGCTACCTCATCTAGCTTTATGTGAATTCTGGGGATTTGTTTTCCAGTCTTTATTCTTGATGGCATGTGCTTAAAGACTGAGTCACCTCCCCAGCGCACTCTCCCTTTCTTCCTGCTTTTTCGGTAACTCACAGGGTCACTTACTGGTCTGGAACTCACCAAGAAATGAAGTTAGGATGGCTATCCAGTGAGTCCCAGGAATTCCTTGTCTCTACCTCCCCAGAGCTAGGATTACATGACTATGTCCCACCCCACCCCCCATTCCCTTTTGTAATTTTATAGATTCTGGATATCAAACTCAGATTCTTATATGCTTGCAAGGCAAGTACTGTACCAACTGAGCTATCTCCCCAGTTCAACGACTACTTTTTACTCTAGTTTCTAAATGGCATTTGATGTTGTAAATGACTCTTCAAATTCATTTCCCACTATTTCTTGTATACTTATATTTCATATATATACTTCTTCTTTTTCATGTGCATTGGTGTTTTGTTTGCATATATGTTTGTGTGAAGGTGTTGGATCCTCTGAGACTGGAGCTACAGAGAGTTGTGAGCTGCCATGTGGGTACTGGGAATTGAACCTGGTCCTGTGGAAGAACAGTCAGTGCTCTTAACCACTGAGCAGTCTCTCCATTCCCCCCGCCTCCCAATATTTCTTTTTTTGTTTGTCTGTTTGTTTTTTGAGACAGGGTTTCCTGTGTAGCTTTGGAGCCTGTCCTGGAACTCACTCTGTAGATCAGGCTGGCCTCTAACTCACAGAGATCCTCCTGCTTCTACCTCGAGTGCTGGGATTAAAGGCGTGAGCCATCATCTCTCGGCTATACTTCTTATCCACATTCTTGCTCCCTCCCATCTCTAAGTATTATTTTAACCTTTTCTGATCTGTGTGTTTTCCTAGTGACTTTTCTTTGTTCCACTGTTTCAACAGCAACTTACATAGCTGATGTCTAAACCCATCTCTTTTAAATTCTGAGCCTGAATCCGAAATGGATTGTATTCCTTTGATGTAGTATAGAAACTCACAATGAACACACAAAAAATGGAATCCATATTCTTTTTGTTAAAATGTGGCCCAGTGCCCATGTCTTCTAGAGGGTACTTCCTTTTATTCAGGTAAAAACCCAAAAGTCCTTTTCAGTACTACCTCACCTTTCCATCATAAACAATCCTTCATCAAGCCCCCCTGCCATGACTGACCTTCTCTTCTAGGTCTCATTATTGTCACATTTAAAGTCTTTTCTTGCCCTGATTATTTAAAGTCTCCTATTTGTCTGACCTGTTTCTAATCTGCTTCCACAAATCAATCAGTAACCATATTAAAATACAAATGCAATTATGAATGCCATTCCTTGTTTAAAATCATTCTAGTATTCCACTATCCACTGCTGTCATGTGATTTTTTTTTTTTTTAAGATACTGGGTATTGACCAGAGGGCCTCCTATGTGCTAGGCAAATGCTCTATATATGAGTTACATTAATTCCTAGCCACTCTTTTTGTTTTGCCTATGTTTGGAGAAAGTGTCTCACTAAGTGCTCAGGCTGGGCTTGTACTCACTCAGCAACCAGCCTGGGCTGACCCTGAACTTGCTATCTTCCTATCTCTGTTTCCAGAGTAGCTGTGATTATGGTCCAGTTTCCTATGTGAGATTTTTACTTTTTCTTCTGAAAACTTCACTGTTTAAAAGCATAAATGTTATGCTTTTTAAAAATGTTTAAACCATGAATGTCTTAAAGTGTTATTTTATCATTTGAATAATCAATCAACCTTGGTCCCATATTAACTTGGTCCTATAAATCTTTAAAATAGTTTTGGAACCAAGAAAAATATTTTTTTAAAAAAGAAAGAAAAGGAATTGGTATGTTAAAATGAAACGTAACATTAAAGTTCAAAGCAATATATTAACAACAACTATATCTTCTCTTTCTGTATTCACATCTTTTGTATACCGTATCTGTTCTTGAATGAAAGACCTTACAAATCTATCCCTTTGGAAAGTAAGATCTGACCGGCTTACTAATAAATATAGTAAAAATGGCCATCCTATCAAAAGCAATCTAAGATTCAATGAAATCCTCATCAAAATTCCAATGCAATTCTTTACAAACCTTGAAAAGACAATTCTCAACTACATATGAAAACCACAAAAATCCCAGGATATCTGAAACAATTTTGAAGAATAAAAAACTGCTGAAGGTACCACCATCCCTGATTTTAAGTTACCCTACAAAGTTATAGTAATAAAAACAGCATGGTATTGGCATAAAAACAGACATGTTGATCATTGGAATCAAATTAAAGACCAGACATAAATCCACACACCTATGGACACCTGATTTTTGATAAAGAGACCAGAAATACACACTGGGAAAAAAGATAGCAGCTTCAACAAATGGTGCTGGTTAAATTGGACGCCTGCATGTACAAGAAAGCAAATAGATCCGTATTTATCACCCTGCACAAAACTCTACTCCAAATTGATCAAAGACCTCAACATAAAACCAGATACACTGAACCTGATAGAAGAGAAAGTAGGAGAATGCCTTGAACTCACTGACATAGGGGAAGACTTTCTGAATAAAACACTTAGCATAGTCACTAACATCAACAATTAACAAATAGGACCTTATGAAACTGAAAAACTTCTGTACGGCAAAGGACATTGCCATACGGACAAAGTGGCAGACTGCAAAATGGGAAAAGATTTTCACCAACTACATATCTGATGAAGGGCTATGATCTAAAATATATAAAGAACTCAAGAAACTAGATATCAAGAAAACAACCCAATTAAAAATGGGGTACAGATTTAAACAGAGAATTTTAAAAAGAGTAAACTCAAATGGCTGAGAAACACTTAAAGAAATGTTCAACATCCTTAGCTATCAGGGAAATGCAAATCAAAACTGCTTTGAGATTTCATTTTACATCTGTCAGAATGGCTAAGACCAACAAAACAAGTGACAGCTCATGCTCACATGGATATGGGGTGAGAGGAACATTCATACATTGCTGGTGGGAGTACAAACTTACAGACACTATGGAAATCAGTGTGGTGGTTCCTCAGGAAGATGGAAATCGATTTATCTCAAGATACTGCTATACCACTCTTGGGTATATACCCAAAGGCAGTTTCATCCTACCAAAGAGACACTTGCTCAACTATGTTCACCATTGCTCTATTCATAATAGCCAGAAACTGAAAACAATCTAGATGCTCTCAACAGAAGGACAGATAAAGAAAGTATGGTATATTGACACAATGGAGTACTACTCAGCTATTAAAAAATGACATCATGAAATTTGTAGGCAAATGGATGGAACTAGAATAAAAATCATCCTGAGTAAGGTATCTCAGAGTCAGAAAGACAAATCTGACATGTGTTCGCTTATGTGTGGATATTAGCTGTTAAGTCAATAATAACCAATCTACAATCTACAAAACTATGGAACATAGGTATAGAATAAGGTAAGGGAGGGAGGGAGAGGATGAGAGATAGATTTTTGTTAGGAAAGGGAAATGGGATAATTATGGATGGACGTAAGGAGGTTAAAATGAGAGGATCAAGTGGGGAAAGGGAGACAGATAAAATTAAGGGGCAGTAAGGAAGGGGTAGGATGGAAACTCAACACAGTAGAAACTTCCTAAAATACATACATACGTTCATACTTACCTACATATATAGACAATCTAAATGAAATCACCAAGAAATTGGGGAGGCAGAGCCCCAACTACACATATCTTGTCATCAATGTTTCCAGTGCCAGGATTAGGTTACATCTAATTGAGTTGTTAGCCAAAGGGGCCCCACAGGAATCCCAAAATAACCCAGGCTGTTGCCAAGACTAGATAGAGGTTGCTCTCCACAAACTGACAACACCTTTTGCTGAAGACAACGTCTACACACGTCACTGAACATGAAGATGTTGAGCTGGTACCCACATAGAGCCTTCACCCCTATGTTCCAATGTCTTTATTACTGGAAGGTATTCTTCATATTATCAAAAGAGAAACATAAACACCAAATCAGTCACAAACTCTTAACAACAGTGTTCTGCCTGCAAGGTGGCAAAGCCTGTGGAAGTAACCAACCAATAACTGATTTGACTTCAGGCCTATTCCACAAGATGTAACCCATACCCAACATGGCTTGGATGACCAAGAACTTGAGACAAAATAGCTTAGAGACCTAGGGAAAAACCAAGTAATACTGGTTTTTAAAAAAGAAAAAAAATGTAGTGATAAAACGACTTCTAATGATATTCTGCTATACTCATAGATCAATGCCCTGTTCAGCCATCATCAGAGAAGCTTCCTCCTGCACCAGTTGGGAACAAATACAGAGATCCACAGCTAGACATTACAGACAGTGTGAGAGACCCTGGAACACTCATCTCTAAACGGGATGCCTCTGTCTAATCCTTCCCCTCAGAGCTCAGGGAATCCCACTGAACAGGAGACAGAAAGAATGTAAGAGACAGAAAAGAAGGAGGTACCAAGAAAACAAGGCCCTAAACCAACATGAGCAAAGCTCATATGAACTCATAAACTTTATGCACAGCATGCACAGGGCTGGCACAGGGCTGTACCAGGTCCTCTGTGTATATATTATGGCTTCCAGTTTAGTGTTTTTATGGGATTCCCGAGTGTGTGAACAGCGGGACTCTGATTCTTGGGTCTTTTGTGCCTTCTCCTTCTCTTTGTGGTAATTTTTGTTTCATATTTTATTTTGTTAAATTTAAAAAATAAACAAATGAATGGATTAATAAGCAAATGAATGAAAACCTAGTTACCAGGGTAAAGATTAACAACTGAACTGTCATTTATACCTGCAGGGGGAAGGAAAATACAGTTTTCTCCAATGGAGTGATACTGGGTATATCAACCATTCCAAGACAGGTCTCATGTTCAGCAGTTGATGAATATATAATGGACTCCATAGTTTTTTATATGCTTTTATTTGGTTACAATTGGTATTTTTTGTTGTTGTTTGTTTTTCTTTTCGTTTTAGGTGTTGTTTTATTGGTTTTGGGGGGTTTGTATTATTTTTTATTTTATTTTTGAGAAAGAACTTAAAGTTGGGTGTGTAGGGAGGAGAGAGGATCTGGAAAAACTTGGGGGACTGGAAGAATATGATTAAAATATATTTAAATTTAAAAATTATTTTAAATAATAAAAATATATTGAGAGAGAGAGAAAAAAAAGAATAAAACCAAAATGCAGCTCCAGGCAGATGAGATGGCTCAGTGGTTAAAGATGCCTGCTGCCAAACCTGATAGGGTTTGTTCTCTGAAACACACAGTGAAGGAGAGAACTGAATCCTGAAAGCTGTCCTCTGACCTCTATCTGCACACTGTCGCATGTGTTTGTCTGCAAACACACGCACACACACAGACACGCACACTGAATAAATTAATGTAATTTAAAAATCCTCTTTTAAAAACCCTGCAACTCTGATTCCCCACACCTCTTTCACTAAAGAATAAAATATATCAAATATCTTATGTCCAGAAAATAACCCAATTATTTAAGGATCAATTTATATAAGCACTTATGATCATTTATATAAGGTTCAATTTATATAAGCACTTATGATCAGATTTACTCTGAATTTTTATACCAGGAACATTATTTTCCACAGAATCATATTTAAATACATTTCGGGCCTTCAAATTAGCAGGCTATCAGATACAAGTTATTTCTGATCTCCCTCAAAACCTCTTAATTATAACATCTATTTCTTTCCTATAACACATTTCAGTTGCAATCAACTCTAAAGCTCTGGAGAGCAAATGCCACTTAGAACTATTTCACGGGCATTACCAAGTAAGGTCAGGAAGCTGTGAAACCCACTGAGATCCCACAGTGCCAGTTATATTTCAATCTTCTGCTAACTTCCAAAACACTTTAGTACTATGGAGGTAAAGTGGGTTCTAAGTTCTGGGAGACGTGCTCTGCTTGGAAGACGAAGAGAATAGTGCACAAAAGGCAGTGATAGGTCACAGCTAAGTAGCTTCAGAGCAGCAGCTATGATTTATTTTTCTTAGAAATATGAAGTACTAGACAATAGGAATATTGCTCAGAGTTCATATACCAGCTGGAACATAAGCCTTTTTTCTCTACAAGAGCTGAGTTTGGGAAAAAAAAAAAGACAAAACCAAAATCAAATTAATAAACGATTTAAGTATATTGGAGGAAAAAAGCTCTCATAATGTTTATACAAAATAAACTGCTTTATAAAGCAATGCTTCACATACAGACTAAGTTGATCTGAAAAATGTTTTGAATTTCATATAATTTTTTTGTGTGTATGTGCACATTTGGATAGGTGTGTGCACAGGTATTTGTAGGCTAGTCAAGAGAAATATCATTCTCAATCTCTACCTTATTTTCCAAGACCAGGGCCTCTCACTGGACCTAGAGCTCACTGATGTGGCTGGCCAATGAGTTCTATGGAGCCACCTATTTTTGTCTTCCCAAGTTTGCCTGGTTTTAATATGGCTGTTGGAGATCCAAGCTCAGGTCCTCATACATATGCAGCAAGCATTTTAGAATTGAGACATCATCTCCCCAGCCTGAATTTAATAGTACTCGCCTCCTCCCACCAGACAGGATAGCTCTGACTGTCCTGGAACTATGTGGAGAATACTGGCTTCAAACTTAGAGGTCTGTCTGCCTCTGCCTCCTGAGTGCTGGGACTAAAGGCGTGTGTCACAATGCTGGGTCGGAATGAATTTCAAATCTTTGAATCAAGTATCCCTTTGGATGATGATCACCTATTAATAAGTAGTATATAATTTTTGAGATATAAAATGATCATCAATAATTTTTGCCAATGTTTTGCCAACTGGTAAGGCATTTTCTAATTTTTATTAAAAAGTTTTTAACACCGATTGGTTCACTGTGTATCTGTATGTGGATATGCACACATAAGACACAGTACAAACATGGAAGCCAGAGGACAACTTGTGGGAGTTGGCTCTTTACTTCATGGGAATTTGAGCGACTGAACTCTGGTCATCAGGCATGTGCCTTAATCCTCCGAGCTATCACATTAGTCCAGGATTTTCTAAGTAATAATGACGAGGATGAGATTATACTAGTTACTTCCTAGTCTTTCACTTTGGAATAGTAACAGTCACCTAGAGGTCAGCCCTCCATAGCAAGGTGTAAGATCTGATGTATCAGTATGATTTTATTACAGGACAGACACTAAGCTACAACCAAAAATTGAATTGCAGCTAGGTTGGTGGTACAGGCCTATAATCTGAGCTACTTAGAGGCTGAGGCAGAACTATCACAAGTTCAAGGCTAGCTTGAACAATTTAGTGAGATACTGTCTCAAAATGAAAAATAAAAACTGGTGATATGTTCGCTGGTAAAGTACTTGCCTAGTATGTGTGAAGTGTTAGGCTCAATTCCCAGTACCAAAAAAAAATTAATTAAAAAAACTGAATGGCTGAAAACAGCCTGGTATTGGCATAAGAACAGACAGGAGAACCAATGGAACCAAATAGAAGACCCGGATATCAATCCACACATCTTCGAACACCTGATCTTTGATAAAGAAGCATAAAAATATCAAATAGAAAAAAAAAGCATATTTAACAAGTGGTGCTGGCATAACTGGATATCAACATGTAGAAGAATGAAAATAGACCCATATCTATCACCACGCACAAAACTCAAGTCCAAATAGATCAAAGATCTCAACATAAAGCCAGCCACACTGAACCTTATAGAAGAGAAATGGGAAGTACCCTTGAACACATTGGCACAGGGAACCACTTCCTAAATATAACCCCAGCAGCACAGACACTGAGAGAAACAATTAATAAATGGGACCTCCTGAAACTGAAAAGCTTCTGTAAAGCAAAGGACACGGTCAACAAGATAAAACGACAGCCTACAGAATGGGAAAAGATCTTCCGTAACCCCACATCAGACAGAGGTCTGATCTCCAAAATATGCAAAGAACTCAAGAAATTGGACACCAAAAGAACACATAATCCAATAAAAAAAAATGGAGTACAGACCTAAACAGAGAACTCTCAACAGAGGAATCTAAAATGGCTGAAAGACACTTAAGGAAATGCTCAACATCCTTAGTCATCAGAGAAATGCAAATCAAGACAACTCTGAGATTCCATCTTATACCTGTAAGAATGGCCAAGATCAAAAACACTGATGACAACTTATGCTGGAGAGGTTGTGGGGAAAAGGGAACACTCCTGGATTGCTGGTGGGAATGCAAGCTGGGTACAACCCCTCTGGATGTCAGTGTGATGATTTCTCAGAAAATTAGGAAACAACCTTCCTCAAGACCCAGTAATACTACTTTTGGGTATATATCCAAAGGATGCTCAATCGTACTACAAGGACACGTGCTCAACTATGTCCATAGCAGCTTTGTTTGTCATAGCCAGAACCTGGAAACAACCTAAATGCCCCTCGACTGAAGAATGGATAAGGAAAATGTGGTACATTTATACAATGGAGTACTACACAGCAGAAAAAAATAATGACATCTTGAAAATGGATGGAGCTAGAAAGCATTATTTTGAGTGAGGTAACCCAGACACAGAAAGACAATTATCACATGTACTCACTCATAGGTGGTTTTTAAACATAAAGCAAAGAAAGCCAGCCTATAAACCACAATCCCAGAGAACTTAGACAACAATGTGGATACTAAGAGAGACTTACATAGATCTAATCTACATGAGAAATAGAAAGTAGAAAAAGACAAGATCTTCTGAGCAAATTGGGAGCATGGGGACCTTGAGGGAGTGCTGAAGTGGGGAGGAGATAGGCCCGGGAGGAGAGCAGAGAAAAATGTAGAGCTCAATAAATATCAAAACAAATTGAAAAAAAAAAAAAAACCAACCAACCAAACGGTAATTTCTGCTGTAATAAGGTTTTACTTACCTAAGTAAACATTAAACTCTCTCTCTCTCTTTCTTTTTCCTTTTTGTTTTGGAGACAGGGTCTCTCTACACATCCCTGGCTGTCCTTGAACTCACAGAGATTGACCTGCTTTTGCCTCCAAGTGCTGGGATTAAAGGCATCACCACCATGCCTGGCTAAACATTAAATCCTTTATAGAAAGAAAACAACTCTACTGATGTGGACATAATTATAGAAAGATTATAAAACCCATTTATTCTTTGCCAGTATGAGAAGACATGTCATTGGTAAAGGCTGAAAGCTAGAAAGAAATAACTGATGCAAGTCCTCTGTGTACAGTAGATAAGTCTATGTGCTATCCTCAGTTTCATGTGTGCTAGATATTAATTAAACACCAGGGAGGAGAAATCTGCAAATGAGCCTTACACAAGTAGATTGTTTTGCTAGTAAATAAATGACCAGCAGTTGACATTATATTTCTGACAAAATAAAATTGCTTTTTTCTTCCTAGAAATGGACACAAAAGCACTCTATTACATTGCTTAAATTTGCAACTGACTTAAGAAGGCTTTAAAAATATGACAGTGCTTTCTACTGAAGCCCTACTCTCTCTGGAATCCAAATGTATCATATTTGTATAATACTACAGTAGTAGAGACATAACTTTACCAGCTCAAGAGTCAATATTTTGCATTTTAAAAGCCCAGAGAGTGAGTCTGCAGGAGCAACCAGAGGATTATGAGTTCAGAAACTCGTTTAGCCATACTCAGCAGCAGGTATTTGTAAACTCAGGGGCTTCCAATTTTACTTACTTGAAAATAGCTATGAATTTCTTGTAAATTTGAAAATATCAATAAATACAGGAAGTTTAAAAAATATTTCATTCAGAGAGAAGAAAATTTTGTTAAAGGAAGGATGAATAATATTAAAGTTGGGAAGTTGGGGCTATTGTTATTCTTGTTATTCTCCCTCCTTCCCCAATGGAGCCCTACACCTGCTCATGTCACAGAAGTATCAACCATGTTCTCTCCTTTGCAGAAAGCTTCTAATTATAGTTCTAGACTCTAGGACTAAATAAGAATACCTATTTTATGTTCATTAAGATATATGATAGACAGTAAACACATAGTAAAAAAAAAAGCATTTCCTCTTGAATTGAAATTTACTTCATTTAAAACTGGTGGTAGGGTTTAGAGAGATGGCTCAGTGGTTAAGAGCACTGTCTTGCAGTGGACCCAGATTCAATCTGAAGAACCCACTTGATCGTTCAGAACTATCTGTAATTCCAGTTCCTAGGTAATTCCAGGCCCTCTTCTGATCTCTGCAGGCACAAAGTAAGCATACGGTGTACATTCAGACATGCATGAAAAATACTCACATGAAAATAAAATAAAAATAATTATTATTAATAGCACCTTGGTAGTAAAGTGGCCTTTTCCCCCAAGGATTCTGAGAAATGCTAGTAGCCACAAAGCTATTTCAAACTGTTATATTTATGATTTCCTATCATATGTACAAATAAGCATTCTGTTTTACTGAAACCATCTTTAAATATAGTAATTTAATTAAAAACTAGGTCTAACGGTTCTCAAAAGAAGAAATACAAATGGTCATTAAATATTTGAAAGTGTTCAACAACCTTAGACACAAGGGAATTGCAAATTAAAACTTTGAGATTCTATCTCACCCCAGTGAGGGGTATCATCAAGAAAACAACAACAAATGCTGTCAAGCATGCAGAGAAAGAAATCCTTATATACTGCTGCAGGGAACATAATCTGGTACAGCTGGTATGGAAGTCAGTATGGAGCTCCTCCCAGCCCCAGCCCAGCCCCAGCCCCAGCCCCAGCCCCAGCTGCAAATAACTAAAAATAGAACTAGAATACGATGGGCTCTATCATTTCTTGGTATATGCTCAAAGAACTCTAAGCACATCAGAGACACTTACACACCTATGTTTATTTCTTCAATATTCACAACAGCAAAGTAATGGAACCATCTTAGAGGCTCATCAGCAGGTGGATGGATACAGAAATATGGTACATATACACAACAGGATTTTCTTCAACTGTTAAGTAATGGAACCATCTTGGAGGCTCATCAGCAGGTGGATGGATACAGAAATATGGTACATATACACAACAGGGTTTTCTTCAACTGTTAAGAAGAGTGAAAGCCATAATCCAATAAAAAAGTGGAGCACAGACCTAAACAGAGAACTCTCAACAGAGGAATCTAAAATGGCTGAAAGACACTTAAGGAAATGCTCAACATCCTTAGTCATCGGAGAAATGCAAATCAAAACAACTCTGAGATTCCATCTTACACCTGTAAGAATGGTCAAGATCAAAAACACTGATGACAACTTATGCTGGAGAGGCTGTGGAGAAAAGGGAACACTTCTGCATTGCTGGTGGGAATGCAAGCTGGTACAACCCCTCTGGATGTCAGTGTGACGGTTTCTCAGAAAATTAGGAAACAACCTTACTCAAGACCCAGTAATACCACTTTTGGGTATATATCCAAAAGATGCTCAATCGTGCCACAAGGACATGTGCTCAACTATGTTCATAGCAGCTTTATTTGTCATAGCCAGAACCTGGAAACAACCTAAATGCCCCTCGATCGAAGAATGGATAAGAAAAATGTGGTACATTTACACAATGGAGTACTACATAGCAGAAAAAAATAACGACAGCCTAAATTTTGCAGGAAAATGGATGGAACTAGAAAGCATTATTTTGAGTGAAGTAACCCAGACACAGAAAGACAATTATCACATGTACTCACTCATAGGTGGTTTTTAAACATAAGGCAAAGAAAACCATCTTACAAACCAC